>CAJQZJ010033200.1:2212940-2260598 GCA_907164525.1 Lophiomys imhausi | reverse complement strand
GTCTGTATGGGGGTCCTGTATTACACATGTGTATGTAAATGCCACTATCCATGTCTGTACGTGATCCTGTATTCAACAAATGGTGCTAGTCTAATTGGATGTCGACATGTAAAAGAATGAAATTAGACCCATACTTACCACCTTGCACAAAACTTAAGTACAAATGGATCAAAGACCTTAACATAAGGCCTGACACACTAAATCTATTAGAAGAGAAACTGGAGGGAAAAGCCTTGAACTCATTGGCACAGGTGACAACTTCCTGAACAGAACACCAACAGCTCAGGATCTAAGACCAACAATGAGACCTCATGAAACTGAAAAGCTTCTGTAAGGCAAAGGACACTGTCATTCGAACAAAACAGCAACTTACAGATTGTGCAAAGATCTCCACCAACCCCATATTATTTTCTTATATGATATATTTCCATTATGGTTTCTCATTTCTCTTTTCTCCCAGTTCTTCACCACATCCCCTCTCAACTGGATTCACTTCCTTTCTTTCCCTCATTAGAATAGAATAGGTTTCTAAGAGATAGAAACAATAACAAAATAAAATACAATGAGATAAAACAAAAACCATTGCATCAAAGTTGGACAAGACAAACCAACAGAAGGAAATGAGCCCCAGGAGAAACCACAAGAGATCCACACATTCACTCAGACACTCAGGAGTCCCATAAAAATACAAAACTGAAAGCTACAGTTTTAATTCACCCTGGTTAATTATTGTTAAGATAATTAAACATGTGACAAGAGATTATTCAGGAATATAACAAAGTATTAGCATACTGGATATACAAGAGGACAAATTGTCAATTCTGAGAAAATTTTAAATTTTATCAGTTTCCTTTCAGGATTGAGATGTGTGATTTCAAGTTTCCTGTCCATGTAAATTTCCTTCAGTTGTGTGTGAAGCATGAAATAATATTTTGCTTAGTTCTTAAGCAGAGGTGTCTGCTCACTGGGTGCAAAAATCGCATAATATGACTTAAAAACTGCAGAATCCTGAAGAATTTTTGAAAACATTCTACAACCTGATACCGGTAAAACTTACCTGGAAAAACATTTGCCCCCTCTCATCATAGGGATCTTCTTCATCTATGTTTGTTTTTTCATCATCTGTGTTTTCGCTGAATAGTTTTATATTAAAGAACATTCACTTAAAAACTATGTTTAGTAATCACAAGTGTTCTTTCTCTTATGTAGAGTGAAACAAACCCAGTGAAGTTGAAAAGCATATGATCTCATTGACAGTAAAAAAAGGTCTATGTTCACGCTTCCTTTGGTGTGTTGGTTGAAGTATAGTTATCCTGTACTATATAGCTAAAATCTGACTATAAGTGAATAGATGCCATGTGCATCCTTCTGAGTCTGGGTTAGCTCACCAGGATGAGCTTCTCTAGTTCCATCCATTTGGTTGCAAATTGCATAATTTCATTGTTTCTGATATCTGAGTAATATTCCACTGTGCAGATGTACCACAGTTTTTTAATCCATTCTTTGGTTGAGGGACATCTGGATTGTTTCCAGTTCCTAGATATTACAAATAAGGCTGCTATGAACATAGGTGAGGAAACTTCCTTATGATTCCGAGAGGAGTCATTTGGGTATACACCCAGAAGCAGTATGGCTGGGTCCTGAGGCAGAGCTATTCCAAGTTTTCTAAGATATCACCAGACTGACCTCCATAGTGGTTGCACATGTCTGTGTAGGCTCCCAGTGCATGAGGAGGCTCTTGGCCCTCATATGACTTCTGAACTGGGGTGAGAGACTGTTATGTAGGGACACTCCACTCCAGAGGAGTGTGATGGAAAGGATAGGGGATAGAGGGTGGGAGGGCAGGACTGGGAAGGAGGGAAAGAGAGCACTGTGATGGAGATGTAACCTGAAGTAATAAATAAATACTAAAAATAAATAAAAAGGAAAAGCACAGGATCTTACTTAGACATGAGTTCTAAGAATACACTTAGCCCTAGGGATTACAAGGATGGCTGTTAGCGTGTCTCGAGTCTGTAGAGGAGGGATGAGTAACTGATGGCCGGGGGTGCAGAACTGAATGAAACCCTAGGAACATGTTCAAGAGATCTATTTGACAGCACATTGTCTACAGCCAATTCCAATATGTTGCATTCTTCACAACTGTTAACAGATTTAAGGGCTATTTTCATATAAATATTTAATCAGTATATGATTATTAGCCATTTCACAATACATAGAACTTCAAACATGTTGAACATGGGAAGCATATATAATTTTGTTTATCTATGATTTTTAATGGATTAACGAATGGATAAACACATAAATCCTTTTACATGATTTGCAAGAATCAAAATGCTTGCCATAATCAACTTTGAAATCAAACAACTTACTAAGAGAGTTAAAAGATTGTGTAGGTCAGTGACCCACTGGAGTAACCCCTCCTTGTTACTGTTCCCAGTCTGGAGCAAGGTTGGATTCTGAACCACTGAATGCTGCACAATTATAGCAGAGCTGTGTGTCAACTGAGTATGTTAGAACAATTTCCAAGCATATCTGCATTTTTGAAAGTTCAGCTTCAAACATCTGCTAAAAATATGTTTGACTGATGGACTTTGACAACGACAGTTGGCAAATTACATTCCAAGGGTGACCTCTGAGTTTCTGTGGTGATTCCATCATTAATCTCTGTTGAAGAGGGACTGAAGCTTATTAAGACACAGATTGCCATGGTCCTTCAGAGTTCATCATCCTAAAGTCTGAAGTAGGGCTTCAGAATTTGCTAACACGTTCCTAACTGATATTGCTGCTGGTACCCGGACACTATTTGACACAAGAGATCTTTAAATCATTACTGTGAAGGGACGGACAGAAAATAAACACCCTATCTCTTAACAATAAAATTACCTTCCAAGCAGGATATTTAACAGCAGATCCCCTCCTCCCATCCTGTGTAAACTGCTGACCTAGCCACAGTCTTTCTTCAGACCTACTGAGACATTTTCTAGAAGCATGGATATTATAGCTTATAATATCATGCAATTAAATACATTACATTTGCTTAAAAGGGTGTGTCCCTGACTTAGAATAGGTAGTCCATATCTGTATTTCTGTCTATTTGACTACATATCTATAATATGTTTTACCCAATTTTTTAACTTTGGCAATAATTAATTTTTGGAAATTATAATTTTGTACATTTGCAACTTATTGTCTTAACCAAGTTTTTTGTTCTTTATCTGAAATGAACACAATCACTGGTAATTTTTCTTATGTTTTTATGATATAGACCACTAAATATTTCAGAAACAAATGTTAATTATGCTTATCTTGTTATAATTTTTTTGTTTAATTGATTCTTTTTTAAAATTTTATAAAATACATTCTTGAATATCAAAAAGTAAATCATAGAATTTCTGGTGATGTAAATCATTCCAATTGTATCATGTTTGCAAACTTAGACATTTGGTCAGTTCATAGATGTTAGAGAACAGGCTAAGTCAGTAGACTAAACAAGAAAAAGGGACTTGGTGGCACCAGTTGTTATCTTGGTAAGAAATAAGTGCCTTTTTTGTCTTACTTGTACCTTGCATTTGGATGCATTTTTAGTTCTTCTTCACTATGAGACACAAATTAAGTATAAATCATGTAAACTGTTTGCTTTCTTGAGTGCTAGAGAATACACTGAAGTGTTCGGCATTCTTAATATATAACATGCACTTCTACCTACCTGGACTTCTCAGTCCTGTGCAATATTCCAGTAATGGGAGAGCTCACAAGGTGGCCCTGGTGCAGGATCTGCCTACAGGTGCCTCTGTATAATGTTGGCTTTGGCCTCAGTGGTGTTTATGTTCTTTCCAATGATTATTGATTTCTAATTTCACTGAATCTGTGTGAGCAATCATAATTTTCTAATTCTGCTGATTCTTAACTGGGACTATTCCCAGAAAACATATCCAAAATATTTGATAGCAGCTATATTAATGTGCTGTTTTGTGTTTTGCTCCCCTAATACCACGTTGTATTTTCCTGGACTGCAAGTCCCAGAAGTTTCAGACTTTGTACTTCCTCTTTACATTTATGTACCATATTCATTAATTTTTCTCATCAAAGTCATACACCAACATACCTGACGGAGGCAGCCAAGGGGGAGAAGAATGTATTTTGGCTCACAAATTACAGGAAACAAGAGCTGTCCACTGTATGATGGACGGGTAATAGGGAGGAAAAGGAATGTAGAACAGGACCATGAGCACAAAGCACTAAGGACAACCCCAGTAACCTGGTTTCCCATCACGGTACCGCAGCTTTAACTTGCCCACCTCTTGATTACATCATTGGACTTGTAATTCAGAAAGGACTGATCTCTCCTTAGGTCAGAAATGCCCTCACCAAAACATTCACACACTTTAGAATCTTCTAGGCACTTATAAATTCAGTCACGTTAAAGGTCCAATTTAAGTATCACCTGTGGTAAGTCATTTCTAAAACATTACGTCGTTTTAAACATACAGAAAACTAATTCAATCAAGACGGAGAACCTAGCATCCTGTTATCTTTTTTTTCAAGTTTCCATGTAAGCTAAAAGGTTGTTAGCAATGTGTTTATGTATTTGAAGTAAAAAATTTAAGAAAGATATTCATGGGAACAAATACATAAACAATCAGAAGGAAACAGAGGAAAGTTAATACTTAGTAGAAGTTCATTAGACTGGATATTTTGTGAGATTTCTGTTAGCAATGGAGATGTAATGAGACCATAATGTCCTCCCCGCTCTACAGAGAGTTGTGTGCTGGTGCTATTTTAAACCTGCAAAGCCATTATTAAATAATTAACTTAATGAGGCCATTTGTTGTAATGTTAAGAGAAATATTTGACAAATTAAATATTTTTGCCATAATTCATGTCAATGTGATGAATATGTGGATATGTGAGGCACAGAGAGTGATTCACTATTACAGAACAATGAGCTAAGAAATGTGTAACTGACTTAATCAGGCCTTAAAAAACGAGAAAGTGAAGCCCACTGTCATGTGGTTCTTGTTCACCATTAGCTTTTGTGTAAGAATAATATTTTGTAACTAGACTGCAAACTTCCTGCAGGCATACACTCTTGATTTCATTGCTTAATTTTGTTTTCAGGCTTGAGTCAATCTGGGAAATCCATTCACACCTGAGGATGATGTACTTGAGCCCTGATCTCATTCTCCAGCCTCTTACTGCCTTTTTGCCTTAACTCTGTCATCTCACCTTTAATGTTTAATTCAGATAAATTAACAGTGTTCAACATCTCAAACCTGATTTCACACTTCCTCAGGAGTCCTGTGAAATTTCCATGCTTCGTCGTTACAACAACTCAGAAAAGTTAGTGTGAAATAACTGTGAAGACAAGGAGAAAATGTGGATGTAGCATTTATCTGCAAATAAAAACGACACCTGTGTACACGGTATAGGAACAGGATGGACTTGTTCCCCTGACATTCAATTCTGGCACTATAGACTTCTCTGTCTGTCTGAGAAACTGAAAAGTGAATATTCCAGGGTTGCCAAAGCGAGGTGACACTCTAATTACCAGTGCTTTGTAAAATTCCTGAGATTTCTCCACTTACTGACAACAACATAGCATAGTATAATCATGTCTGATGCGGCTGAATTACACGTTTCTCCCCTTTAACTAAGCTTTTCACCAATCCTTTGTTAAGCCTCAGCTTCAAAATAATTTTAAAGTCTTATAATTATCACTTTTACCTCCTCACACTTACCTTATTGACAAATCCCAGGTACACAACTGCAGACTTAGCTTCCAGAAGCATAATTGGCACAGTTATTTATGAACCTTCATGCCGTACAATTTACACTCCCGTGAATGCCACAAACAGTCATCCCTCTTTCTTAAGCGTCGCTTCAACCTCTTTGAGAATGTCATCATAATTCAAGAACATTTATTGAATGCTACTCAGAGAGAAAACTGGAAGCTTGATTCTAACTATTAATAGAAATTTTCTCCATTCAATTTCTATTAAAGTAATTTTGATTCATCAAGAAATAATCACACTTCATTTTCTATTTTTGACTTTTCTTATGGTCAACACCTACAGAGGAGCTGAGGTGGATGATAATCAAATACTTGTTCACGGCTGAATAAATTCAATACCCTTCTTTCATCAGTGTACTGCATTAAAAAGTCCCTTGGCACATTTAGCTTGATTGTTTAAGACATTACAGTGGGTTTCTAATATTACAATCCTCAAACACAACATAGGCAAAATAAGAATCTGATTTTACCCATCTCTTACATGTCATGAAAATTGGATCAAAATAATTTTCTCTTTCCAAAACAAGCAAATATATTAGTAAACCTATAATGGAATCTTTGCATGACAAGGAAAGAGTAAATATTAATTTTCTTTCTTCTAAAAAGAGGCAGGATAATTATTTTTTCTGTGTCACATACAGGTATGAATTCTACAATGATTGAATGAATGCTACTGGAAAAAACCCATCATTGTTCAAATACCATTTATTCAGAGTGACTTTTTTTTTTTTAATAAGGATGACTCCTACCAAAGCTACAGGTATATTCAGGATATATAAATATAATTAAATATAATTCAGTAGTGGAATGTAAGAAGATGAGTATAGACTTTTTAAGAAAGCTTATGTTAAAAGTGTACTAATTCTAAATGTTAGATGAACTATGAGAGTCTAATTTAACATGCATTTAAGAATGTATTTTCCGCCTCTATACCCTTTTTATAGAGTTATATATGCAATGTATATTTACCTTACTTAATGTTCTTTTACCTGAAGTGACTAAAGTTCTTTCAACTATAAACTGTGTTTTTAAAACACTCACATTTTCCATGGATTACTGATCTATGGGACAGGGACAGACTCATCCCTGGACACTTAGATCCTTCATTATTTAATTGGCCCCCGCATCCTGGTCACAGCACTGTTTTCCAGGGATTCTCACCCCATCAAGCCCCATCAGTTCACCAGTCACACGATGGCTAAGAGCTTCCTTTTGGACTTGTGCAGAACATGGCGGCCCAGCTAGAGTAGGGTGTTCCACGAACAGGCACCATAGCCCATGACAGGCACTTTCCCTCCAGCACTTGCTAAGGGATCTGTATGAAGGCCAAGTTGTCTATCATCTATATACGTAGAGGAAGGCATCTATATATGTGAGGATAAAAACAGATGGTGAGACACATAGCCAAACATTGTGTGGAGCTCTGGGGGCAGCATATAAGAGAGGGAGGAGGAATAGAGAGATCATGAGGGGACAAGAACACTACACAAAGATCAACAGAACCAACCAATCTAGGCCCCTAGAGACTGAAATACTAACAAAAAAAAAAAGAAAAGAAAAAAGAAAAAGAAGAAAAACACATATATAGGCTTAATTTCTTCTTTTGCCTGAGACCTGATAATGATATATTGCAGATATGACCTACTCACTTATTCCATAACTCAAATGATGGAGATTCTGGGACAGAACTGTAGTTAATATCCACCAACATAGAATATAATTGACATATATCTTTCTCATACATGTATAACAGAAACTTTCTTATACCACACAGTAAGAGTTTTACTGCTTGAGTCTAAACTGGTGAAAAATTACAAAATTTTTATGTGCTTTCCTCTGTCCATTCACTCCTCTTTGCAGATGAATTTGTTATTTTTCCTTTTGTTCTTTTCCTAAGCATCTAACCGCTCATCCTTTATACTGAGGATCACAAAAACTCTCTCATTTTTAATTCTATGAACAGCAAAGGAATTCTGGTAGGAGTTCCACAAACTACAGCAGTTAAATTCACAAGCACCTTTGCACTTTTTTTTTTTTTGTCACATGCTCTGCCTTTCCCCTTATTTTGCTGAATAAATTGTCCTCACTCTCCAAGGCCAACAGTTCTAACTGGCCAGTGTTCAGTGAACATTTTGTTTCTCAAGAATATCACTTAAGCAGCCCCCTCTCTTCCTTCCCAATGCAATCACATTTTCAATTCTTAGAGAGTATATTCATCAGCTTACACAAGCACTGAAATTCTTCCAAAAAAAAAAAAAAAAGGCAAAATATCTGTACTCAACACATGGCTGATGGGTTACACATCAGTTCTGTTTTTCCTTATAATGAAGCCACTGAGGAAGGTGCTTGCCACTGAAGTCCTTCCATGGAAGGATTTCTCATAAAATTTCACTAATCTGTATTCAATCTTAATATGTACTGTGAGTATGCATGTGCATAATTGGTGAATGAGGGAGTGAAAGTAATACTGCAAAAGAAACAAGATCCCACCTAAGTCAACAGATAAGGTACCATTTACTCAGAAAGTGACATAAAAGAAGATACAAAATGAAGATGGCTCAGGGCCCAATGTCACACAACAAAGCAAACTGAAACACTACAGACAGAGTAGAATAACTTTGACAAGACTTCCAGGAGAGAAGGCTAAATTCAAGCCTGGAGCAACCAAATGAATTGATAATTCTCACACTTATAATACAACCAGGAGGTGGGACTTTTGATGGCCTCACTTCCCTGTCGCCTTACAGTCTGTGGTCTACAGGACTTTCCCCTAAGGATTGTTATCTACCAATCTCGAGCTGTTCTCCTGCATTACTGTAAGTATAACTTCATTGTTCCTCATAACCCAATACGCAGGTTCTATGAACTGTAAGCTCATCAAGGACAAACATCTTCAATTTTCTTTGTAACTAAATTCAGAGATTTAATTAAAACACCAACATACTCTTTCCTTATTTTTCTTTAAGACTTAATTTTTATTTTTGTTCATGTCTATGTCTGTGTATCTATCTGAAGGTATGACACATATGTGCAGGTACCAGTGGAGACAAGAAGAAGAAGGTATAAGAGTTCCTGAAGCTGAAGTTAGAGGTGATTTCGAGCTCCCATGCTCACCCTGGCTCCATGATAGACTTGGATGTTACATCATTGATACTTCCCTTCCAGCACTGGGCAGAAGACAGAATGATTCTTATTTTATAATGAAATATAATCGTTAAGCCTACTCTACACTCAAAAGAACTTCTCTCTCCAGTCTCTAGTGTTGGCCTAGAATGCCAAAGTTGTTGCAAGTTGAGATAGTCACTCTATGCCCCTCTCCCTGTTCAGATAGGGCTGTGTTTTTTTATATTTTAGAATTGGCAAGCCTACTTCAGAAGAAATTGATAGCAGCACCTGACTCTTTATTTTGAGACCTGGACCACATCCACATGTCTTCAGCATTATGTGAAAGCAAGTTCTTAATTCTCTTACCTTGCCGTTCTCCCTTTATCCTCAATGTATTTTTTCTTTCTATGAAATGATAGCAAATAAAATATAATCATGATATCTCACTCATTTTACCTGTCAGTAATCAGGTGTGTAAAAGGGAATAATCTACAAATTAAATATTAAGTAAATGAAAATAAAAAGAGATTATCATTCACTTATTATTATCAGATTATGTAAAGAAGTTTCAATATAAAATTGAAAGTCAGTTTCTAATTTATAACTTGTGTTCTCTTCTGTTTTACTTTTCCTCCAGAGTCACATGTTTCTCCCACTTTAAATTATTGCTTAATGGTCTATATTAAGTGTGTACTGTAAACTGTGTATTTTCTCTTAAATATTTGGAGATAATGCAGAATGTTAATGTAATAAGAGATGGATAAAATAATAATAATACTTGCACACAGCTCTTTTACTTTTCTTATCCCTACAGGAAGCAAGAATCTAATATATTAAATGTTTATACTATATGGTCTCTCTCTCTCTCTCTCTCTCTCTGTGTGTGTGTGTGTGTGTGTGTGTGTGTGTGTGTGTGTGTGTATGTGTGTGGCTGTTTGTCTCTGTCTCTCTCCTGTTCTCTCCCCTCTGTCTCTCTGTCTCTCTCTCTGTGATTTCATGTATCACTACCCTGATATAAGTTTGAACACATTTTTTACCAAAGAAGAAAATGGAAAACATTTGTATGCAGTATTATTCTTTACTCAACTCTTCAGCCACATCTGAAGCTCTTGCACAGTCTGCTGTTAAAAGAGATGGGTGTTAACTTTAAGAATTCTATGGATTTCAGCAGTTGGTTTGATTTTGCAGCCTTGTGGCTGACCCGGAAACGTTTGTTATGTGTTTCCTTACTAAGAATTGAAACTGCACTGTGAAGGGCCTGAAGAGTGTGGTTTTCTGATATATTGCTTAGTGACCAACAACAGATCATCACATAGCTCATAAATTTGAATGGAAACAGATAAATCAGATTTGAAGACATTATTTTGTTCAATGGCATCATAATGTAGGGTTTGAGAGCTGAGGGTAGCCAGGAGATATTTCATAGAAAAATCATTATTTTACAGATTTAGCCTCTAAATCCCACCAATTGGGTGTCACAGTGAGTTTTGAGTGGTGTATGCACTGTAATGAGGTTCTAGCGTACATCATAAAGTGAGAGCCACTGGGGTGCAGGTGGTGGGAGAGATGTCCATCCCGACCCTAACTCTTACTAGGTCTTTGCTCTGAAGTCTCACTGTGCCCATCCACACAGTCCCTGCTTAATATTTTACTACTGCGCTCTCACAGATGAGAAAGACAGAGGCCGTGAAGGTCAATCACTCGCAGTCACGTGTTCTTGGTGGTGTTTGTTAAGCTCCAGAACTCATGGGTTTTATTCAGTTAAGAAGTACTGTGTTTTTACTTATTCTATTTTTCAGTGTCTACAACTTAGAAAAAAACTAAGAGCAAAAAATGTTTATTTTAGATCATAAAGACATGTTTATTGTTACTTTACTCATAAAACATACATAGCATTTTCATACTCTTACACAAACATAATTTTCATTTGAGAAATTTCCTTTCTTAACATCCAACAACCTATGTACATTAGTCAGGTGTAACAATATTTTCAAATCACCACACAGAAATGCATAAATAATTATGAATGACAAATTATAAATAATAAGGAGATATGTATGACTTTTGAACAACCAGGGGCAATGTGGTTTTCAATGAATTTTAAGCCAGCCACTTGACAGTTCTGGGTTATCAGAAAGAGGGGGAACTGTAGTCAACTCTGTCTGGTGTCTGACCTTGATAATGATAATGAACTAACTATTCCAAAATGCAGCTTGAGGGGTGGGCGGGGGACACAATGGCATAGAAACTGGGGCATCTGCTCTGATCTTCAGTCTTGTACTGTGTGAGCAAATATTGAGGGTCTAAAGGTTTGATAAGCATGCATAGCCCAAAATCCTCCAATTGCACCATGTGTCATGACATCCATACAAATGCTATGCTTGAGTGATTGAGAGAAATAAAAAATTTAAAGTATGTTCTAATGTCAGTGCATTAACCTGCTCTCAATGACCCAGCAAGAGCAGCCTGTGTGTCAGTCACAAATGACAGAAACCTTTGCTTTTGTGCTAAAAGGTCTAGTAGGTTAAACACAATGGTCATAAGAAGCTATTTAATGCTAGTCTGAAGCCTCTTACTGTGTCCTTACACTCGGTTATTGTGCTAATGACTCAGGAGTGTAGAAACTGTGAAGACATTTCTACACCTCTTAGATTTAGAGGGCAACATAGACTGGCTTTCTCTAGTGTTATCTGAAGGCCCTGGATGTGTCCCATGTCAGGATACAATACTTCCTTGGTGAAACTCAAGAATGGGAAAGGACTCCCTCAAAGGTCAGAACAACAACCAGGAAACTGCCCTCTTTCTGACAGATCCTTCTTTTTTGTCTGTGGCAGTCAACCTATTTAAAGTGTTTTTCTCTCAACTTCTAGGATTATCATCATGCTCAATAAGAACTCTTTAAGATAGAAATTCTTGTAGCCCAATATAATCTTAATATTATGTCCATATGCAAGGGTCAATACCATTGTGGCCAACTATAATCTTAATTTTGTATCAATATACAAAGATCAATACCGATGTAATCCAATACAATCTTATTTTTGCACAATAAACAATGGTCAATACCACTTTAGCCAAATATACTACTAATTTTGTATCAATATACAAAGGTATAAGGGCATATTCAATAATCTGCCCCTTCTTCTTGGACCTTCCTGTGCTATGTCTATATCTCATTTTTCTCAAGCCCATGCACTCCTACATAGGAGAGGAAGAAGGATACAGAAAAGGAAAAGTAGGAATTCCCTGGGGCTAACCTCCAAAACCCATTAAACAGGACCATTTATCAGCTTGTAGTCTCTTCCCCTACATAACAGAGTTTTCAGTTATCCTTCAAATAACCAAAAAGAAGGGAGGAGAAACACCCTACCCACCCTCTGGGCATGTAACTTGAAGAAAAAAAAATAAAGTATTTAAAAAAAAAGATAGAAATTCTTGAAAATCAAAGAAACATTTCAAAAAAAAAAAAAAAAAACAGCTGTACCCTAATAAAAGGCTGATTAATTTCTGATTCTCTTTAACATAACTAAGTAGGGCATCTTGGCTCCATCTCAGCTGCTTTTCTTCTAACACCAAATTGGCATTTATCTAATGAACATAATGAAGGCAAATGCTACATGCTAGTAATTATGCAAAACTGGAAAGAGCTTAGGAAAATCAAAGGAATTTTACTTAACTCAGAAGAAACAAGTTTCTGTAAGTTTCGTCAGAGTCTGAAAACAATTCCGACCTGTTGTGTCTGAGTAATTACCCTTGCAGTTTGTAGAAACAGCATGCCTTCTAAAAGAACTAAGACAGAAGGAGAAGTGCTGTACTGTAAGACGTCCTTGCTCCATCTTGTACTATATTCTTCCTGTAGCCGAATGATTTTCTTTTTCATCAAACTTATGTCTAATCACATTTCTCTCCTGAATTTAAAGCCCTGTGTCACAATTTCCTCACACAAGTTGTAAATGTTGCTGTTATTTCCTCCGATGATGGGATGAAAGAGGAGCTGTATCCAAGCTTTATGAACATATGGCTTGGGCTGAGCCCAGAGCGTTTCTATCTAACTATTCCTAGGCCTAGGCCTGGAAGCTTCTAGCCTCCATACAATCTAATCTTCTGCCAGCCCGGACCTGGAAGGCTTCAGCCTCCAGAGCCTCCATCTATTCACCTAGGCCTAGAAAGTTTTCAGCCTCTGAGATTACTTTTGAGTAAACTCACGTTTTCTAGTTCTTTTTGAACTCTGGCCAGCTGGTTTGACTCAGCTGTTCTGGCACAAAACTCCTCTCCATAGCTGACTGTTTCAAAGTTGGTGGTTCTTTCTGCATATCACTGAATTGATCTGCTTGTAAAACTGCCTCTGAGTTCCTTGAAACTGCACACAAGTGAATAACACCAAACTGCACTGTTCGACCAAAGTCTACTGTACTGTCTCCACCAACTGTCCTCCTCTCTCTCTCTCTCTCTCTCTCTCTCTCTCTCTCTCTCTCTCTCTCTCTCTCTCTCTGCGCTGCTCTTAAGTAGCTTCTCTTTCCTATCTGTTGTCATGAGAGTTGGGTGTATCCTCTCTCTACTCATTCTTCAAATCTGAATCTTCACTTTGTCTTCAACTTGACATCATTATTTGGGATTAAAGGTGAGTGCTAAATTCCAGCCAGAGGGATTAAGGGTGTGTGTTTCACCCAGAGGGATGAAAGGTATGTACTAAGAGTGTGTCTTTTTTTGAGCAGGATCACACAGACTTAGGTCTTTGGATGTGATTCTTTGCCAGAGGAACCATGTTGCTGGATTAAAATTCCTCTACACAGGTGGTAGCCAGAAAAGGACATTTACTAGTAGAAAAATTGATTTGTGGCATCTGAAGTAAAAATTATTATTTTAATTATACAGGTGGCTATAGACTGGAAGCACAAAAATAAATTTCATCCAATTATTTTCTATAATATAAAAGGCATACATTATAGAGTTTTAAAGATGAATGAAATGGTGCTGAAGATTCTGTACTTTAGGTGCTGAGAGGATGGCTCAGTGGTTCAAAACAACTGGGCTCTAGCAAAGGACTCAGATTTGGTTCTCACTGCCCATGGTGGCTGACAAGTGACTGTTACTCCAGTTTCAAGGAATTGGATGTCCTCTTATTGACTCCATTGGCACCAAGCATACATGTAGGACACATACATATATTCCGGGAAAACACTCATACACATAAAAATAAGAGTCATTAAATACTTAGACAAACAATAAAATTCTGTACTTTATAATGTTTGGCACCATGCAAGTTGCTAAACTTATTGTAGGTACGTCAACTCTTTTGAACTGCGAATTTTCACATCGATGTGATAAGAGTCAACTTTTGTTGAAACTCGTTTGACACGGTGACTTCTAGAAAACAGATAATTTCTCATGCAGTGTCATGTTTTAACTCTTCTTCCAAGAAAATCAGTTAATATGGTGTGACTTTGTATGTAAAATGCTGGTGAACCCATTTCTACTTTGTATATTGAAGATTTTGGTACTTTAAAAATAATATTATGAATAGAGAAAATGTGGTACATTTACCCACTGCAGTACTATTCAGCTATTAAAAACAAAGACAACATGAAATTTGCCAGCAAATGGATAGAACTAGAAAATATCACCCTGAGTGAGGTAACCCAGACTCGGAAAGACACAGAGGGTATGCACTCACTTACAAGTAGATGTAAGACATAAAGTACAGGGTGATTAAACTACAATCCACAGACTCAGAGAAGCTAACTAACAAGGAGGGCCCAAGGAAGAAGGCTGGGATTTCACTCACAAGATGAGATAAAATAGACTTCGTAGGTGGATAGAGAGAGGGAACTGGGTGGGAGAGGGGAGGACCCATCCCAGAAGAGAGATCCAACCTCTGACCCTGTCAATGGTACTCTGTCATGCTCGCAGGCAGGAGTGTGGCATAACTGTCATCAAAGAGGCTTCTCCCAGCAACTGGTGGAAACAGATGCAGAGTCCCACACCCAACGATTGGGGGAGCTCAGGGAATCGTGTGGAAGAGTGGGAAGGAAGGATTGTAGGAGATGGGGGAGGGGGCGTCAAGGACAGCACAAATAAACCTGCAAAGTCCTCTAATCTGGGCCTCTAGGGGCTCACAAAGTGAACCACCAACCAAAGAGCATGCATGAGACAGACCTAAGGTTCCTACATGTACATAAGAGAGTGACAGATGTGCAGCTTGGTCTTCATGTGGGACCCCCAACAAATGCAGCAGGAGCTGTCTCTACTCTGTTGTCTGCCTTTGGATCCCTTTCCCTAACTGGGTTGCCTGCATAGTCTCAATAGGAGAAGATGTACCTAGTCCTACTGCAACTTGGTATGTCAAAGGCTGATTGACACCATTAGGATGCCTCCCCTTCTCTGAGGAGAAAGGAAGGGAGGAATGGGGACTGGAGAGCAGGTGTAAGGGAGGGACTCAGAGGAGAGGAAGGAGGGAAAGGTGAGATCCAGATGTACAGTAAATAAATTAATTAATTAATGGGAAAAAAGACAAAATGCTGATGAACGAGGTGTCACTAAGAGAGCCATCTTCAGTGATTTTAGCATAGATTTTTTTATAGTATGGAAGCAATGCTCAAACAGTGACTGCAACAGTTCATTTTCTGACAATAATAATAATGATTTTCTGCCATGTCTGCTCCTATGTCTCTTAGGTGTCCCCATGTAAGATACACACTGTTTAAACATATTTTGGCGATTTTACAATTAGTAACTTCAAGATTCTAAATGTCTTCCAGTTTCTAGTCATTATTTCCTCATATAATGAGTGAATCTGTAGCAAACTATAGTGATTTTTTTTTTTTAATACAAACCTCCTGCCTGTGCACTGTTACTATCCCAAGGGTGTGGGGCCTCATGCTTGGTTTGCCTTTCTCTCATCACACAGGGACCGAGACTTTTACTGGGTCACAGAGTAAAGTAAATTCATTTCTTCTATTAGCACACATGATTCCAGCATCATAAAAATCCATTGATTACCGAGTATCCAGCAAGGTGCTGCGCATGAAGCAACTTCGAACAACACTCTGTATAATATGGATAGGGCTTACTCTAAATCATCTTCAAGTGAATTAGAAAATCTTCATGTACATATTTTGCATTTTTACACACAGGCACTGTACGGATCTAGGGGTCCATAGGCATCTTGAAAATACTCTCTGCTGTACCATCTTGGTGGATGTCCCCGGTCTTACGCATCCTCATGGTTTTACTTAAGCAAATCCCGTAGTGTCGTCCAAGTGTAGGGTTCTCTCGTCTAGATTCAGCATTCATCCGTCATGCAAGGGGACTTCTTGTCTCCGTCTCATCTTGCACTCTCTGCCAGTTAGAGCAACCCGGAACATGTTAGTGCAACTGTGCTATTGTTTTTATTTCATGATTCCTATTTGACCCTGATGAATTTTAACCTCTGGAATCCTCATTTTCTCACGTAAAACTGGAGTAAATATATAACTCATAGTACAGAATAAAATGAGATGGCGTACTTGAGGAATTTTCTAGTCTCTAATTTTTCATTTGAGGCATATTTATGTCTTAAACTATAAACATTCATAAATGAGTTTTTATTACTAAAACATTCTTCTAATTTATTTTACCATATATTGCTTTTTTTAATGTTTGCAAGTCATGTCAACAAGTTGATAGACTCATTAATATTATGTTTAAGGTTTAGAAACCAAGTTTTACTCCCATAAGTCTTCACTGAGGAGATTACCCAAGCTGGATGTGATTTTATCGATAAAGTTTAATACTTTGATTTGTTTGATTGGTAAATACATTTTGATTAATAATTTATTTCTCAGTTCTGTTCTGTTCTTTGTATGTGTGTGTTTGTGTGTATGTATACTATAGTGATTCATGATTCACAAAATGAAAACATCTAGACTCACCAAATTAAACTTTATTCATTGTTTACATTTAATTGGGCAAGGCTGACAGAGCTGAGAAAGTGGTATCTGTCTACTTCTTTCTCTGTCTCCATCCATCCATTTAGTTTTCTTTGTTCCATCTTATTCTATAGGAAGCAAAGTTAATATTTTCTCAGGTCTTGAACAATGAGTAGCTTATCTTCCTTGTTACTAGTTTCTTCATTGATTCACTTCAAATTTAATCTCTGAAAACTATTTCCCCTCTTATACAATGCACAAATGATCTGTTTGCCTTTCAACATACAATGCCTGCAATGTTCACATTTCTGCCTGGTAATTATCCACATGTTATGTCTGAGTCCCTTGAATTCATTATTATCCTTCTAATTTCAGTTTGAAGCATGCATATCCAGTTTTTAAATTATATTTTGAAGTCTTCAATATCACAAGATGGGATGAACAATTTTTTTAGTTTACAAGAAATAAATGCCCATTTGTTTGTAGTTCATTCTAAAAGCAAGGACTAAACATGAAGATATGTCTGATATTGTCTGAGTTGGAGGCACTAATAACACTTTCTTGAAGTTGAAATATAGAATCAATGACTACTAGAACTAATATTCCTTTGTCAAAGTTGGCCAAGAATTCCTGCTTCTGCATTTTAGTAGATTAGGGGAAACAGCAATGTGTGTCCTAAGCATGACGTCACAAATGTTATAGTCTTGCCAGAACTTGGTTCATCTCTGGAAAACACTCATAATAATAATTTTAACCATTATTGAAGCATGGGTGACTTTTCTTACAATGTGCTTTTTGTCATTAGTGCCTTCTCATTTCTCTCAACCCAGAAAACAATTTATAGGCTGTACCTCATCTTTCTCTACCTGTGCTTTTCTGCAGCTAGTGAATTCTCCAAGGAATATCTCTCCATGGAGACCAAGCCAGACAGCCCAACTGCAGACTGTTCTTGAGATCCTGTTTTCAAGTAATGATTCGGATGAACTGGAGATTGGTTCCCTTTCCTGCATCCCTGGTAGCTGGAATAATTCTCCACAGACTCCTCTTTGGAGTAAACAGATGGTCTGTAGACGCGTGCTTTTCTTTTGATTGTACCAGCTTTGAATAATTTAAACTTCCAAATCTGTATAAAACCACTCTATTCCCCTGTCCCAATACAATTTTTCCCTCTTTTTGCCTCAGAAATTCCTTCCTTCTATTTTAACATCTGGCTGAAACTTTGCTGTTTTGTGAGGGCGTCATTGCCGTGCGCCTCCCGCTGCTCTTTGTGAGGGGCGTCATTGCGTTGCGCCTGCCGCTGTTCTTTGTTACAGTTTTAGATAAGTAGTGCTTTAGAAAACCAAGATGCTTTGAGAAACTCCTGTGCTGGTGGCTTTCCCGCTCACCGTTTGCAAAGCATTTTGTATAGTAAGCAGCACATTAGCGGAGTGATGCTGCTATCACAGCTCCTGTCGGTCTGCACTTGGCTTCTTCTTTAGAATTACCCCAAATAGGTTCACAGAATTTTATCGTTGTGTTCTAAAGCACGCAATACTATGTATGAGCTTTGGTGATTATTTCTCTTCCTTTTGTTTGAGAAACAGCCAGTCCCATCTCTGCTGAAGATTCACTGCTTTTCCCAGCAAAACACAACAAACAGGTCATATTCAGAGTGATTATCACAGGATTCGAACTTTTCTTTCCACATCTGAAGTTTTCCCATCTTCAAATTAAGAAGACTGTCCGACCATAGCCTAAATATTTCTGTGTGATCTGAAAGCATGCCTTTGTCTGTTTGTACAGAGGCACAGACCACTCTACTCGACTGCAAACAGAAATCTCTGACATTTGAGGCCTTAGTCCTGGACGATCTTCTAGTCTGTGCTCATCCTTTTTGGCACTCTCTTTTTTCTCAAAGATGGCTTAGATACAAGAATAAAGACAACAGAGCTGTGTGTGTGTGTATATATCAAGATTGTAATCTATTTAAAACATGAGAGCCATCTCATCTGAAGAGAGGAAAACAATGCTCTCTACAGTGAGCAATTAGCTGTCACCAAACTATTTTCACACGGCCTTGTGCTTCAGTCATCTCTTATAAAGACAATACTACCTTTGATCATCTTATGAAAGCAGAAGCTGAAACCTCAGAGAGACTGTGTTTTAAGTAGACTCTCCCAGAAATGGGAGCCTGGCAAGTGTTCTGAGTATTGTGGCTCCAGATTCTATATTTTCTCATATGGGAAGAACAAAATAAATAGATTATTTGGGGGAAACAATCAGATATATTTCCTCTGGGATAGCATTCTTTTATACTATGTACTTATCAATTGAAGAAATAAGATGTAAAATTGTTATTCTTTAGAAGGCATACTTTTATACTATTCATTTGTGGTTTTCTAATGCATCGATCTCCCTTCCAGCTCACTGACCTGACAGAGGGGAGAAAGAAGGTTGAGAGAGACAGGGAATGTAGACCTCTTTAGATATAGTGCCTTGGGGTGATTATACTTTCTCATTGTCAGGATTCCAGCAGTCCAGTCAAACACCAAACACAGCAGCAGCAACAGTGGTGGCAGCAACAGCTCCTGTATCCCTGCTCAGAGAGTCCACTCTCTCAGCCTGTCCTGGGCAGTGACCAGCAGCAGAAAACTCAGTGTTCTCTAGAGTATTTGTTGGGAGCAACTGGAAGCAAAGCTGAGCAAAAGCGATCACTTTCTGTTTTGGGGGGCTCCTAGTTACACCTCAGAGTCTACACAAGGATATTTTTCAATTGGCAAAAACCACACGAGGCAGTTTCCAGCTGATAGAAATCATGTACTTTCTCAAGAGTCTCTTTTTTTTCCAGCTGACAAATATCATGCCCTTCTTACAAGTCTGTTTGTCAGTGGTGGATAAAGCATTTCCTCATCGCACACTTGGGACCAAAACAAAAAAAACACATTCACATAACACAACTGTGTTTTTAAAGAAATCAAATCTTCTACTACATTCTTTTGTTATTTATGTATGATATTTGGAAAACAGAAACTCAGAGCAATTGAACAAGTCTATAAAAACTCATGTGTCTGACAGAATAGTTCCTTATAGAATCTGATGATGACAATGCAGAAAAATAGCCAATAATCAATAAACTTTATGAGCATCTCATGCCTGTTGACTTCACCCACCTACGAATGTGATGACACCCACATTCCTGGCGTCCACTATTTCACAGATTCCCCCAGCTTGGTGTTTTTCATGGATTCCATGCAATTGATCCTTCTCCGACTTCAATCTATTTCCCTATAAAGGCTACATCTTATTGACTTGACACAAGCGTGGTCATCTGAGAGGAAGGGTCCTCACTTGGAAACATGCTTCCAGAAGATTGGGCTGCAAATAAGCCTGTGGTCCATTTTATTAATAAGTGAATTATGTCAGAGGGCTCAGCTCAGTGTGGGCAGTACCATTCCTGGGCAAGTGGTAGAGAGTTGTATAAGAAGACAAACTGAGCAAGCCAGTGAGCAGCACCCCTCCATGGTCTCTGCATCTACTCTTGCCTTCCAGTTTGCCTGAGTTCATACCCTGATTTCCTTCATGAACGGACTGTGAGGTCAAACTGATCGACGAAATGAACCTATTTCTCTCCGAATGGCTTTTGTTCATCGTTCTTTATTACAGCAATAGAAACTCTAGCTAAGGCATTCCCATAGTTCACAGCATGGAAGCACATCCCTAACTTCTCATTCCACACACTTCAACATTTGGCCAACTGATATTTTCTTCTTTGATTTCTTGTATTCTCAGGAGTTATATATGCACAGATTGTTATGGCTCAGCACAAAGCAAGTTCTACATATACCATTTAGAGCACTTTCAAGGTGACTTTTGTCTGAGAAGCCCATACTCACTCCTGGCTGTATCTTACCCTTTCCCTGAGCTCCTCTTAAACCAGTGCTCAAACCTCGGTTAAAGACTCCTAAGAAATTCCAACTATGTTTTAAAGTATCAGTTTTCATGTTTTTAAATTCAGAATAAAAAAGTAAGAAACCAGAATGTGAATCTCAAACAATTTAAATTCTGCAGTAATTTTGTCCAGTGGCTACTTCATTTAAGAACCTAATAGAGGGACTGGAGAGATGGGTCAGGAGACAGAGAGGTGCATGGATCAGGATCTGAGTTCAGATATCCAAGGCCCAAGTCAAAAGCCAATTGAACCAATGCATGAGTCCAAAACCCCAGCACTATGGGTAGAAGAGACAGCGGCCCTGTGTTTTGCTGGCTACCAGCCTGCGATCAGGTTCCATTAGAGATGCTGTCTCAAAGGGACAAGGCAGAGAGTAGTAAAACACGAAGACACTTGATGCCTTTAAGCTCATGCATAGGCAAAACACGTGCATAGCACCTGTGTATATAATAAACAGACACAAATGCATGCACAATGCACACACAAAATACACACATACAACATACACACATGCATGCACAATACATACATACACACACATCCACAATACATAAACGCACAATATACACACATGCACCCACAACACACACACATACACATGCATGTACAATACACACGCATGCACAATACTCACACATGCATGCACAATGCACACACACATGCACCATACACACACAAACATGCACAATACACACACATGACAATACACACACACATACACAATACATACACACATGCACAATACACACACATGCACCCACAATACACACACATGACAATACACACACACATACACAATACACACACACATGTACAATACACATACATGCACAACGTGCTGTTCTGTCATGATGGAGCTTGGGAGCATTGCTGACACAGTCTTCAAGACACACTCTGTTAAGATGGAAATATCTGCCAGTGAATTGGAAAAGGCACAAAGGCTTGTTTCAAAGGTAGCACTGAAGACTTCTGCCTTGCTTTAAATGTTACAGCCAAAAAAAAAATTCCCAAGAATCTCACAGAGTGATGATTATTTTTGCTGTTTTTCTCCCCTTTCATAAACTCCAATTCCAGTTCTGTTTTTTTTCCTTTCTCTTTTCTTCTTTCTTTCTTACTTACTTTCATTCTTTCTTCCTTGTTTGGTTATGGCTTCCAATTTGACTTGCTTGCTGTCTCCTTGAAGTCATTATTTTTTAGAATTTAAAAGCGGATTTTGTTATGACTCACATTATTCTGAGGATACAACTTGAGTGGTAACAGAGTTCAGAGTAACAGAGTTGATTTCTCTACCTTAGCCAAAAATGTTCTTATGTTTACTGAAATAAATTTTATTTTTGTTCAAAAATAAAGTAAATGACTGATTTTTAAGTGAAGTTTTATCCCCAATTATGTATGGCACAGTTGGTAGTGAGATTTATAGGTAAGTTTCATCTGTGTTTTTAAAATTGAGTGATTTTACACACAGGCAAACTGAGGCACAGAAAAAAGAGCATTGCTTCATAGGTAAGTGTGAAGAAAAGCTTGCTGAGTCATCCAACTGTTCTACCAATCTGAGTAGGACACACTGAATGCCTGGAAGCAGTCACCAGACTGGTGGAGGGCTTGATGGAAAGCCATGGAGCACAGTCCCAGCTTCTCTGTCAAAGCACTCTGAATGCGTCTGTGTCTCTGCAGTACAGGGTGTCGTGCACCAGTAGAGTTAGTGACATGGAGCATAGGAAGGAAAAGCATGTGGGGTGAGCCTGGACACTGACAATGGGCTTCACGAAGGTCATCAAAGATTCTTTTCAAACCTCAGGGTTTTTAAACTATGGCTCCTGTGTTAAATCCAAACATTTTGTATTCTCAGAGGAGGTTTTATTGTCATAGAGACACAGCGATTGTTTAGGGATCTCAGATATTTCTCTCACTACTCCAGGCTCTATAAAGAGTCATTGAAAGACTTGATCTAAAGACAACTCTATTCCTCTACCCTTTAGAAAACTGGGCAGTAGAGCAGATAGTGGTTAAACTCGCTCTGGTCAGTAGTGGATGTTTTGTCCTATAGTTTCTAGATCCAGCCCTTTCCTTTTTCTGTTCACTCTTCAACTAACACTCCATTGTACTCGAATGGCACCTGATATTGTGTCCTTTGTCCCAATCTATCAGTTGCTAAAATGTGAACCTTAAAAATGTAAGTAGGAACAACACGCTACATTTGAAAAGTGCCATTTGAGAAATTAATTCATAATTATGATGTATGATCTGAGGGAGCATTCTCATTGGACATATTTTAACTTCACTCCATTTACCATTGCACATTTATCATAGGTTAGCTGGGCACACAACTCACAGAGCAGCCCCAGTTCTATATAAAACACACGGAAATAGCCCCAGATATTCTCAGGTGACCTACAACCCCATGGGTCCCAAAAGAATGATGGGTTAGAGAAAAGTGTGCTGCTTTCTTCCCTGTAGTATCTACGATGCATATATTTGGATTAGTTATTCTTTTACCCTGAAAGTTGAGATGACAGACTAATCCCATGTGAGTGGTGGGCTCAGCCAGTGCCACCAGGTATCCTTTTCCTCCTGGAAACCGCTATTTTCAACCCTTATACAACCTTCCTGATGAAATCAAGGTATCAGATTGCAATTGTCTCCTTTTTACATTCCCTCTCTGTAGTCTGTTGACCTTTTCAGTATTCGAAGCAAGATTTCCAAAGAGCTGCCCATTCCGTTCTCCAACTATTAAAATGTCCAGTGACTTGTTGTAGGGACTGAGATGACTGGCCAACTGAGATGGAGAATTTTAAAAAGGTCAACATGGTCCAACATACCATGTGCTTCTTGGAGTTGATAAAGTGTTTTTAGTGTGCACTTAACTATTTTTTGAATAAATGCCAAAGCAGTTATTCTAAAACACAATATATCTTCCAATGCCTTCTCAAACTGAATCTCACCCGTTTTTATGCAGTTTGCTTATGCTCCTCCACAGACAGCTGGAAAGTATGTAACCCATGTCAAAATGAAGTTTCAAACAGTGTGACAGCTACATATAATCTTTATGAGCACAGGCACATGTGTACCTCTGAGTCTACTCATCTACACAAAATGTAAGAACAAAAACATAAAACTCATCCAAATAAAAGACACTGTGTTTTCTGCTTCTCCAGCAGCACTAGAGGGACTTTCTTTCAGCATGTCATCAGCCTCCTGACATGGCTATGCAGGGACTTTCGCTGTGCATTCACATAGCAGCAACAGGAAGCAAGTGTAACAATGATTTGGCAGAAGCATCGAAGTAAACATGTTTCCGAGGTACATGAGCATCCACAGTCTCGTTGGGTCAGGACTAAAGTTCGAATTCCCTGCACATTCAAAGACAAACACGTCAGAGCACAACAAGATAACACTGCCACAGGGTTTTAACATGCACTACCTATGGTGAATGCAAAGGACACAAATCCTTGGATGTAACAATCATGCAAAACTATTATCTGCTCCATTTTGTTTGGTACCAGGGGACATAGCTGTTGCCTAGATACTGAATTGTACAAATACTGACTTGAACAAAGAGTAGGAATTGGATACAAGTATATATTTTTCACATGCAGATTGTGAAATTTTCTTCAAGGGTGTCATGGAAACTAAAAGGAGTAAGCAGGTGTAGTGTAAACTGAAAAATAAATTGGCATGCACTAAATGCAGAAAAATGAAGATCATATGTGTTTTGATATTTAGAATTTCAATAATAAAACTGCTTTTAATTTTGAGAGAACAAACTAGGATTCTTACACTGAAACTTTAGGAAAACGAATATAGAGGGTGCTTATTTTCAAACTCAAATAAGAGTTCAAAATTCCAGTCACGAAACCAGGTTTCAAATTTTGGATATATGTTTATACAATCAGTGTGTGTGTGTGTGTGTGTGTGTGTGTGTGTGTGTGTGTGTGTGTGTAAGACTGTCTCTATAAAATTCTGTTAATAGTAGCTGCTACCTGGAAGAGAACTGTTGATAGTTACATTGAATTAAAGACTTTATTTTTATACTTAATATTGGAATTATTGTGAGACATAAAGGAGACATGAAAACCTACATACTCATTAAAGCCTGGTTCTTGAAGTATTGACTATAAAGTCCATATGATAAGTTGAAAGGGAATAAAAACTCTTTAAGAGATAATATTTGCCAAGAAATTAGAGTCTCAAGAGTGATTAAGATCACATGAATATACACTTTTTAGAAGGAGCATTTTATACTTTTCAATATGGTATTCATTACTCAGATGTGACCATTTCCTCTTTTATTTTAGATTTGAGAAAGTTACCCTGGTTACCTAGGTAAGATTGCAAAAGTGCCCTCATTGTGGACACATTAGATACCTGAGAATAGACTTGGCAAAATAACCCCACCATGGGAAAGTGGCATATAATTATTAAAATGTGACAAGCTGCAGGTTGGATGGACTCATATCATTATAAACAAATTCACCCATAAAATATATTTTCAATGTTTATTATTTGTTCTTAAAACTGGGACATAAAGTTTAGAATTAAAATAACCTTTCCAATCTAAAAGTATTCCTCTGACATTTTTTAGTTAATGAACATTTATTAAACAATTCATAGTCACAGCAAAGTAGAATAAAAGTATGTACACGTCACATTAACCAGCACGTGAGTCAACCACTGTTAACATCAGCATCCTGTGTCAGTGTGGAACTACTGGGATTCTTGATGATTCTGTACTGACACAGTGACATGTGATCATCTAAGAAACAAGAGGCCTCTCACGTGCAGTGTGCAGGCTATGATTGTGGCAGGTAGACACTGGGTTATAGCAGCCATCGAAATATAAAATAGACTAGCCTCACCGTCCTGTGAAACCTTTGTTTCCTGGGGTCCTTTGCCTTACAGACTCTTCTCAGTTTCATGGGGTCCCGTTTACTGATTGTTGGTCTCAGGTCCTGAGCTGTTGGTGTTCTGTACAGGAAGTTGTCGCCTGTGTCGGTGAGTTCGAAGCTTTTTTAAGAAATGAAACTCTTCGCTCATGATCACTGGGGGTTTATGCTTACTGTTTGCTGAGAAGTCGGCTTGGAAATTTGGCCCACATTTGAAGTAAATTGTTCATTGTCTTCATATTGAATTTTAAGGGATCTTGTATATTTTAGCAAAAAGTCTTTTTACTCTTGTAAGCTCTGCACATGTTTTTTTTTTCCCTGATCTGCAACTTGTTTATTTGTAAATTTTTAAAATTTGTTTGATAATGTAATTTTTAGGGTAGTTATCTTACCTGGCTTATTTTATGGGTCTGACTCTGGTCTTAGACATTGTACCTAAGAGTCACCATTTGTATAACTGACCAGGTTTACATTCAATTGCATTTTGAAATTGTTGAATTATTGATTGTCATTCACTTTTTGTACTGCAAATAAAGCAATATTGCACACAAATCAACAGCTAATATATCATTTCCTCAGAAAGTGACATAAGGAAGATACAAAATGAAGATGACTCAGGGCTGATTTCACACAAAACAAAGCAGGAAAACTCTAGAGATTCGAGTACCTTTACAAGACTTTTGGAAATAGCTTACATTTAAATGTGGACAAAGGAGAAAAGGTGCAGTTGAGACCAAAATGGAGAACTGAATGTGAGCACAAGAGACACACTGTCACAAACTAAGGCAAATAAATCACAAATTCGTGCACTCTACATTACCCACTTTGCTGTCCATGTGCTGGTCCAGTTGATTCATCATCTATGCTGAAAATCAGAGTTTTGCACCCAGCAAACTACAACTGCTTTTTTTTTTTTTTGGTTGTTGTTGTTGTTTTGTTTTTTGGTCTACTTTGTCCCCCACCCCTGATCTATTGGTTATCATTTTCTTGTATTACACATCTTTATTTTAGTCAGCCTTTCTTTGTGTGTTGCAACCAAGTAGGATAAAACACCAACTCTGTTCGTCTAAATGCTGGGTTAACTCTTTCAACTCTGTTACCTTTCTGTACACGTTGTCACACCAGTTTGATTTGCTTGGGTGTTTGCACTGTGTTGGGGCTTTAAATTAAATAGGAAAATGATGTCAGCATTAATTTTTCAAACCATGGTGGTGGGATGTCTGTTTGTTATTATTTTAGTTCTTCCTTGATGTATATTATCAATTTTCTAGAATAGTTTGCCCCTAAGTATCTTTTGTGCATGCTTATTTAATCTAATCATGTTACATTATCAGTTATACAGCTAACTACATTAAATATTTGGTTCTCATAACAGTCAAGAAAAGGTTTGTAGCACTTGCCTTTTAGGTAAACACAAATGATAAAATGTGTTTTTCTTACATTTGTTACATTTTTGATTGGAAATTATCTATGCATACATGCATGCATATTTTGCCCATAGTTTATTAGATTCATACCAAAGTCTCTTAACTGGGGCAAAGAGGGTGCTGAAGTAAATGATAACATGTTTCTACCTTCTATTTCTACATTTCTAGTAGAGGAGAGATAGGGACTTTAGAAGAACGGTGCATCCCGTTCATTTACCATGATTGCTTATTGAGTCCAGGAACTTTACACCAATTCTTTCAAATTTTCTACATAACCAATCATACAATTTATACATTCACATAGCTTTATTTCTTCATTCAAGATCCCTGTACCTTTTCTTTTTGACTACCTCCACAAGTTCTCCAGCATTTCCTTCCAGTATACCTAACTTCCTCCAAACATACCCAGCTTCTTAGACATTTCACCATCTCCCAACAAAGCCATGGGCTTCTGAAATAGCTTTTAATACACAATCTTTAGGGATAACTATAATCCCAGCTATAGTGCTCCCCACCCCACCTGCCCCACATGCTCATGGGAATCTTACAATATGAAAATGTTTATTGTCTGTCTCTGAGAGTCCTCAAGTCTTTGTATTTATCAAATCTCTAAATTCAAAGTCTCCTGTTAAATGGCTGTGAGCCTCTGTGGAAACAAATAATCAATCACAGACGTTCAACAAATTGTGATATGCAGTCATTCCATTTCCACAAAGCTGCAATTAGGGAACAATAAGGAGGAATCAGAGTCTTAGCAGAGCAGCCATCGAATCCTGGTCTTCTATGCCGGCCATCCAGGACACAGTGCACAGTGGTGCTGTGGTTGCAATACAAGCCCCAAAGGCTTTGGAACTCCCCCATTGTAGTAACCTTGCCCACTGCACGCCACATGTCACACCCTGGGTTGGTTTTGTGTCCTGCCTGCAGTTCCCCTCCACAGTTCCCTGGCCTCCTCCCACATCTAACACCCTGGTCCTTCACTGCACCTCTGGCTTCAGCCTCACAGCATCACGTGCTATTTTGTCATTGGATGCTTGCAGGAACTTGGTGCCTACCACATACTGTGAGGCTTCCCAGACTATCCTTAGAACCTCAGTGGAAGCTTCAGTCACTCTGTAGCCACCATATTTGCATGTCTGCAAAGCTGATGTCATATGCTTGACACCGAGTCCAGTCGAGGTTCTCTACACTGCTGTGGGGCCTCTGAGTGCCTCCATGGTGATGCAGCAGATCCTGGGTAACTAGGATGTCACAGGACTTTGCTATCAGGCTCTTCTCTTCCCTTGAAAGCCTTCTAAACGGATTTGTACCTTCGGGCTTTTGAATCTGTGATGTATAGTGGCTAACTGTTTTATGACATACCTTAGGATTTTTTTCTGTTGTCATTTTTTAGAAATCCTGGTCTCTTTTAGTGTGTCAAATATCTCTACCAACTGCCTCTTCCTTGATAGATACACATTGAACATGCCTCTTTTTCTGGCCAAACAAGTTTTCCAAATGTTTCTCCTCTTCTTCTTCTTTTTTTTAAATACTTTATTTTTTTTTCTTCAAGTTACATCTCAGTCACAAACCCTTCCCTATTCCCCCTTCCTATCCCGCCCTTCCACCCTCTTCCCCCCAGAAGTTTCCCCTTTCAGTCCAACAGATGGTTCCTTCTCTTATAACAGTAAATACTATACAAAACAACAGATATAAATATGCCACATTTATGAGAGTTAAATGGCTCAGTATACCTTCCCAATGTCCAGTTTATACATATTTGGCCCCTGACTTTAACATTCTACTATCTAACCATCTCCATGAGTTTAAAGGTCTATATCTGACTCAACATTCATATTAACTTGCAACACACTTTTAAGAGTATCTTCTTAGATCTATAACACCCTCTGATTCCTAAACAACTCAAAATTTAACTATGAGACTCTAGCTGTCTATTCTTCAACCACTTCAGAGACCTGAGAGGGATAAATATATCTGCTTATATAGGAAGTGCAGGGCCTGCAGCTTCCAAAACTAAGAAATGACATACCAGTGACTGCCTGGACAGTTCCCATTTTCTCTCCATACATTCCTGCATCAGTCTTCAGCCTTTGGGTCCTGTTTCTCTGACAGACATTTGTTGTAGAGCAGGGATTATGAAGGACTTACCTACCCTGTCTTGGCAGAGTTAGACTGTCGACTTCCCTGCTACCAAGTTTTGTCCTTTTTGGACAGCAGTCTGTCTGCAGTTGGTGCAAGGGGTTTTTTCATGCCAAGAGAAAGGCTTGCCACTAATTCAACCATCTTACAGTGGAGGTTCTTCGATGCTTATCTTCTACTTGGAGTAGAATAGGGGGTGCTGTCAGGCGCTGATATGTCTCGATATCAAAAAAAAATCTTGATTTAAGATAACATCTTTGAATGCCATATTCTGCAGATCTCTTGGGGTTTTTGAAGATGCCCTATCCATCTCTTGTATTTAGATAAGCAAATGTTGCTTGTCTCTTAGCAACTTGATTACTGGGTAGTTTAGAGAATATCTGTGATAGACTGTCATAGTAGCTAACAAAGTGACATGTTTGCATGACTAGGAGTTTGTTTTACTTAACTATCCTAGACCGTTTTAGACGGTTGGTATCAAGAGGCCAGAGCTTCACATTTTATTTTTAAGTATCTCTAGGTATGATACCATTAGGAAGCGTTACCTTTAATTTTGTATCAATATACAAAGATCTATTCAATTGTGGTTAAATATACTCTTAATTATGTATCAATATACAAAGATCAATGCCTATGTAGCCCAATACAATCTTAATATTACGTCCATATACAAGGGTCAATACCATTGTGGCCAACTATAATCTTAATTTTGTATCAATATTCAAAGATCAATACCGATGTAATCCAATACAATCTTATTTTTGCACAATAAACAATGGTCAATACCACTTTAGCCAAATATACTACTAATTTTTTATCAATATACAAAGGTATAAGGGTATATTCAATAATCTGCCCCTTCTTCTTGGACCTTCCTGTGCTATGTCTATATCTCATTTTTCTCAAGTCTATGCACTCCTACATAGGAGAGGAAGAAGGATACAGAAAAGGAAAAGTAGGAATTCCCTGGGGCTAACCTCCAAAACCCATTAAACAGGACCATTTATCAGCTTGTAATCTCTTCCCCTAAATATCAGAGTTCTCAGTTATCCTTCAAATAACCAAAAAGAAGGGCGGAGAAACACCCTCCCCACCCTCTGGGCATGGGACGTCTCTCTCTTAAAGTGACTTCCTGCTGATTTGGGTCGTAGTAAACCTGTTTGGGGCCCGAACCCAAATGGAAAAAATGGTTAAAAATGTTAGTACAATCCTTTTATGTTCAGTTCTTCTGTTCTCAGCTGTTTAGATGACCTAAGTAGTTTGTAGGCAGAAGCTGATCTTGCCTGGGCGGGAACCTCTTTTTCTTTTTAATCTTGTTTCTTCCTCTAAATCTGGCTAAACACAGACATTAATGCATATGTTACTGGCAGCAGTTTGCATGCTCTACTATTTTGAAGCTTCACCCTCTAAATTAATCAGTATATCAACTTTAAACCAGCTTTCACAATGTCTCACACATTATAACAATTTAATTGTAATTTCTGTCATGGAATGAAAAGGACAACAGTTATGCAAATCTTCAGGAGCCCCCATTCCATATTGAAACTTGTCTGCCTGCTGGTGAGCTCCAGCATCTCAACCTCCAGGACAACTGCGTATTAAGTCTGCCATTTGGTGCTTTGAATTGCTTCTAGTCTCTCCAGTCTGCCCCAACTCCTGCTGTTACAGTGGCAAGATTCTTCCATCTCATACAGCATAACTCCAGCAGCCTACTTTTCATTAGCAGGTCTTCATGTGAGGCATCATACTGCCACTGTAACTAAGTGTGAGATGTGAGATAACTAACTGGCAGGGGTGAATGTCTTATTTGGGCTTCTTCTAGAAGTTTAATTCCCTGCTTGGCTGATCATTCTCTTTGGTGATGAGGCAGTCAATGATGGGGTGTCCATGGAAGTATAGGTGGAAGCTGCTCATGCTATGACACCTAAGCAGTGAAGAATTGAAGGAACAGTGCACTGAGGTCCCAATAGTCTTGCTAAGGTTAAGTTTTCAGTGACCAGCTTCCTTCAACTGAAAGGGACATTTTAATATGTCTTTTCTGTCCCAATAATGCTAGAGTGTATGACATGTAGGCCATTAGACAGCATTTAAGATATAAGTGACAGCACTAGAGGCCCCCAAACTATTGGTTGTAGCATGTGATATGGGAAAACACCATTGGGGATTCCAAAAAAAATGTTTCCCTTTCTCCTGGCCTATCATTTATCATATATCTTCTATCTATCTCTTCCACTGCGTCTGTCTTTCTCCAATTACCTACTTATTTATCATCTATTGTCACAACATGGTACAAACAATGAGTCATGGTGAACAATGGCTTGGAGAACTCATGAGAGGGGCTCCAGGAAATGGAGTAGAAGGCCTTTCACCTCAGGCATATTTTGTTCCCTGGATTGTTCTTCCATGTAGTTTCATTCTTCCTGTGTTAATCATTTATATTCAATTTGTAAGACATGTTGGATTTCAGAACATAGCTATAGAGTCCAATGTGATCAGTGTACTCTGCATGTGCATGTGGCTCTCTCTGTTTTGTTTTCATGCTTAGCTATAGAGCCCAATGTGATCAGTGTACTCTGCATGTGCATGTGGCTCTCTGTTTTGTTTTCATGCTTTCCCAGATAGAATCTACATAGCACATGCCAAGAAATTGTGTTTACCTTGATCTATCCTGAGAAACGTCTGGAAAAGTGATGCTCTGTTAATATTTGGTATGTGCTTACTGGCATTTTTTACATGTTTTTCTGATCATATTTTTTCTGAACTCAAACAACCTTCCTTGGATCATCAGTTTCTTTGTTAAATGTTAAAATACACTAACCTGAAGTAAGTTTCTCTACAGCATCAGACTGTACTCTAGCCACTATTTTAGGTCCTCAGAACACAAGTCTAGCAGAGAAGATCTAAACAACTCTAATGAAAATTAGACAATTTATAATCCATTTATCATCTATCTATCTGTCTATATCTATCTATCTATCATCATCTATCTATTTATCTATCTACTATCTATAATCTACCTTACTATCATCTATAGATCCATCATCTCGCTATCACCTATCTATCTATCTATCTATCTATCTATCTATCTACCAATCATCCATCTATCTATCTCTCTATCTATCATTTATCTATTATCTATCATCCATCTATCATCTATCTATCTATCTATTCATCTGTCTATCTTTCTATCTACCATCTATCTATCTATTTATATATCTATCATCTATCTATCATGTGTCTATCTATCTATTCATTTATCATCTATTCTATTTATCATCTATCACCTATCTATTCTCTCTCATCACAAGACAACCACTTCATTTTGAAAAGGAAATTAGATTTTTCTTGTAATTTATAAAATGTTTCTTCTGTGAATTCACTACTCATTCAAAAATTCTCTGTCATTAAATAACAGTTAATGTGATATTGGCCTACATAAATGACATACTAAATTTTGTAAATTTAGCTATATAATATGGATGGATATAATGTTATAATTAAATATAATGCCACTATTCAATATAAAGCATAAAGCAATGCATAACTTGTCAGGAAGTTTATTACTTATTCTAGTGTAATTAATAAATTAGTTTTACTAACAAAGACTTCCTCCAAGAATATCATTAGTGAGGACTTCATATGTCATATGTGAAATGAAAGTGTGAATTGCTTTAGAGCTTTTTGAATGAGAATGATATTGTAATTTAATATTAACCTAAAATTTTCATGACTTCCTAGATTATCTTTTAAAAAGTAATAAATTACTCAATATTGACTTAGTATCCTCATTAACAGCACAATAAATAATGTAAATGACCTAAAGTAATTAGTTTTCAGAGTTTACATAATTGATTACAATTTATAGAAAATACTCACTGTGAGTTTTTATGAAAAGCTGTTTCATTTAGTAGAAGTAAGGAGAATGAGCCAACACTTATCAAATCATTACTCAGAAGAAACAGCCAGAGACATTCAGGAGAAATATTCTCCCCTCCAGTCCACAGGGGAACTATTTAATAAACTTCCACTCCAATGTGCTAAATGACATCCCCATGGACAGAGAGAAGTCACCTCCCTGGCTCTAATTCACACTGTGGAAGCAGTTTGCTCACTGGCAAGTGCAGGCCTGATGTATCAGACTCAAGAATGCCAGCACATTCATGCAAACATAATTGAAAACAAGTGAAAGTTGCAAAAAGTTACATCCATTTTTTCTCTTCCAAATGTGAGGTCCGTGGTTCACCAGGGTATGGTTTAAAGGAGGATGCATCATACTGAGGTTTGGGACCTCATTGGCCATCTTAACTCAGCAGAATCTTCCCAGGGTTTTGTGTGTGGTAAGATTCAAATATTTTAAAAATCTACTCAGGTGTTTCCGCTGAAGATGAATGAATATTCTGGAAGAATTTTTTTTTTCATTTTGATTAGTACAGCTATGATAATGAATCAGTTTCCCTTAGTTTATATATATATATATATATATATATATATATAATGAAATATATATGATATTTTATGAGGGGAATATGAGAAACTATGAAAAGTAACGCAGGGTTTTATAAAACTAGTTCTTGGCAAACATTTTTAAAGAAGCTAATTTGATTTTCCAGAATGAGTGAGTGTTAGACCATGAACAGGACCACAGTTTTCTGGAGGGAACAAGCTCTCAGCATCACTTCTCCAAGTGAACAACAGGTTCCCGAGTGCTCTATTAAAGCTGCCTGTAGATACATCCTTTCAGGGACAAAATGCAAATGAGAACATCCAAAGAGAGGTAAAGTTTACAATCTTCAGATGTGAGCACATATTATGAAGTAACTGCAGGAAACAAGTAAGCAAAAACAGGACCATTGCTGGGGTAAGGGTAAAAGAGAAATATAGAGAGAAATAGCACAGTACAAATGATTGATGGAAGAAATATATATACCTCTCTCCCTCCCTCTCTCTCTTTATATATAATATATACATATATATGTATATATACATATATATACTATATAATATGCATAAACTAAAATGTTCTTATCTGGGGTGACAGTGCTCCTTCAACAAGTAAAAGATCAAAGAACACTTAACAAAAACCCCAATAACAGGAATAAGAAGCTCTCTTTTGAGTTTTTGTTAAGGGTTTTTCAAGAAATTCCCAAAAGATTAAAGCCCATTACTATTGGTCTTGGTTGTCCCCCCACCCCAAAGGTGGAGTGTCTGCACTTCAGACACAGGCTCCGGAGACCCCCGAGCTGAAACTGACCTGAATAACTTCTCCATGAGAACTAACTTTCATGGTACCAGAAGGTCTCATGGAGACTTCCAAAGGAGGGAAACTATTGCAGTTATTAGTTTTTCAGGGGGCTCATTATGTTCCTCACTCCTTTTAAATATCTATTATGGGGTTTTACCTCACTTCAGACAGTTTAGTTTCTGAATAAAAGACACAGAGTTCCATTAGAATTATAATAAGCTTTAAAGCAGTAGAGCTTGGCTGATATCAACCCTCTAAGCTACCTTGCCATTTCCCAGCCTTGAACTCCAATATTAGTTGCCCTGTATTCAGTTTTGGATTCCTTCTGGTCCATCAGGCCAGCCCTCATAGTCACATGGTCATGGTCCATAATGTCCTATGGCAACCTCCTTATCTTCTTTGTCTCTTTTCGTGGTTTTTTTTGAGATCCAACATTCAACTCTAAGTCTCGCCTTTCTGTCATCTTTTTGCCCAGCCACAAGCTGTCTAGCCTTTAATTAACCAATAAGAGATAATTGGAGAACATTATCTATATCACATTGTTACAGAAGATTGTTCAATATTCATAACAATGCCCATGCTTGGACAGTAAACAGATCTCAGGGCACAGAAATCAACATCTAAATACACAGTGCACAAGCTCTTATACAACAGGAAAACATCAACAGTCCTACCCAGCTGTAATGCCTATGAATTACAACAGTCACCAGCACCACACTAACTGCAAGGGTACATACAGTATTGCTACTCATACATTGGCAATAACCAATAGGTCTCTATATGAATTTAAGACCCACTGAATAAGAAAGAAATGCCTGGTAGTAAGAATATAGCCAACCACTCAAGGCTATTGAAGTCATGGATATTGAAGGAGAACCCACATCTACGACTTTACTAAACCAGGATAATCCCTAACTATATTCTTAACACTTACACCCACAGTTAAGTATAGTCCTCATCCATCATTAAGGAAACATCTCGTTTCAACAGAGACCATTACAGAAAACCACAGTTGATCAAAATGCAGAGTTGTGGAGCCCAATCATAATGGTCACACCTACAAATCAACTCCTGCAACTAAGACTCAGGGAACATTACAGAAGAGGGGGTGGAACAACTGTAAGAGTCATAGCTTCAGTGAATTTGTTGTGAAATTGTGTCTACTAGTAACATCAGATGTTATATCTATAAAGTCTCACCAACACTACTGCCTAAACATGAGCTGAACAAGGACAACAATGCAAATGTCAAAGTGGACAGAGGAGAGTCCGTGAGGCCTCAACCCTATACAAAGAACTACAGGTAACTAAGGAATACTGAGAGTAGGATAAATTGTCAGCCCTGATAACATGCATACAATGAAAATTAGTCAGAATAAGCAGTTTATATCATGGAATATATATGTATACACATACATGCACATGCAAGTATGTGTGTACACATATACATATATATGTATGTAAGAATACATATATATGCATGTAACAATAGTTCTTGAAAAAAATCATGAATTTGAAAGAAAGCAAGGAGGGGTATATAAGTGAGTTTTAAATGAGGAAAGGGAAGGAATAAATAATATGATCATATTTTAATCTCAAAGAATAAAATATAGTCAATGAATGTCAAAGGTCTGTCCTGGTTGAAGGCAACACTTGAATAGGGCAGTGGTGAACAAGTCAGTTGGAAAGGTTAAGTGGCAGACTCACTGTGCATTCATCTAACCTTGATCTAAACACTGGGTTTTTAATATCACCCTTCAAAATTTTATATTCTGCATATCATAAAATTTCCTGTGAAAGACTGAATCAGGGGATTTTAAATTACAAATGAACTTATAAGCTCTCTAGTCATAATTCCTTCTAATTAAGGCTGAACAAAGCAAATCAAAGAAAGAAACTAAGCAAAATATTATACAGTTAGATGATAAAGGAGACAGATTAGAGCTACTAGCCCTTTCCTTGCTAAGACAATCTATTTTTTAGAATAATCAAAATAATTTAAACCTTCACGTAAGGTTCCAAAACAAAATGAAGAGAGAAATCTTTATCTTTTAATTGAGAAGATCCTGTTGTTTTTGTTTCATAAGTTTGCAGACCCCATTCAAAGGACACAGAGGGATGCTTTTAACAGGCTGTTTTTGACTTCTTCTACAGTCCTTGGAGAGTAATAAACTTGTGAATATTCTGGGATTTTATTAAACACTCCTTAAATGTTAGATAATTGAATGAAATCATATTTTAGAACGAAGGACTAATACTTACATTTTGTAAAACATTCTTTCTTTAGTTTATTCTTAAAAACTTGAGGATAACTTTGCTATTTAATGGTAAAACTAGTCAACTCCAAAAAATGCACAGAATAGATGTAGGAGGAATATCATCAATTTGGCTTATGGGGAAAAATACAGTATTTCAGCTACCAGTTACAGGATGAGAATGAATTAGTGAGAGAAGCAAGAGTAATTATTATAAACTTTATGCTCTGATTCCAGCACTCTAGACCATAGAGTTGAGAAGTGACTTTTATAATTATAGGAACAGCTAACAGTAGGAAGACATTGTGATCTGCTGTAGAACAGATGCTTGAATGAGATGAGTGTCTACGACAGCATCACGCATTGTATTGTTCACCTGTCTCTATCATCCAATCTATGGGTCAAGAATCCAATTACCACCTACGTGTCATCTATGTATGTATGTGTGCATGTAGGCATGCTATCTATCTACCATATATATATATATATATATATATATATATATATACACACACACACACATATATACATCTTTCTAACATCTATCTATCTATTATGTATCATTTGTTTTTTATCATATGTCATCAATCACCCATCTTCTATCAGGCATTATCTATATATCTATGAATCCATGTATGTATGTATGTGTGTGTGTGTGTGTACATACCTATGTGTGTACGTACCTACCTACCTACCAATCATCTATTTCTTTTTTTTTAATGGATACTTTACATAACTCTTTATTTTATAAGGGATGAAGTCTCTGACATGAATGGGTCCAGTTCACAATCGTCATTATTTATCAAACAATAGCTACATGTTGCCTTCAATGTTTATGGCAGATATTCATTTTATAAGGTTTCTTTCAACCTATATTTTTTAAAAAAATATTTATTTATTACTTCAGGTTATATCTCCATTGTGGTGTCCTCTTTCCATCCCTCCCAGTCCTACCCTCCCACCCTCTACCCCCTATCCCTTCCATCCCACTCCTCTGGAGTGGAGTTTTCCTACATATCAGTCCCCTGCCCCAGTTCAGCAGTCATATGAGGGCCAAGAGCCTTCTCATACACTGGGGGCCTACAAGGCAGCACCACCAGTGAAAAGTGTCTCATTGACAGGAAGAAAAAGAAAAAGTTTAAGTCCATGTTCCCTTTGGTGCATTGGTTGTACTATAGTTACCCTGTACTATATAGCTAAAATCTGACTATAAGTAAATAGATGTCATGTGCATCCTTCTGAGTCTGGGTTAGCTCACTCAGGATGAGCTTCTCTAGTTCCATCCATTTGGATGGAACCAATCATCTATTCCTATCTATCTATCTATCTATCTATCTATCTATCTATCTATCTATCTATCATCCATCCATCTATCATCTATCTATCTGCCATCTATCTATCATCTATCTATCTATCCATTATATATCTATTTATCTTCTACCTATAGGTATTTCATCATATGTGTATCACCTGTGTAAAAGTAATTAATTAAATTGTTTACCAGCATTTATATTTTATTTAATTGGTCTGTGGTGTTAATCCTTAACCCGCCATTATAAATAAGCACACATAGACACTTATGGATTTTAACAAGCCTTGGCCTGGGTTGTCTAATATTAGCCCATCTATTCTAGCCCTTAATTTTATTCTCCAAATATGACCCCCATGTATACATATGTCCCCATGCTATGTCGATGATGTTCCAGGCCATATGAAACGATGTTCTTTTCTCTAACCCATGGCCTGCATCCTCCTTCCTGCTCTTGGCTTCTCCTTCTTCTGGAGGCTTCTTCTACCTAAGATGCTCTCTGCTTCAGAAGTCGAGCACCTTAGTCCCGCCCACCTCTGACTTTGCCTAATCTCAGGAATCAGCATTTATTTAACCAATCAGAGACAATGGTTAACAAGAAAGTTAACACAGCTTCACTTGGTGTACAGCAAGCATCTTCTGGGAGATTAATTAACATTTAGAGTGCATAACATCACCCCATCACACCTGTCAATCCTTCTGCCTGCTGTATTGTGGTTTGGTAACTGAGGGAGAGACCTTGATTAACAAGTGTCATGGACTAGCAAGGATGTGAGCCCCACAGCATCAGCAAGTGAGAGGAGGTTTTATAGAAGGTTTTATAGCCAGGACTGACCCTGGCCATTTCTTTTCAAATGCGCCAAAGGTCATCACACACTCTTGGAAAGTAAGAATAACAAAAGCAATGCACATTGAACCTCAAATAGTCACAGTCCCAGCAAACACCAATCTGCAACTGGAAGTCAATACTGAGGGTGGCAGTCTCTGATATAGATAGAAGTGTGGTGTGGTCAAAGGCCAGTGAAGTAATGCCACATGTTCTGTTAGCAATAAGGAGGCTGCAAAAACATGAATTTGGATGATGGGGTAGTGTGAGAAGACAGCCTGCTTCTCTCCAGCTACACAGAATTCATTTGCTCCCAGGAACACATCAACCAGAAAAGCAGCAGGAAGCAGACATTATAATACTAAAATGTACCTTCAAGTTAAACGTCTAGGCTAAAAGGGAACTTGTTTATTTGTAAGCTATCGTTTTATTTTAATCATCTTTCCCCCATAAAAACAATCCATTCTTTCAAAGTAGAATGCAAACATATAAAAAAGATGAAACTATTATAACTTAGTCTCTATTTGAGAAAAAACAGTTTAATAAAAAGAATAAGAAATGAGGAAAGAAATATCTTAAATGGTAGCAAGAAAATGAGACAACCAAAAGCAATACACGTCTGCTTCAATAAATTAAACAATAAAATGTGAAAAGCTCAAGCTTTAAAACTTCTAGAAGTAAATGTAGGAAATAAATCTTGTTTTATTCGAGGATAGTAAAAAAATCTGTTAATCAAAAGAAATACTAACCCTAAAATAATTTATCTAGAAACTAGATTAAAACTAAAATCCAACTTATCAAACCACTTCAAAAATTCAAGCTGGGAAATGAGTATGGGGTGCATGTACCAAAGCTCAAGTGAGTAGTGTATGTGTGCACTCATGACTCCTTGCAATCTGCCATGAAAACGAAGCCGCCTCACGGGAACTGAGCTGAAGTTGTAAACAGGTATGCATTCTGACATTAAAATTTGAGACTGTGGGAAGAGGTCATACTTGTCAATAACACAAGAAGGCAAATTAACTCCAAAATAAGCTATGTGGGAAGAAATTAATGAATTTTGTAGTAATTAACGAAAACACAGTATACTAAATCTGGGGTTATACATATGAATATTTTCGGGAGCTACTTGAGTCTTGCTCAGAAAGTTATCTACATGTTACTTGCTGTCAGTATTGTACTCCTGAATAAGTATTGGACACCTCCGTTTTTAGTTTTCTCTAGTGGCAGATTCTGTAGCAATGATAAGAGTAGGAAGTTACCAATGTGAGAGTAATTGCAAGGTTCTAGCACTAGGTAATACTAGTGCCACAGGTAATGGCCGAGCTAGATCATGAAAGGAGGCAGGCTAAAGAAGACACTTTATACGAGGCATCGTCCTCAACAGCTGAACAGCACTGGCAGAGTAGTGATGGAGGCACACGGATGTCCAGCCTGAGTCCCATGAGTGTGAACCAGCAGCACACATAACGTGCACCTCAGCTTCTACAGGAACAGCTGTTCTGACTAGCTGAGCGCCTTCGAGGAACTCCTCAGACTGCAAAATGCTAGCCCCTCCAGATTCATCTCTATCTTCTATCTATCCATATCTATGTCTATCCGTATCTATCTATCTATCTATCTATCTATCATCTATCATCTATCTATGTCTATCATCTAACGATCTATCATCTATCTATCTATCATCCATCTATACGTCTGTCTATCTGTCTATCTAGTGATAGGATTGGATAAAATTCACTTATTCATCGATCTTTCTACAAATTAATGCTAAGAGTTGGTTCAAACTTGTAAGGTTATGAATTTTAATATCATTTCATCATACTCTGTAGAGAAATTTATTTTATACAAGGAAAACATTAGTTAAATACTTTTTTTAAAAGTCAGCCTATTATTTACATAGTATGGAGAGAAAACAAAAATCTTTTAAAAAGTTTCTGAAGGTTTCCCTACACAAGGATTAGCCCTATTGCTGTCTGATTTGCTTCATGTGTTGTTGCTATCCTTTCATGGACATCTTTAGAAATGATTTTTTTTCTTCTACAGTCATGTTAGGATAGATTAAAGATTACTATAGATGTACAATGCCCTCCATTTTATCAACCAAACTTTCTATGTAAATAAAATATATTTTAATTGGTTAATTTAGGTAAGATTATTTGCACTTCTAGTGTCTTTTAAAAGTATGGTTTTTACATTTTTATCTAGTGTCTCCGTATGTGTGTATACGCACCTATACGAGTATATACTCACTTGCCAAGGCATGTGTGTGGAACATAGGACAACCTACAGGAGTTGGTTTTTCTTTCTATGTGGTGTCCCCATGAGCATACATGGAAACAGGCACACTCACACATATGTACATATACCACACACATACACACACAAGCATGTGTACAAGCATGACATACACATATGCATGCACACACATTCACATACACACATTCACATGCAAACATCAAACACATGTGCATGTATATCACACACAAACCTGTGCACACACATGGATGCACAAAAATGCACACACACACACACGCACACATGAAATCCTTCACATTTTATAAGCATTCTACAAATTAGAACATGGCATTTTTCAACTGCTATCCCATGCATTTTAATATGTGATAAATATTCTTAAATGGATGTAATATTAATAGATATTTTTTCTGTATAACTGGATCAGTGGCAAGTTTTATACTCAAAACCCAGCAGCATATAAAGAGTAACCTGTTCCTTTCCATATGATTTCCAATTATAACTCAGAATATTCTTTGGAATCATTTTATTCCATCATCCTGCCAATTTGCATTATTTACAGCTTGACTTTCCGTTTGGAAGACACAATTCTTTACAAATTCACACTTCATTTTTTGTTTGTAGAAAACAACCATACTGACAGCAGTATTTTCTGAATTTCTTCTGTAAACTGCAACTTAAATATTGGCTTGGCCAAATGTGCATGGCTCTCGGCAAAGGCAAAAGTACATTGTGCATCCTATAATAAGTTATATTTAAGTTGATGCATTCCTTTATATTTATTTATAATATAATGGCAGGGTTTTTGATAGAGAAAAACAGTCCCAATTTTTTTTATCTGAATTCAATATTTTTGTACATACATAGAAATTTGGTAGATATAAAGATGATATAAATTAGTGGGCTAGCTACTGTGAAGAACCAATTAATAAAAATATCAAAATCATCATTGTGATTTAGATAATATGTATCACAATTAGATGACTATTATATATTTTTCAACATTATATATAAATTAAAATAAATCTTCAATTTTCTTTACAAACTGGTTTGTTTCAGTAATGTTGAATTAATGACTACAAAATATATTGTTAATGTAGTAGTTAATGCATAACTAACTCAAATAAATATGTGTATTTATAAGCACATATGTGTATGTAAATTAACAAATCTAATATTGATATAGATTAATGTCAAAGTTGCTTACAAGGAATGTAACATATAGTCTTCATAAATTTTTTTCATTATCCTTCAACATATTTAATGTCATTTCTCAGACATAATGATGTAGGGACAGCTTATTTAAGCCAATGTTATAAGACTTAAACCTTCATTACTGTTATTTATTTATTTTGCATGTGTGTGTATTGGGGAGAATAATGGAGGCCACAACTTTCATGTGGAACTCAGAGACCACATGGAAAAGTTTTTCTCTTTCTACCACATTAGAACTCAGGTTGTCAGACACTGAGGCAGGCCTCCTCATCTGCGGGGCAACTCACTGACTTGTTAGAACTCTTGGAATCTGGAGCTTTTGAAAATTAAGATAATGATTTTTGCATTTCATATATTTATAAGCATCAGCCTTTTAAAACTAAAACTTTCATGAGTGTATGTGTATGTGTGTATGAAAGAGAGTGAGAGAGAGACTTTAAAACCATATTAGCATACATATATTTATAGAATAATATAAGGACACAATAATTAAATTTATGATTATGTTGTCTTAAGACATAGAGGGCGTATCATCATGGTTATAAAGCAGGCTGCCTCACCTTCAAGCTGAATTTATTGGCAAGGATCGGTGTTAATTTAGTTGTTTTTATGGCTTTAATTTTGTAAAACAGCATGGATTCTCACCACCTAAAGCATTTCAAATAATTACTTCATGGTGTTGAAAGCTAATACTGTGGTGAATCATCTAAGATAAGAGCATCAAGGTACTGACTGCCAGAGAGTGCTCTGCTCTGCCTGTGGTTGGCTGGGTCCAAAACATCTGGTAAGTCACTGCAGAAAGCCATATTCTGATGCACTTATTTTCTTAAGAATTTGGGATTTAAACAAAGCTAAACTCATAGTTCTTTTTCTATATTATAATATTCCACATTATCCATATCTATTAAAGAATACCAGAGACAATAAATATGTAAAGAAATATAATTTATTATGATAGTTCTGGAGGCTGGGAAAGTAAAAATGAAGTGCCGATGTCTGCCATTCTTGTTGGTAAGTACTTCCAGTATTCCCAACATTCATGATTATGAGATAGGAGAATTGCCATGAACTTGAGGCAAGCCTGGCCTTTATAGTGAATTCCAAGCTAACCTGGGCTAAGAGTGAGAATCTATGTGTAAAAACAAAACAATCAATTATATTATGCTCTCCTGAGGCCCTCTAACTGAGTCCTGACATACCTGAGGAAGACACATGCAAACAATGTGACTCCTTTATACTTGGTGAGTTTTCCTATAACATCCCACACAGATCACATTCAAACCACGCCAGTTTGCCTTGAATCTTTAGAACATGACCAATGTAAATTTCAGAGTGTACATATGACTTGCTAGAAAGAAGCTAGAGTTGGCTATTCTATAGAGAAAATAGAAGGTACAACACAGCGGGTGGAAGAACAGAGCATCATAGGCCACAGGGACATGCAGTGAGCGCTTACTGACAGAATCTTTGCTAGCCTGTTTCCTTGGCAGTTCTCAGACTTCGATACAAACATTCATGCGTCCTGGTAGTCTGTTCAGCTCCTTTTAATACTTTAAGGCAGCAATCTCTTTCCAACATAATTCATAGTTTTATGTAGAATACAATGTTGTAAGTGATTACAAATAAAACAGCATATGAGATTTAATGTAGAGAATGTTCAGGTATACACTCACTTTTTTTTCACTGAGATGATAGAAAATAAAATTTTATAAATTATAATTGTAGAGAATTTTTCCTAATTATATATAGCAAATCTAATTGAATCTATCAATATGTAAAATAATAGCTGATATTTACTGAGCACTTGATATATACAAGGATACTTTATTCTTATCCTTGATGATTTTGAGAAGTAGATTTTAATGTCATCATCACCATCATTTTAAAGGTGAAGAGACTACAGTAACACAGAATTAACAAGTTAGCAATCTCTGCAGTTTGATTCAGAACACAAAATATCATTCCCAGAGCACCTATTCCTGGCCATATGTTGTTGTGCATGCAAGTTTCTTTTTCAGGTGAGTTCTGTGGGAGTTGTACAGGAAAAAAGCATGCTCAGATCTAAGAGAAGTACTTTGTAATATCAGTGACAAGGAGGCAATTGCAACCAACAGAAACTAAAATTTTAGTATTTAGGTATTTTACCATTTAAAATATCTTTCAGCAGTTAAGTGTTCCTACATAATCAGACAAGCCTGATTTGGATAGAAAGTCCATGAATGTGGGGGTGTACTACTTTGGTTGAATGCTTGCTTACCTTGTACAAGGCCCTAATTTTGATTCTCCATACTACCCCAAATCCCATAATAGTTTAGGAACGGTTTTTAAATTGTAACAGAGACACTGATTTCAGCTTGAAACATTGAGTGATTATATTTTCAGCATTTTGTGCATTCCTAGCAGTTTCTGTTTACTGACAGGTCTGCTTTGTCTTCTCAAAGATGCCTGAAGTACAGAAAGGGATCAATCAGTTGTTAGATAAGAAAGACAAAAGCCACCTCCCTTGATGTTTAAAATAATTACCCATAATGTTTGTGAAGGCAATGGAGTCGATGCCCTGTGTCACTTTATTTCTTCTGATTAAAGAGAGACCCTTGTCCTGAGCACACAAATCAATACACACCACAGGACTGAGCACAGCAGCAATGCCTCCTGGGCCACGTGTAGAGATTGTGCTGTAATTCTCTAACAGGAGTGTGAGGGGAGAAGCCCTTTATTCTTTGATCTTGATGTTTAGAAACAGACTTCCACAACACTGTGGATCTGGGCAATCTCAAGACAGAGAAAGGTAGCTGATACCTGTTCAGGAGGAGAAGAGAGAGAGAGTTACAGAGCCCCAAGTCACAGGCTTCATTCAGTATTATGTGAGGGCACATGAGATCTGATTATACATCATAATGGCTGATGGTGGTATTGTGGTAAATTTTTGTTTTTCTATTAGACAATACAGATCTATGAATAATTCTCTCTGCTAGGTATCCCTTAAAACTGAAGAAAAGAAATAAAGTACTTATATAAAAAAAGAATATTTCATGTTCTTTTGAATTGAATTTGAAAATATATAGACTGTTTCCTGACCAAGAAATAGTCAAACATATTTATTTAATTTCAAATAAACTTTGACTTTGAATTTTACATTGATTTTAATGTGGTGCATGTACATGGCTAGACTATTGTGTTGTAGTATGTTTTCTTCCCCCCCACCCCTGTTTGCAGAAATAATGAGTCAGAATCAAAGTATGTTTACAAATACCTAGTTCATACAGATCAGCTTATTCTCTGATTAGCTTGTAATTCAATTAACCCATTTATTCTAGTCTAAGTTCTCCATTTGGCTGGTTACCTCCACTTAAGCACCACATGTATGTCTTCTTCACATCTTTCCAGTGTCTCTTCTCACACTGACACTATCCCAGACTCCTTTCTGCCTACTGGATGCCCCACCTCCTATTTCCTCCCTAAGTTATAGACCATCAACTTTATCATTGATAAGTGCTGCATCCATACAATACACAAGATATTCTTTCTACAATTCCCCCGGTTAGTCCAACAAAAGGCTCTTTTTCTTTCAATAGTAACTAACACAATAATAACAATTATGCAAAAGTTATAAAATAGCTACAGAATACTATTAGGTAAGATTTACATTCACAATATCCAGTCTATTTGCATTTGTCAACTCTGGAGAAAAAATTTTTTATTATCTATCCTATCTTGGCGAGTTCAGAGTTCTGTACCTAAATCACTTTCATCCTAACTTTCATTATCAATCTAAAAATATGTTAAATCCTAAATAGCTTAAGCTTCATTCTAAGACTATAGTGATCTATTCTTCAATCTCATCAGGGACATGAAAAGAATAAATATTACCTGAGTATGCAGCAAGTACAAGCAAGAAACATCCAAAACTATAGAACAGACAACTGGCTGCCTGGACAGTCCTCAAAACTTCTTTATAATGTTGGGGCATTGAAGGGGCTGATAGGTTAATATAAGTTAGATTTAGTGAATACCTAAGTTTCTGATACAGTCTATTAATTCGGGGCATGAAGATCAACTGCTGTGAGCAATTAGCTTATCAGCTTATGGATGAAGTCAGGTGAAATGAGGGGAGTCTCTTTGGACTGAAAAACAAGGTTGAAGCCAGGTGAAAGAAGGAAAGACTTTATGACCTGGCATTGCTTTCAACTGATAAGTGGGCAGAGCCCAAATTAAGCTGAAGCAGGTGGAACAAGGAGTGATCCTATTTAAGGACAAGTGGATGACGCCAGAGGGGCGCGTGCATGCTAAGGGCCCCCATATGAGAGAGCTCCGAGAGTCCTGCTGGAGAAAGTTCTGGTAGACCAATGGCCAGATCTCCCTGAGGCAGAAGGAAGCTGGTGAGCAGAGAAAGCCTCGGCAAGACAGCAAAAGGCCAAGGACTAAACCCTGTGGCTCAGCTTTTGCCTAGAGGGGTTTGACCTGTCCGAACAGTGGCCTGAACGGAACTGTGGCCAGCTTTAAAGACTGAGGCAGAACGGCAGAGTTGCTGATACGAAGGAAATAAGTTGGCCTACAGACGGCTGAGGTCTCCCAGAGAGAAGAAAGCCTCAAGCCTTATTTAAAGTGAGACTTCGATAGCCAATTTACCCTGACGAACCTGCGTCTGAGAGATCCAGAAAAAGGACTGCTAAGTGCGTTAAAGAGTCTACCCCCGAGACTGGTTTCCTGACGACTGAGGACCTGCCCCAGAGGCTGTATCATTCTAAAAGGGTATGAAAGTAGTTGTTATGATTATCAATAGGTTTAGTGGATAGGTTAAAGGGGTTGTAGGAATTTATAGGTTTAATAGTTAAGAAATTGTTGGTGTTTGATATAAGTGAATTTAGTAATAAATAAGAGTTAAATAATAACTAAAAAGTTCGGTTTCAGGGCATCATCTTAAATCTTCTGGCCCAGTATATCTCACAAACATATTTATGTAGCAGGAATCATGAAGGACTTGCTTTCCCTGTCTTGTCAGAGCTTGGCAGTCAACTTTGCCTGTGTTCAAGTTTTTCCCATTTCAAACAACATTCTTTCTGTAGAGAGAGCAGATGTATTTCTCTCCAACTGGCTAGCTTGCCATATTTGGACTCATCTCCTATTGAAGTTTCTTCAATGGTCATCATCTTCTTTCAAGTCCAATAAGGTGCTTCCAGGAGCTGACATGTCTCAATTTCAAAAAGCCTTAAATTAATTTAAAAAAATCTTTAAATTCTATATTCTGTAGGTCTCTGAGGCTTTTTAAGACTATAATCTATCTATCATGTATCTATGCATCTATCATCTATAATCTATTATCTATCTATCTATCTATCTATCTATCTATCTATCTATCTATCTATCTATCTA
>CAJQZJ010033200.1:2202881-2212930 GCA_907164525.1 Lophiomys imhausi | reverse complement strand
CTATCTATCTATCTATCTATCTATCTATCTATCTATCTATCTATCTACCACATTTCTGAATAGGCAAATGTTGATTGTTTCTAGGTATTTCCTATCTCTTTGACCTAGGATGTATATTTCTGTGATAAACTAGACTAGTATCTGACATGACCATAAGTCTAATTGACTAATTATTAACTTAATTATCTAAACAATCTGCAATAGCAGCTTTAAAAGGACTAGAGCAAACATGCATTTTTAAATGAGTTGGAAAGTTCCAATACCTTGTACTAGAGTTGAAACATATATACATTATGTGTATCAAAAATAAATTCAATTTGTATCAATATATGATAATCTAAACCAATATAAACCTTAAATTTGTATCAATATACAGAAATCTATACCAATGTAAACAAAAATAACCTTAGTTTTGTATCAAAATACAAAATTCTATATCAATGTAAGATTTCTGGCTTATAAAATGCTCTTTGATTTAAGAGTAGATCCAATAATGCACCATTTTCCCCTATGTTATTTCCAAATGATATTCTTATATTCCCTCCATTTTCTTCTCAACTCCCTTTCATTTATCTAACAAAGAAGGACAGAGAAAAGGAAAGGAAAGGGAGAGATTCCTGAGCCTAAGTCCCTATATGTTGTTTTCTTCCTGATCAAGACCATGTAATAACTTGTAACCAACTGCTATTTAATGATAAGCATCCATCACCCAAAGAACAACCAAACCTACCACCCTGCCTTAAAGGAATGGAGTGTTGCTCTTCTTCCTGCTGATTTGGGATGCAGTATTCATCTTTAGGGGGTCTAAAGTAAATTGAGAAAATGGTTAAGTCAAAAGAAAGTAAGCTGCAGCATTTCTTATCCAGTTTCTGAATGTCAAAGTGTCAGATTATTTGAAGTCTGGGCTGGAATAGTCTGTGTAGTTGGAACGAGGGTTGGACAAGATCCATAAGGTATTAAGTAAAATAAATTAGAGTGTATAATATAGTACAAAAATAATAACAGAAGTTAAGTAGATAGTATATAGATAAAAACAACCCATGTTTGCCTATTTAGATAGATAGGAAGACAGATAGATAATAAATGGTTTTGTAAAACCTCAGAGATCTTCAGAAAATGGTATTTAAGATGTTTTAATAAGAAAATGTTTTTCTGACAGAGAGACATATGCTCCTGGCATTACCCTCAATCTATTTGATAAATATGATGGGCATTAAAGAAACAAATGAGGCAAGATAGCCACTGGACAAAAAAACTGCTGATAGCAGGCTGTCTGTCCAATCTGTGAACAAGCAGGACACTGAAAAGTCAACTGACCAATGTTGCAGAGGTAAGGTAGGCTAGTTCTTCAATATTTCTGCTTCACAGAAAAGTCTGTCTGGTATTCTGGCCAATAGGCTGAAGACTGGATTCCCCAATGACACAGAGAAACCATGGGTGACTGTTCAGGTAGCCAGTAACCTCTGCCATTACTATAGTTTTGGAAATTATTTATTTTACACTTCCCACATACTTAGGTAATAATAAAACTTCCTTCTAAAGTTTTTGATGGGGTTGAAGCCTAAATAATTATAATCTTACAATTAAGCTTAGTTGTATAGGATTTAAGAAATGTTTTAGATCTGAAAGATATTATAGGTTAATAAATGCAAGTAAGAATACAAAATGATATAGGTACAGAACTCTAAGCTAGGTATAGATAATGGATGCTTTCTCTAAGTTTGCTAAATACAAATGGACTGGACATTGTAAATATAATTCTTGATAGATCTGATAAATATCTTTATTATATGTAGCACACATATGTGTATATATGTATGTATATATATATAGTTAACTATATATATATATAGTTAAACATGCTAGATATATATATATATCTAGCATGTTTAACTAAAAGGGGGAAATGTGGTATGAGTTTATTAAAATAACCAATTATGACACTCTTTTTGTTAATCCCAGGTGTGAGGCTGCTTAAGACACAGGTGTAAAGTATTAACTGCCTTGTGAACTAGCAAGGGTGTGGTTTATCCAGGTGAGCAAGTTTAAATCAGAGGACTTGAGAGAGGGATAAAAAGAAGAAGCCCCGAGGAGAAGGGGACTCTACAAAGAAGTAGGAGAAAAGGGGCCACAAAGGCAAAAAGGAGGTTGCTTCTCTCCTGGCTGCTGGTGCTCCCCCAAACTACTGCTTGTTCTTCCTGCTGCTATTTTCTGGACTTCTGAGACTGGTTTTGCCCCCAAAGAATCCAAAGACCCTAACCAGCAGGAAGTAGCCTAAAGAGAACTAAGCCCCTGATGGGGGGGTTGATGTTATGCATTCTAAATATTAATTACTTGGTCTTGCTTGCTGTCTGTTACTTGTGTTGGCTCTGATTGGTTGAGTAAATGCTGAGGCTTGAGATTGAGCAAAGACAGAGGTAGGCAGGACTAAGGTGCAGGCCTCTGAAGCAGAAAGGCTTGAGTGAAAGAAGCCTCTAGTAGCCAGAAGCAGCCTCAAGAGAAGCCTCCAAGAGAAGAAAGAAAGAACAGAAAGAAAGACACATGCCATGGGTTAGAGAAAAGAACTCCTCATGACCTGGAACATGGGCATAGTGTAGAGAAAACAACCAGGGGACATATGTATATTATACGGTGCTCTATTCGGAAACAGAATTAAGAGCTAGTTTAGATGAGCTAAGATTGCAATTCAGCCCAAGTCTTGTTAAAGTCCATGTAGTATCTGTGTTATAATGGCTCATTAAGGATTAACAGCCGCCAATCAATTAACAATAATATAAATACTGTTAAATAATTTAATTAATTATTTCTGCATGCTCTCTTTCACCTTTACCTTCTTTATCTCCTGTATAGTTTTGGGGGGTTGGTAGGAACAAGGGGTGGAAGGGAGGTAAAAATATTTAACATAGTAAAATAAATCAGAATGTATAATTAATATAATATAAATAGTAAAAGTCACTTTGTTACACATTGTATCAGGTAGAATGTCAGCAAGTGGCATTCTCCAGGATGAATGCTATAAGATGTGTTCCAACTTTACTGGTGTTTGGTTCTTTTGTTTTGTAAACATAAAATTTTACAAGTAACATACAGTTCTACAATAATGTATGTATGGAATGTGCAGTGCACACAGATAAGTTAAAGAGGACTCTTTGCTCTTTGTTGAGAGCAAAAATATGAAAAATATGAAAGACATATTTTTATATAATCTACTTTGGATAGTAACCAAACTGTAATATATTTTTTATGTTTCTTTATTAATTCAAGTTACATCTCTATCACAGTCCCTTCCCTTCACCCTTCCCAGTCCCAACATCCCACCCTCCTACTCTATCTCCCACCTATCCTACTCATCTGGTGTGGGTTGCCCCCACATATCAGCCCCCTCAGTTCATTAGTCACAAGAGGGCTAAGAGCTTTCTCTTGCACTGGGGGCATACATGGCAGTTCCACCAGGGTAAAGTGTCCCACTAATAGGTAACAAAGTCCATGTTCCGGTTCCATTTAGTCTGTTGTCTGTAGGATAGCTTTCCTGTACTATACGACTAAAATACAGTTATAAGTGAAGGGATGCCATGCACATCTTTCTGGGTCTGGATTAGCTCACTCAGGATGAGCTTCTCTAGTTCCATCCATTTGCCAGCAAATTGCATGGTTTCCTTGTTTCTGATAGCTGAGTAATATTCCATTGTGTAGATGTACCACAATTTTTTTATCCATTCATTGGTTGAGGGATATCTGGGTTGTTTCCAGTTTCTAGCTATTACAAATAAAGCTTCTATGAACATAGCTGAGGAGATGTCCTTGTGGTATGGTGAGGAATCTTTTGGATATATGCCTAGGAGTGGTATGGCTGGGTCTTGAGGTAAGGCTACTCCAAGTTTTCTAAGATATCACCAGACTGATTTCCATAGCGGTTGTACAAGTTTGCATTCCCACCAGCAATGGAGGAGTGTTCCCCTTTCTCCACAACCTCGCCAGCATGTGCTGTCATTTGAGTTTTTTATCTTAGTCATTCTGACAGGTGTGAGATGGAATCTCAGAGTCATCTTGAGTTGCATTTCTCTGATGATTAAGGATGTTGAACATTTCTTCAAGTGTCTCTCAGTCATTAGGGATTCCTCCTTTGTGAATTCTCTGTTTAGCTCTGTTCTCCATTTTTTTATTGGATTATTTGTTTTCTTGGTGTTTAATTCCTTGAATTCTTCATAAATTTTTGATATTAGCCCTTTGTCGGAGGTAGGGTTGGTAAAGATCTTTTCCCAATCTGTAGGTTGGAATATAAATTTTTATCTGTGCCATTTAAAAGTATGGCATGATAAATTGTGAGGATTTTGTAGCCAACAAGATTTATTGGCTATATATAGACATTCTTGTCTTAGCTAATCTCAGATCTATTTTCATATACAAGGTTCAGCACATATATCACCCATCTTGGTCTTTTCAATTTCCTTTGTCTTCTCTGCAGTCAAGATCTTCAGGGGTCCCTTTCTGTCAACTCTGATTTTTATTACTTTGGATGAAATCCATAATTTCTCTTCTCCTGTATGAACACATGCAAAGCTACTTTCCCAGTGCAACATGTTGGGGTTGATCTGGAGCTCCTATGCATTCAAATGTTAGTTGCTTGCCCCCCAAAATCCTTACTGTCCTACAAGCAAATTCTCATGTATCCACAATAATGTTATATAAACCTTGCCCCTCCAACTCTCTCTGATTTTCTAATAAAGTTGTCTAGAGCCTGGACTGGGCATAAGAGAGAAGGACCATGAGGAGGAGAGACAGCGTATGGAGAGGAAGGACAGGAGATGGGAGAACTAGAAGTTGTTATGGGGCGCTATGGTCTAGTACCAATCCAAATTGAACAGATGCAGGTATTATGGGGTCTTTGGCAGGGGAGACAGACAAGACAGCTTAGAGGGTTGATAGTCTGCCAAGCTGTAATGCTCTATGACTTATATTAAATCTAACATGTCTCTGTGTCTTTTATTTGGAAAATAGCTGGTTAATTAAATAATTGCTGCTATATTAATTTCTAGCATTAGTTACTATGAACAGAATAATTTAATTCCTGTTACAGCAACATACCAGCTTTCTTCTATCTTGGAATTAGGATTTATATAGACTGATCTAATTTAGCAGTCCTTTCTAAAATCCAGCATTTTTAAGTGTTCTATTACTTGTCTCACTGACTTTTAAAACATTCAAAATCAATAAAGCATCATTTAGTGTATACTGGGATATTCTTTATCTATCTTCTGTTTTATGAGCAACTCCTTTAAATTCCTGTTAGTTCTGCATAATTACTTGTTCTGTAAGTATGAAAGATATATCTGTAACCTTTTCTATGCCATAATGTCCAAAAACACTGTTGTATTTCAGTGGATACATATGGTGGAATATCAACAGCACAAATCTGCAAAGGCACCTCTAGAAGAGTTACTATCTCTAACATATGTATAATCTCAAAATTATCCTTCTCAGAATTCAAGTCACAAGCTTATTGGAATTCTGAATATATATATATCAATAATATGATGTAACAACGTATGCACACATTTTAACTCTCTAAATTCTACAAAATGAAACTCACAATCCATTGTATGACATTGCTCTAAGGTAGTATCAATAAGTAGAACTTGGATTATTAATTCAGAATATTGTATATTTATGGGTTGCTGTTTTATTGCTTGGTATCCCTGTAGATTTCTCTCATCTGAAACTATCTTTCCTGGTAGTTTTGTAAGTTCCACATTGGGTTACTCTGAAGGTTTCTTATTTTAATTAAAAGATTCTTTCAACTTCTATTCTATTGCCTATAATCTATGACTTAATTTTTCAGCTTGTTTTTTATCTAAGTATTTTTTAGTGTGATCCTTCTTTAAAATGAAACATATAACTATACTTATTGATGAACATATTATTATTTGTATGTTGGCAGTCAAAATATATGGACTCCAAATGCTGTCTTTTGCAGTTTTTTTCATCTTTTATTATGGAAAATAGTTTTTGTCTTTGTCTTTCTATGGAGACTTTAATTTATTATTTAAACTCTGTATTATTTTTGACTGTGCTCGGTTTATTTATTTATTTACTTTTTAGGATCTATGTACCTTTGAAAATATTTTTATCTTTTATTCTCCTTCACTTTTTATGTGTATATATTTATTTCTTTTTTGTCATTCTCTACATTTGAACCATTTAAAAGAGCATTATATAAAGTCCAATAGTTCTGTGTGATTGTGCCTTTCCCCATTTTTAACATAGAAATACTTTTCTTTTTCAATCTCTGTGGTTTCCTGTTCCTTTCTGGATCTTTGGCTAGAACACCTCTTTCCCAGCTGCCTTTTCTTGGCCCATTTTTCACTGTTGTTCTGGGAAGATTTTTGCCTTTGAGGAATGCCTGAGACTCTGGTCTTCTTTTGCTCTTTTTAAAAAAGGCCAGACCTCCTGCTGGCTAGCAAAATCGTCAGGTTCCAGTTTCCCTCTTCTACACCCTGCTTACAGACCTTCTCTCAATTGTTTAGCCCACAGGCTTCACGGTCCTGCTCTTGCGTCTGGAATTCTTGGCTTACTGCCTGAATCTTGTGCTTATACTTGAATTTTTAGGTAAGTGTGGATTACATGCCTACCACCATGTGCACCATTATGTTGTAAGTGTTCCCCTGTTCCCAGAAATAACTACTCAGGCTCAAAATATATTTACAAATACCTAGGCCACACAACTAGGCACATTTTCTCATCAGCCTGAAATTTAATTAACCCATTTATTCTAGTCTAAGTTCTGCCAGCTGACTGGTTATCTCTGCTCAGGTACCATGCCTATGTCTTCTTCACATCTTCCTGGCTTCTCTTTGACATGCTTGGCACTCTTCCCCAATCCTCTCTGTCTACCAGGTGTCTTACCTTTCATTTCCTGCTTAAGCTGTAGGCCATCAGCTGCATTATTGGCAGGTGTGCAACCATAGAATATACAAGATAGCCTCTCTACATTATAGCTTTTGTTTCTTGATTATATTTTATGAATGGTAATGTACAGTTTTAAAGTTCACCTTTTCCTCAAATGAAATATGCTGTGATTACTTTGAAGAATAGCTATTAGAAGGATATCTTTATTTCTAGATGATCCCACCCCTCTGTTCCTGTTCTATTCTCTCTTGTTTGATCTGCTCAGTTCTCCTTCATTCTACTCATAATATTTTACTCAACCCCAGTCTTTCCCATGCATTCCTGTCCTCTTTTCTATCAATCCCACATACCATGCTATCTAGTGACTTCAGGCTTAAGGGAAAGTCTTAGAACTGTAACTATTTTATTTATAAAATGGACCTTTGATTGATGCATGAACTAAAGTTTTTCAACCTATTGAATCATGATTCTTATCTCATGATCATCTTGATGTTCATTTGTCATAAGCTTCTTTGCTTTGATGAATTTAATTAGATTTTCATAATTTTTCATATAATTGAAATATTTATATCTAAGAATTATTTTTTTTTTACTTTTTATAAGTGATTTGGGCTTCATAATATTCACAATTAGGTACAATACTGATAGCTTGGTATTTTCTCTGTTTTGACTGGGTTATGTTTACTACCATTAATATATAATAGATTAGTACAAAATACCCTTTAAATTCTAGAGTGTCTAATTTTGTTATCACTCATAGTTACAGAATTAACTATGCTATTTTTATCATATATGGTTTAAATGATCAATTTCTCTATCTTCATGGAATTTTATTCTATTTTCTGAAAAATCATGACAACCATACACGTTTCAAAGGTGATGAGTGGAATACAGGAATCTTACCTTCTACAAACCTTCAAAAATCAGTATATAGCATGAAATGAAAAAAGAGAACCAACATTTACTTTTAGACAAAGGACTTGTCTACCACATCCCATAGAATAGAAAAGCAAGTACTTTGTAAAAGCTTGTATATTTAAATGTAAACACACATCTGCATAAATTATAAAGAGTTAATGCTTTGCCTGTATTTCAGCTTGAGAAGATTTAAATGTGCACAAGGACTCTAATATGCAGCAATAAATCAAAGGAAAGACACTGAGAGAGGTACGACCTTTTTGCTTCTTAAGGAGAATGTAACTTATCTAAGAGTACAAGTTTGGACAAAGCTGATCAATGTCCGTTTCTGCCTGAAGCAGGGGAAATTGAATTAGAAAAGGCTATAGTTCTGATTGAAAAATATCTTTGTTGGTCATTGATTAGAACCTCATTTCACGGTTTCTTACTGTTTTTCTCTATGAGTTGTGTTTAGGTACTTCTAGAATAACTCAGGGAGGAAATACCTTAGGACACCTGATACTTTGGACTGTGTTGTTGAAGAATGTAAGGCTCAGAGTCTAAGATGTTTATCACATATCTGTCTCACGGGCCTTGGGATTCTGTGCCTTGACTCACACTCCTGTCGTTGGGCTCTGACTTGAATTTAGAAACCCATCTCCACCTGAGTGGATTCCTCGTGTATAAATCACTCCCACTCTACCTCAAGGATTTAAGCATGACTTCCTGCGATCAAGTCCTTTGCTGTTCTGACCTATGACTTGCACTTCGCAGCCACTGATTCTGATTTCATTTTCTAGTACAATACTTTAATATTCTCAAATGTACACAGACCTCCATTATATTTTCTGGGGTACATGAGCTATGCGGTTAGAGCTTGAAAAGGCTTCCCAGGGTTAGCGTCTTCCAATCGTAAAGTTACATAGGTATATGTGATTGGCAGGATTCATCAACACCTACATCTCAAAGTGAACAATTCATTTTACATACATTAGGATTTACTTTATAAAGTATTAGGAAGAGTAATAGCAAATCACCAATGCAGACCACATTTTCTACCTGAATTGAGTTCATTTTTAACTGATGATATTTAAACAAAACTTATATGTGTTATTGGGTAATTTTATGTTTAATACATGTATACACTATTTAATGAGTAAAAATTCAGTATATTATCTTTTGAAGACTTTATTATTCTGACATAGAGAACATTTTTATAATCCTTGCTTTTATCTCTGTGAAATGTGCACTAAATTGTTGCTTTCTCTGAATTCACCCTGCTGGAAGTTGTTCTATGATAAAAATAGATCACGAAAAACAGGTGAGTTCTGTAAAGATTTTTTTATTGACATATATCAGGTTGAAGAAGCTTCTGTTCTGTGAGTGGATGGATTGATACCCCTATGTTATGACTGACACCTATAAGGTTGGAGAAGCGTCTATTCTGTGAGTGGAGAAAGAAGAACGATGTTTTTATTTTTTTTATAAGTACTTTATTTGTTTTTCTTCAAGTTACATCTCAGTCACAAACCCTTCCCTATTCCCCCTTCCTATCCCGCCATTCCACCCTCTTCACCCCAGAAGTTTCCCCTTTCAGTCCAACAGATGGTTCCTTCTCTTATAACAGTAAGTATTATACAAAACAATAGATATAAATATGCCACATTTATGAGAGTTAAATGGCCCAGTATACCTTCCCAATGTCCAGTTTATACATATTTGGCCCCTGACTTTAACATTCTACTATCTAACCATCTCCTTGAGTTTAAAGGTCTATATGTGACTCAACATTCATACTAACTTGCAACACACTTTTAAGAGTATCTTCTTAGATCTATAACACCCTCTTGATTCCTAAACAACTCAAAATTTAACTATGAGACTCTAGCTGTCTATTCTTCAACCACCTCAGAGACCTGAGAGGGATAAATATATTTGCTTATATAGGAAGTGCAGGGCCTGCAGCTTCCAAAACTAAGAAAGGACATACCAATAACTGCCTGGACAGTTCCCATTTTCTCTCCATACATTCCTGCATCAGTCTTCAGCCTTTGGGTCCTGTTTCTCTGACAGACATTTGTTGTAGAGCAGGGATTATGAAGGACTTACCTACCCTGTCTTGGCAGAGTTAGGCTGTCGACTTCCCTGCTACCAAGTTTTGTCCTTTTTGGACAGCAGTCTGTCTGCAGTTGGTGCAAGGGGTTTTTTCATGCCAAGAGATAGGCTTGCCACTAATTCAACCATCT
>CAJQZJ010033200.1:2160435-2187881 GCA_907164525.1 Lophiomys imhausi | reverse complement strand
AAAAAAAAACTTTTAAGCTGCTATCAAGTTTGTGTAATCTCTGTAGCCACCTGCAGTCTAACATTCTAATCTGAAATTAAGACCATTTTCCTTTCATGTGGGCTGAATTCTTCATTCACAGACTGATGCTGAAGAGCTCGTGCATTTCAGCTCCTACTGGTCACATGACCATCCTTCTCCATGTCACTATCTGTTGTGTTTTTCTTTGTTTATATCTACAAAGCCATGGATTCTGCCTAGGGCATTGTTTTAATGTCAAGAGTAGTATTCTCAAGAGCAAAATATACTATACTGTTTAGGGTATAATGAGGCTGTCCTTTAGGATCAATCAAGGCAAGTAAATGTTCAATTAAAATATCTAGTCAGTAGAATTTTGACAGAGGTTGACTTGATTGTAACTGAAGGCATACCAATTAGGTATGCTATGATTTGTGGAAAACATACTTGTCACAGTCACAAGTCAATCTGAACCCTTCACTCTTAAAATGTTGTTTGGGAAAATGTAATATATATGCAAGCAAATAATGAAGATATCATGTCTTGGAGAGATGGTGAAAATGGGATTTTCTTACTGTAGTCGTTGCCTCTTCTTTACTTTTTTCCCTACTTTCCTTGACACAATTGTGTGAGAGGAATTTACAAGTTAAGCATACCTCTTCCCACTTCCCACTACTATGAGTCTTTCTCTTATTTTTGTTGTCATTGTTATATAAATTTAAAAAGTATGTTATTTATTGAACTGGATAAATGCCATAAAACAAAGAACTAGTAACTACCTACAGTTTATTTGTTTGCTCTAGAAAATCTTTCTCTATAGAGATAAATGTAATCTGAAATACTGGCAGGGAACTTTTAGTGAACACATTTCATTCTTTTGACTCCCTATACTAGCAACCAGATTTCAAGTTTATAGGCCCTCCTTGAAATGGAGGGAGTTTGGAGAAAGGAAGAACTATAATTGACAGTGACTATGCTCTTCTTTATTCTGAGCTACAATTTTTTTAAAATGCATAGACATGCATTAGTTTTACAGACCTGTCAAAACCACTTAAAAATAAAGGGCAATTAGACAATGACACATCATTAGCAGAAAATGCATGTGTGTGTCTATAATGTGTTACATGAATATAATAGAAATAGAATAAATGCTGAATATGTTTTGAATTAAAAGTATTCACTAGTATCTGGCGCTATGGTTTGGTGATTAAGAGTACTGGATTTTCTCCCATAGGATCTGTGTTTTCTTTCTAGTACCCACATGCTGGGGTACTAGAACAATGATCTGCAAACTTAGCCACAGAGGATCGAACCTTCCTCTGTCCTCCTCAAGCCACAGACACATGTGTGGTATACAGACAAAACACTCATATGCTTAAAAATAAAAATAAATAAATGTTTCAATAAAGCATCCAGTATGTGAAACATACATGCTTTAATTTATGAAAGTCAATATTTGAAAAATGTTAACTGGTTTTATTATTATTATTTACTCAGGATAACCAATATTAATTTTCTCAGTAAACTCCAAAATTCTCTCATAGTTACCCCACATCTCATAGATTTTAAAGCATTTAATGAGTGCATTTCTGACTAAAATGGATAGAAGAATTTTAAAGCTTTTCAAGGAACATTGCTAAATGATTTAATTCTCTCATGAATTAAAACCAACTATAGAGATTATTTTTTTTATTACTCTCAGTCCTCTCTGAGCCACCAGACATGTGGGAGAAGGCACCCTAATGAACATGACTTGGTGGCTTTTGATCCCCGCAGTAGAATGCCAGCCCAGGCATCGTCTTTGCTCTCCTCAAAGCTTTCAGCTCTGAATAAAAGGACTCAGGAATCTCTAGCCGCATCCTTTACACTTGGTTCTACATTGATCAGCCTTCCTTTGTGCTACCGAAGGGACCCTCTGTGGTTTATAAGTTTCATTTTGAGAGATGGTGGCCATTGCTGTAAGAAAGGAACTACATGCCTTCTATTCAGGTCCCTTTTCTTTCGTGTTTCATTAGGGAAACCTTTTCTTCCACAGCATATAGATCCAAACTTGTAAATGGAAAGAAATGAGTTTATGCAACCTGTCAGTGACATTATCACATTAGTATGGATTTATATGTGAAATGTTTGGACTGAGCAAGTACTCAATAGGGGAAACTACCTAGACATTACCTAGAATGGGAACAGAGACCATAAATTACATGCATCTCTCTGAACTTTCCATGCCTGGGACCAAAACCAATAACCTCTCTTCAGATGAACACAGAGATTTAGAAAAAGAATTAGTGTCCCCTGAGCCCAAAGCACACATTTATACATCATGTGATATGTGGACACCATCATACAGCTGTAGGTCTGTCAAGTGATGGGTGGGAGTGAATTAGCAAAAGACAATTGTTGCAGAAGAAAGAAAATTAAATAAGAGATTCTCATAACTGGGGCCCTGTCAAAGGAAAAATTACATACATCCATCTCAAACATCCAAAAAGAGTTGAAATCTAAGCCTCACAACACTTTAGACTGAACCAGTAATTGAATACAAAGAACTACATCCATATACACACACAGGTATGATCATGGATATGCCTATGTTGATCTTTCCACACAAGAATTTTCCCCTTCTGTTTTAAAAAGTAGTATCTAACAGACAGCAGGGTTAATTATATGACAGTATCTCAATAAAATTAAGAATTCATCTGTGGCCCATAATCAGTTCTTGATGTTTCTGTGACTGTCTTCATTAAATATTATACAATGGAAAATCTGAACAAGATCCAGGGCAATGTTAGGGAACAATGATTCATTCCTGAAGGAGAAGGTGCAGAGAAAATCACTTGTGTCTCATGGTCACTGACATCAACCCTTAGTTTTTAAGAAGAATCTGGGACCAGCAGATCATTCTGTTTAGCAGGAAACAGTAGTTCCTCTTGTAACTATTGCATGAGTAATGGTCACATTGATGGAAGAGGAAGAATCTCATGTTATAGTCAGAGTAATATTTTTATAAATTCAGCATTGAACAACTGAAAAAAAGACACAACAAAATATTTCCAGATAATAGCATTCTTTATATTTTTAATAAAGACATAGTTTATTATGGAACATATCTTATTGATAGACATATTTAAAAAGTTAGTTTCCAAAATATTCCAGATAAATTAATAGAAAAACTAGTGCTAAGAACAAATGTTTGGTTTCCATGGGTGTGGTGTGTGTGTGTGTGTGTGTGTGTGTGTGTGTGTGTGTGTGTGTGTGTATTCTAGCACATGCCTATGAGGACATAAAGGGAGTAAGATTTCCCTGGAGTTGAGATTACAGGTGGTTGTAATGACTCAGGTCTCTGGAAGTAAAGCAAATGCTCTTAACCACTGAGCCACCCTTTCATCTCATCATATCTGTCTAATAACTATATATTCTTTTAATAATATGTCCATTTAGCAGAAAAAAATAGTAGTCTTTGTCTCTGGAGCTGTGACTTATTTTAGTTTCAGGTTCTTGGCCAGAGTAGCAGTGCCAGATATGGGTTTCATCTCACAGAGTTGGTTTTAAATACAGCCAGGTGTCTGTTTACATCCATAACACTTGTGCTACTATTATAACATATCTTCCAGGTCAATTATTATTGAAACTCCAAGGTTCTCATATGCATAAAATAGATGGTTATTTTTTTTCCTTCAGCAGCATGCATATCACCTCCCAGCACTATGGAAGCTAGCCACTAGAAATGGAGTCTCCAGGTCAATACCAGCATGTCTTTTTCAAGTATGTGGGTGTTTTAGCACAAAGGGTCCTCTATCAAGTTCTGGGCAGGAGGCAAGAGCAATAATGGTACTACCATAGGATGTTTTGGGGTGGTCTCACTGTCCAGCAATATTAAAAGTGGTTACTTATTCCTAACACTGTTTTTTTTTTGTCTATTAATCTATGGAGCTTTGTGGCAAGCATATGAGTATATATGTGTATATATTTATACTGTATATAGCTTCTGTATACATATATATTTCATATATATGCCATATTTTTTTCTATATGGAGAGATATAAACCATATATATAGCCCATATATATGCCACTTCCATAATCCCATATATATGGGATATATATGGAATATACTTACACATATATGTACATATATACATATATGTGGTATAAATTATAGGAAGCCTATAATTTTCTTTCTATTTTGGTGAATCTTTTCTTGTTTTAATATCATGGAAATATTGGATTTATAAAGGAATTTAAACATGTTTCTTTATTTTCTATTTTCAAGAACAATTTGATGAATATTGGTGCTAGTTTTTGCAATGTCTGGTAGAATTCTTTCCTGAATCCATCTGGCTCTGACCATTTTTAGACAGGAGACTTCTAATTACAGCTTCTATCCCACTAGATGCCATGAGCCTATTTAAGTCACTTATTTCATCTTTATTTAACTTCAGTAAGACATGTTTATGTTTCTTTTGGATTTTCCATTTTGGTGGAATAAAATCTTTTTTAAGTATGGACTTATGAATTCCTGAATTTTCTGTTATTATATGTCCCCTTTCATCCACAGTTTTATTAATTTGAATCCTTTCTTTTCTCTGAATTTGGTATGACATTTTTTGTCAGTTAATTCAGCATTGGCTTGCTTAGTTTCCATGAGTTTGTGAACCTTCTCTAATGTGTCTAACTCTAGATACCCTGTTTTATTCCATTGTGGTCAAATAGAATGCAAGATGTGATTTCAATTTTTCTATATTTGTTGAGGCTTATGTCATAATATGTAGTCACTTTTGGAGAAAGTTCCATGGGCTGCTGAGAAAATATCCTTCAGCATTTGGATGGATATATATATATATATATATATATATATATATATATATATGCAAAGTCCATTTGATCTGTGATGTAATTTAACTTCAGAGTTCCTCTATTTATGTTTCTTGATAGCCTCTTTTGGTGACAGCGGGTGTTGAAGTCACCCAATATTATTGTGTTGGGGTTCATATGTGATTTTTATGATGTTGGGAGTCCCTGTATTTGGTAGTAAATAATTAGGATTGTAATGTCTTGTTGGATATTTTCCTTTAGTGAGTATAAGAATATCAGACTCTGTCAGAGATACTGAGCCAAAAGGCTGAAGATAGATGCTCCATTGTATTGAGAGAAATTGGAGACTGTTCAGGCAGCCAGTTGTCTGTCATTTCTTAGTTTTGGAAGTTGCTGGCTCTTCACTTCTTTTTAACTCAGATATATTTATCCTTCTTAAGTCTCTGATGTGGTTGAACACTAGATAGTTATAGTCTCACAGTTAAAATGTAAGTTGTTTAGGAATTAAAAGGATGTTCTAGGTCTAAGAAGATGTTTTTAAGTTGGTAATGCAAGTTAGGATGAAAAATGAGTTAGGTATAGAACTTTAAACTCAAAGTAGAGAGATAATAGAATATTAATATCAGTTGCCAAATATGTATGGAATGGACATTGGGAACGTATGTTATATCTTATAATTTTCATAATTGCCTAGTTGTTCTTATTGTTTTAAATTATATTTAATGTTTTAAGAAAAAGAACCGTGTATTGGACTAAAAAGGGAGAGTTGTTGGGGGGGAAAGATACACCTTAAATTAAAAAAAAAATAGCAGGAGAGTGAGGAGGAAGAGGGTAGGAGAGTGGGATCAGGACAAGGAGGAGGAAGGGGACTGTGTTTGAGATGTAACTTGAAGAAATGAATAACTGTTGGGGAAAAGTGAATCTCAGACTCCACCTTCTAGGGACCACCACCTCCCCCCACATTTATCTCACCTTTGGAACTGATCATCATCTACCATACTCCACCCCAGGAACACTTAAACCTCACACCCAACTAGTCGGACCACTTCGCTCCTGTCCCAAGCCTGCACTCAGACCACACAAGCCTTGCGCTGCTTACCAGACAGAGCCATCTCTCACTTCTGCATCTAAGAGTTGATTTTACTGTCACAGTACTTTAGAAAATGAACCGTTGAAAGTCTCCTTCCAAAGCAGGCATACTGTCTCCATTTTGGATCCATGTGCCAGATGCTGCAGTCACTGCGGTCTTCCTGTGTGTGAATGCCAAAGCATGGTCATCTTTTATGCATGATGAATCCTAAGACACTGTGATAAGATCATCCCAACCTCAATATTTTCATGTTACACTATCTGTCTAATTTTAAATTAAACTTTATGTAAAACATAATTGCTAGACTGTGGTTTATTGCTTTGATAATTGTCAATGCTTTTAGCTAATTGACCTGAAAACTTTATCCATTGTGATGGATAATGTCTGGATAATTATAAATTAATGGGGTGGGCTGTAATTTCTCTTAGTTTTTATGTATTCATAAAATATATTACAGGAAAATATTGAAAGTAATGTATTTTTAAAGAACATTTGCAATTTAGATATCACTTTTGAAAGAAGGCTTATATTTATATCAATTTTGTATTTTAATTAATGTATGCAAATGTAATATCTAAATTATTCTGAAATAAAAATATAATCAGTGATTTTTAAATACATATAGAAATTATTCATTGTGCTAGAAGGGACTGATTTCTGACTGACCACAAGTGTAAACCACTGTAAGTACTATTCAATTGTTTATTCCTTTGTCAGGAACATATTTTTCAGCTCTAATTTCTTGAAACCATGAGGAAATGTTGTCTTCTTTTATTTTTATAAAATAAGTGTTTTTTTTGAAATATGATTACATTAATTACCCCTCCTTTTCCTCCATTCCTCTCCTCCCAGATATCCTCTCTCAACTGATGGGGTGATGTTATGCATTATAAATGTTAATTAATCTCCCAGAAGATGCTTGCTGTGCACCAAGTGAAGCTGTGTTAACTTTCTTGCTAACCATTGTCTCTGATTGGTTAAACAAATGCTGAGGCCTGAGACTGGGCAAAGTCAGAGGTGGGCGGGACTAAAGTGCTCGGACTTCTGAAGTAGAGAGGTTGGTGGGTAAAAGAAGCCTCCAGGAGAAGAAGGAAGATGTCAAAACCAGGAAGGAGGACACATGCCATGAGTTAGAGAAAAGAACATCATTTCACATGGCCTGGAACATGGACATAGCATGGAGAATAGAAGCTCAAGGGATGGAAGTATATATGGGATCATATGTGGGGAATAAAATTATAAGCCAGTTTAGATGGGCTAAGATTACACAATTCAGACCAAGGCTTGTTAAAATCCATCAGGTGTCTGTGTGTGTTTATTTATAATGGTGGGTTAAGGATTAATACTGCTGACCAATTAAATATATTATAAATAGAGGTAAATAATTTATTTAACTCTACACTTAACCCCTCCCATGTCCACCCTCTTGAATGATTCGTCTTTTTTGTCTTTGATTATTATTGTTGCATATACATGTGTGTATGTATACACAAATATATATGCATATATATATGCATAAACCAGGAAGGAGGTTCATCCCTGGAGAGGCTAATTATCCTTCTCCCAGTAGTTACTAATTACTCATAGTTCTCTATGAGTGCGACTTCACAAAAAATTCCTCTTAGATATTAACATGTCCATTAACATTGCCATTGTTCCTGTCTTGGTTAGGCAGTCATTTCTAAGAGAGATTTTTTTTTTTTTTTACAGCAGACTTGCTGGTACTTTGCCTCCTACAATCTTTAATCTTTTATTCTTCAATACTCTCTGAACCATAGATACAGGTGTTGTGACATAGATGTACCACTTAGGGATGAGCTCCTCATGATCTGCTAACGTCTGCATTCTAAATATTGTGTTTTCAGTAGCTAATAAAGCAGAGATTATGGCTCTTCTGGTCCAAGATGTTGATCTTAGTCACCACTTATGGAATAAGTGAATCAATAGTTACAAATTATGATTTTCAAATCCAAGAAAAACAAGGAACAGACTGTGCCTCTCCTAAAGAGTTATGTGTCTATTCATGATCATCATCACTTTCAGATTGGGTGATATCCATCACAGCATGTGAACATAGCATTCCACCATTTTCATCTGGGCATTAGTGACCATGTGGTCATTTCCAAGTGTAGACTTCAGACTGACTCACTGAAAATGTAACTATCATCTTCTATCTAAGGACCTTATTATCAGAAGTATTTTCAGGGTATTGTCTCTACATCACACGGAGGAGGAAGTTTTTAGGAAACTCAAAATGACTCTGTATTTTCCTCATGTGTTTGTGGAGCTTTGTTGTTATTGAGTTTCTCCCCAGCAGCACACTGATATCAGGTTATTACTAAAATACTAATAGAAGCCGGGTGTGGTGGCACATGACTTTAATCCCAGCACTTGGGAGGCAGAAGCAGATGGATCTCTGTGAGTTCAAGGCCAGCCTGTTCTACAAAGAGAGTTCCAGGACAGCCAAGGCTGTAAACAAAACAAATAAACAACAAAACAAAACAAAATCTGATAGAAATCCTTCATTTATTGGCATCTCTGTTAGTGAATGATGTCTTCTCTAGATCCTTTGGATTGTAAATATGTATGGCAGAGCCCTGTGGCAGGCTTACAGAATGGGCAATACTTTCTGGCATTGTGACCCAAATGATTCTGATGGCACTTTCCTCAGTCATGCAAACTTATAAGTCAGAATTCTGTGTGTCAAACTCTTACAAGAATGAAGTTATATGCTTTCAGGTTTTTTCTGCTTATGAAAAGCATTACTGGAAAGTACGAGCAAGTGTTACTCCTTGTAGACTCCTCAGACCTCTGTTGTTTGACGTTAACCTCTTGGTGCCTTCACATGCTCTTCTGCAGTTACCTGCCTTCATACTTAGCCACTGCATTGCTCTCGTGAGAACACCATAGGAATTTGCAAAAGCATGTATCACTGTGGTTGAGATTAAACACACACCTTGGAGATAAAAGACAGCCTATCTCTTTTAATAAAAAAGAGAAGCCTCGTTTGTCATCTTGCTGTCATCTGATTACAGCTGTGCAAAGGTAAGAACTCATTTTTCTCATTCCACTCTGTGGGTTCCAGGAACTTTGGTCTCCAGGATTAGAGGCAAGAGCTTTCACCCACTGAGTCAGCTGCCACCCCTAAATGTTTACAGCTGAGGGTGAGCACAGTAACCCCTCCTGAGTGAACTACATTGCTCTTAGAACAGATTTGTAATTAAATGAAAATCTCAGAGCCAGGCATGGATTACCTCCTTATGATCCATGAGTCAGTTTGGTCTGAATCCTTAAACAATATATCTAAATAGTGTTAAAAATATGAGACAGAGGCTGTGATGTAACATTTATTGTGAAATTGCAAGGTTTGGACATAAACATGAGTGTTTTTGATAGGTATATATTACAATGATATCGATGATTAACATGAACAAAATGTATGATTAGTATTTGTTAAGAAAATCCTATTCATTTTATTTTTAAAAATTAAAATTATGACAGAAATCATTCTATTTATAAATTCATTTGATTGTCCTTATTCACAATAATAGTATTTTATAGAGTATCCATGAAGACTTTAACAAATACCAAATGATCGTTCCTCTAAGATGTGCAAGCCTAAGCTACTGTGAACCTCTAGTCACATTTTCAACAGCAGACCTGTCTGTAACCTTTATTGTCCCATGTCTCTATTCATACACAACTTATTTACTATAAACTGCCAATTAATTGACACTGAGTTCATGGCCAACAGCACTGTAAGTCAGGTCTGAATTGACGGTTATCCAACGCATGTAATTTACAAGCCACATATCACCTGTCTCGCTCAAGGAACGTGAGTCAGGAAGCTGTTCAGGTGAGAGAACCCTTCACTATGATATTATTATGCATTTTGGGCTGGCCAAACGGCTGATCAAGTGAAGACGTTTGATGCCAAGCCTGACTTGCTGAGACTGCAGAAAGTGAAAATCAACTCTCATCAGTTCCTCTTGACCTCCACACATGACATGATGCCAAATCCCTCCCTGCCCTACATGCAAACACGTGCATACACACAACAATTAAAATGTGTGTAAAATAATAAATTTGAAATGTTACTGTGGAAATCACCATGAAAAGAACATATGTGCAACAGAATAGGGATGAACAGGTTGTGTACAGGCTCTGGCCAGGCGGCTCACACCAGGCACCGGAGGGGAAGGTGCAGAGTGTGCGATTCTTCCCTGCTGGAGACATGCCTCTGGGTTAAAGCACAGCATTCATTGAGCTATCTCTGCAATGTCTCCAAAGAGTCCAGAAAATGGTCACAGGAATTGCCGTACACAACACACTTACCATACAGACGCATGTCTGGTGACACACTGCTGCCAGTGCCAGTGTCTTTCGATATTTGATGAGTGAATTCATGCTTAAGTGACAGCTACATGACTACAGACGCTGTCAGATCCTGTCTTAGGCTTATATTCATAGATAAATTCTCCATAGCAACTACTGATACTGTGGAAGTGTAAAGGTACAGGGTGTGATATCTGTCAGTGGGTTATCTTAACTTCAGACAAATAAATTATATTCTGTTCAAAGATTTAGTTCTTTATTTAAACACAGATATTGACATCTGATAAGTGCTTGAAAACTGCAAACTATGAATGGACGTAAACATCCATAAGCATGGTGGATAATCATGTTATATTCATGACAGCATTTAATCTTTCTCACTTTCACACAGTTGGAGCTAATTGTCACTAAAGAGAAGTAGGACTTTCAGTCATTCTAATGTCATATCATGAAAAGCTTTTTATCACCACAGCTAGCAAGTATGCTTGCATTCCATAACCTTATACATATATTTCTATTTCTTCTATTGAATTAATTAAAATGATAAATCAGTGATTTATTTTTAATATTTTAAATCTCTTAAGGATGAGTGTCCGGTAGCTATTAGATGTGTCTCCCATCTTGATATTTATTATCTGATACATTTTAATGTTTGTTCTATTTAATGAAAATTTTAGGGCATCATTTTACTACAAGTTTAATGTATATATAATTTATTCTATAACATAATTATTTAGGTTTAATGAGTTATTTTGTTTATTTTCTTGGCTTATGAATAGAAATTATATTGTACTTTAAGCCACATGTCACTGTCATCATCTTTTGAATTCTCAAGGGTCATTTCAGACATGCCATGCTAATCTGGTTTCTGGACACATTTCTCCCAATTCTTTTTAATCATGGATTTATTTAATACCAGGAGAGTTCCTGACCTGAAACAGGTGCAGAGCAAAGCAAAGAGCTTATCACTGGCATTGTCTAGACCAATCTCACAGTTCCCATCAATGTGGCAGTTTTATCCACTATTACTCGATTTTGGCCTTATCCAGGAAATGTGTCACTCAAAGAACTAATTCATATAATCTTTCCCATGTGTTTGAAAGATTTATTAAAATTATTAAAGATTGTACCATTGGAGAAGCACTGGGGTGAACGATGAGTGAAGGCAGGAGACAGAGTCACCCTACTAACTTCTCCTTAATCCACTCAGTGCTGTGCACAATCATGTGTGATCCTCTTGGGCAGGCAGATACACGTATACACCTATAAACATTACCCCCTTCCCCCACAGAGCATACCTACATACATACTCAGATGTACACATCCACCTCATAGTCCTCTGCACACATTTGTGCTTACTTTAACAATCTATACACCACACACACATCCCTCACACACAGACACACATCTATTCTTGTTGCATAAAATCTGTGCTAAAATAACATCGTCAATGAGAGAAGGTGATAAATAGCCATATCCTAATGCAAAGTGTCCTGTAGGGTCTTTAATAACCCTTCCCAGTCTGTCTGTAGCAAGAACAAAGAGCGAACCTGATCTACCGAGATCACGCAATCATAGTGGAATATGCCGTTCCGGCTCGAGATCACGCAATCATAGTGGAATATGCCATTCCGGCTCGAGATCACGCAATCATAGTGGAATATGCCGTTCCGGCTCGAGATCACGCAATCACAGTGGAATATGCCGTTCCGGCTCGAGATCACGCAATCACAGTGGAATATGCCGTTCCGGCTCCATTTCCCTGCCCATTATGTAGTAATCAGCGCATTAACACCCTGGTGGATCCCGAGAAGGGACAGGGTAGTAGGAGAACAGACTCCAGGTGGCTGTGAGCTGTAAAAGGAGAACAGACCCTTGGGAGACAGGTTTCAGTGAGACAGCTCATTTAATAGGGAGAACAAAGGCTACTTAAACCTTTAGTGGTGAGTAGAGGCTTTCAGGGTGGAGAGCATTGGCCTGTCCAGGGTACTGGGGATGTCAGATTCGCACAAGGAGGAATTCCAGGTACTTTGGGATATGACCTTATAAGGGGAGAAGTTTAGCCTGGCTACCAGGCAACCTTATCTCCTGGGGAAGGGGTGTAAAGGTGAGGGCACAGGGCTACCTGAGGCTGGGGTTGGTGAGCAGCTCTACTCCTGCCAATCTGAAGACAAGATGTCTAGGGTTAGGCCGCCTCCCAAACCCACTCTTACTCCAGACTGGCTCCCCCCTTCCCATGGCTTCCTGGCCTCACAACAGTATATATGTGAGAATACCTACATATATCCTTGGCAGTTTAAAGAATAACCAAGGCTCAGTTCTAGAAGGAGACACATACTTATTCTCAGTGGAAAAGCCCTGTAGATCTAAGGCTTTAGAAAAGAGATGAGATGGTTTACCCAGAAGGGTTTTCAGAAAAAAAAAAAAAAAAAACAGAACAAAACACCATGAACTAAATGACAATTTTTTTCCTTAGAGTCCTGTTTCTTCTTCTCTACCCCTCATACACAACAATTACACTGCAAATATAAACAAATTCTGTCTATAATAAAGGAAAATGAAATAATAAAAAAACATTCTCAAGGTTTATATTCTGGAGTCTGACCAAATTTAAACTGAGGATAGAAGAATGGGAGGAAGACTATGTAAGCCTAATAGAAAAGAGGAGGTTTTAACAGGTTCAGACAGAATTGTGGCTGCTGTATAATGAATTAAATATCATCAAAGCACTCAGTATATACACAGCCAAGGCATTATTAGAGAAATCAAGAGAAACTTACAGCATATTTTAGTTTTGACGTTTTGTAATCTAATCTGTAGACATACAAGACGTCTGCTGTAGGTCACAAAGTTCTTTTGCATTCACCTTCAGGTTTGTATGAATGACATAAACACTTCATTTTCTTCACGTGAAAATGTACAATAGCATGACCATGGGAAGGTTTACATGCATTGCAGAAATGTTGCTAAAATTTTATAATTAAAGATTCTAGGGACGCCCACACATACATTGTTTACAATCATACACATTCAGGAAAACAGTAATTGAATTAATTGCTTCCCATTACAGATATGACAGACTTTTAAAGACAACTACAGAACTATTTTTACTAAACTGTCATAGTGATTCATACTAAGAGACTGTGACAATCTCCCCACAGCCTTGTACTGTAGACGTTCTGTGATTGTTATGTAGTTAAAGATAGGGCCAGGAACGAATAAAACAGGCAAGATCGCCTTAGAAGAGGTTCGTTTTTAAAGGCTTGTCCATTTTGAGTGTGGGTTAAGGGAAAGGGAGAGAGTTACAGAAGACAAAGGGAGTGGAGATGGGAGAGAGAATAGACTATATATGCCACTGAGTCCTTATATTCACTTATCTGATGAAAAATTTATCTTTCTGTTAAAGCTATAATTCTTAAATAATTTTCAGTTTTTGTATTTCCTTATAAATATTCAAAATAACTTATTCAAAAATTCCAGCTGGCATGTAGATGTATTTTCAAAGCCTCCTTTTACTGAAAGATGGAGATTCATATGTATGTCTCCATTTATCTTGGGTTATATTTAAATACTGCATTCACATAGCATACAAACAGGCAAACAGATTATATGTATATACACATACCAAGAAATGATAGATAGATAGATGATAGATAAAGATAGATAGATTTAGTATAGACTTTTTTTGCTTTTATGTTAAAAAAAAATGCAGCACCCAGTCCTACTACATCTTTTTTTTTAAAGATTTTATTTATTATGCATACAATGTTCAGCCTGCATGTACACCTGAAGGCCAGAAGAGGGCACTAGATTTCATTATGGATGGTTGTAAACCACCATGTGGTTGCTGGGAATTGAACTCAGGACCTCTGGAAGAGCAGTCAGTGCTCTAAACCTCTGAGCCATCTCTCCAGCCCATTTATCAACTTCTTGTCTCATGAGTGGAAATCTCATTCTGCCATCCTACGTTTAACAGTATGAACTGCTTGATAGAAAACATTCTCACTTCTTTAAAAGAATTTGCCTCTTTTCCTTGTTTCGTGCTAGGACGCAATTGTTATGCTGGTAATTCTGGTAATTATTGTTTTGTGTTCTTTGGGTCATGATGTTACGAGTTGGGATTTAGAAGACTTTTGCAACTCTTTCTTAAATGTGCCTGATAGTTTTATGTCAACTTGACACAAACTAAAGATATCTGAGATAAGGAAGTGTCAATTAAGAAAATGCCTCCTTAAGATCCAGTTGTAAGACGTTTTCTTAATTAGTGATTGATGGAGAAGAGCCCAGTGCATTATCGGTGGTGCCATCTCTGGATTGGTGTTACTGGGTTCTGTAATAATAAAACACGCTGAGCAGGCCAGTAGGTCAAGCCAATAAGCAGCAACACCCACCCGTCAACATGGCCACTGCCTCAGCTCCTGCCTCCAGGCTCCTGACCTGCTTGAGTTCCTGTCCTGACCTCCTCCAGTGGTGAAAAGGGATGTGACGTGATGGCCAAATGGACCTTGTCCTCCTCCACGCAGCTTTTGGTCACGGTTCTTCATCACAACAACGGAAGCCGTAACTGGGACGCTGAATGCTGCCTTGTTGTTCCTACTTAATCCAGCACAGCTCGCTGTTGTTCTGCTCTTGTCACAGTTTAATGTCTTGTGTTGTTATTGATAATTTTTTGTCTCTTTAAAAATTTTGATTCAAAGATATTAAATTTTTTTAGAAGTGTGGATTGAAATGATTTACAGATTTTGGAAAGCTTCCAGTACTACACGCATTCTAAATACATAAATTATAGGCATTTCCTTTTTCTACTAATGGAACTTCATAAGGATTTACTATTCTCAAGTTCTATCTTTCTAGTTGCATGCTATTTAATTGTCTCTATGTAGCCGTATGGAAGATCATAATTGCCAAATTAATTCTTTTTTATTAAAATTAACAATTTGTGGTCTTTTGAGCATTTTAAGGGGTTTTGTGCTTATTCTGCTCAATGTAATAATTATAGTATGCATACATTTTGTCATTTATATTTTTCTGCCTGTTTGCCTATATATACAAACACCAAAATTCCTTAGATCATATATGTTTACTAACATGTGGCCACTGGAACTGACAAATATTAAAATGCACCTGCATATATCCAGGATTACTTTATTTATACATAATCAATTCATACACACATCTGTGTATATAAATATACAACTATTCATATTTTATTTATATAATATTAGTGAAAGCATAGACAGATGATAGGTAATAGTAACATAAATACATAATGCATAAGCAGTAAATTATAAAAAATAGATGATAGATGATGACAGAGGTAGATGATACATAGCTAGACTCTTTTATAGAATATACATGGGTGTACAGATAACAGATAGAAGATACATAGATGAAACACAGATGGATAATTGGCAGCCCTCAGAGGGTAATTTGACCAAATATACTGAAACTCATTAAGATTTCTACATGCTTTGATAATGTGTTATGTGTTAATTTATTAAAAATGAAACAACAAGGAATCATAGAAAACAGCAAGCCACTTAAATGTTTCCTTAAGGGAGTTTGGGCATGGAATATTGTGCATTACTGCAAACTGATACTATAATTTTGTTTAAATAACATTTACAAAATGGCAAACATTTTTCTAAGCATGTACTGCCTAGGTGCACACATTCCTTCTAACAGCACTATTGAGCTGTTATTTCCACTTCACAGTTAATGAAGTTAAAGCATGAAATATTTAAGGACGTCCCTTTCCTTCGCGCTGGGCTTCTGTGGTGGAGACAGCAGTAAGCTCCAGGCAGTCATGTGGATCGTGAGCCTGTGCCTCTAACTGCATAGATCTACCATGTTATCATTCATTGTTATTAAAATTTTAAGATATTTTCCTTTTGAGAATATCAACATTTCAAGTTATTAAAATAAAAACATAAGACTGTGTACAATAAGAATACAATATATATGTTTATGTAGTGTTAAATAAAATAAAACTACCAAGTATATGTACTGGCTTAACCTTTGAATAATGGAATTATTGAAAATGATGGAGATGTTAGTGCTTCATTTCTTTGAATTTTTCTACAGTAAAAGTGTACTATGGAATTCATTAAGCAAAAACATATATATGTGTGTGTGTGTGTGTGTGTGTGTGTGTGTGTGTGTGTGTGTGTGTAAACAAGCAGCAATTTACAGTCTGTATTTGAATAATTTACAATAAAGTAAATTATTCCAGAACTGTAATTTATTAATGAGTCAGGAAACATATAGTCTGCTGTTTTGTTTTCTCATGTGACATGGCTTTTTCAAAGACCTTATTGTAGGAAGCACAGCTTAGAATAAACATTAGGGAATCCAGGATTGTCAATCGAGTGGGCCTATTTTCTTCAAAGGAAGGAGATAAATGATGACTAATTACCTGGGATGTCATAATGAGAAATGGTCAATCAAGCTGGTGATTCATTGCTATTGTGTTAGCATCCAGCTTCTACCTGAATTTCCCCAATATCCTAAGCACTGTTTAGGCCCTCGTCCTGTGGCATATAGAACACAGGCCTATGAAAGAGGCCTCGTGTATACTGCATCCTCCATCGATAGAATCTAATAACATGCTCATCACACATCCTTCCCCTAGGCCCAGCCCTGAGCTATGTTTATCACCCATTAGAACTGACTATTGTAAAGCTCACAGGTTATAAACACTATGTCTAATGTCTGAGAGAAGTAGACTACAAGGTCATTCTCTGGAAGAGTATGACCCAGTGTCTTTAAAGACGACAGTGAGCTGAGTTTCATGCTTTATCTCCAGTGGGTTGTCCCTCCGCAGGCTGTGAGGCTTGCAGAGTAGTCCCCAGCATCTTATCAGACAATAACTACTTTCATTCAGAGTTCTCTGTATTGTATATTACTTACATAAAATGATGTAATATTGACAGCCAATAAGGTACCTAGCATCTGTTTCTATAATTTGTACACTTACTAGATAAAATAGTAGAGCGGAATTCTTGAAAGTGGCCACTAAGAATATTTTAGCAACAGTAAAAATGCAAGTAAAATGAGACTCTAGTGAAATTTTTAACTGAGAAATTAAGAAAATAGGGTTTCTTTCTTATTTGCCTAAGTGGCTAATCTCCTCTTTAGCTCCTGTACTCTGATTGCCTGTATCAGGTCCAAGCTGACTTCTTTGTCTCTTCTTGTAGTTCTGATGTTTTTTCTTTCTGCTGTACAGATTTCTCTTCTTTGTGTTCAATTGCTATACCTAGCACACTAGTGTCACATGGGGTTTGTATCTTGTTTCTTGGAAAGGATGTCCTTACATCAATGTGTTGCTTCATTTAGTACCACCATTGTCGTCCTGTGTCTTGGGATACAGTGGACCATAGATGCTGTTAGGGGCAGAGCCAGGCATCCCTCCTCCTTGGCTTCACTGTAGACCTATTAACAACTGAGTCTCTTGCTCTTTAATTAGTTATAATGTGCCTGGAGCAAATGAGACATCAGTACATATCAAAGACATTATTGACCCTGACCATTGTGTGGTGTTAATTAAAACAATGATTCGCATTAAAACAAAACAAAACAAAACAAAACAAAAAAAACAAGAAAAAAGAGAGAAGAACTAATACTTATTTTTACCATCACGAAAACCCACAAATTTGCATGAGGTTATGTCTGTATATCATAATTTTCCTTGGTTTATAAAAAAATGGTAATGGGTTCTTTAGTAGGTGAAGACAGGTGATGGGGTGGTGTTAAGCATTCTAAATGTTAATTGTCCTGTTTGCTGTCTGTTACTTAATTGACTTTGATTGGTTAAATAAATGCTGAGGCCTGGAGATTAGGCAAAGACAGAGGTAGGCAGGACTAAGGTTCGCAGGCTTTTTAGAGAGATACAGAGCATCTTGGGAAGAGGTTGCTGAGGAGAAGCCAGGAGCAAACAAGGAAGACTTGCCATGGGGTAGATTAAAGAAGATCCTTCTATATGGCCTGGAACATCGGTTTATTGTGGAGAATAATAGTCCAAAGGACGTATGTATATATGGGGTTATATTTAGGTAATAGAATTATGAGCTAGCTTAGATGGGCTAGGATTGCACAACCCAGGCCTAGGCTTGTTAAGATCCACCTGGTGTCTGTGTGTATTCATTTATAATGGCAGGTTAAAGATTAATACCGCCAATCAACTAAAGATAATATAAATACTGGGTAAATTATGTAATTAGCCATATTATTTTTTTCTACAGATAGGTACTTCATTGTTTCTTTAATGTCCTCTCACAGTCCAGTGGGCACTTAGAATGAGTTTGTGCACTATAAGGCATTCTGTCTGTTATTGGGAAGACCTCCAGAAGATATTGTATGTGCTGAGGCACCAAGAGCTGCTCTTCAAGTCCACGGCTTCTAAACACAGTTGAGGAAAAAGAGGAAAGTGGGAAAATCATTCTCTCTGGACTCTCTATCTTCCCTCTGTTGTCAGGGAATAAAAGTTTGCTCCACAACCTAAAATTTGTTACTGTGAAGAGTCTTTCAGTATCTCTTCCCAAGCAGTGTTTGATTTGTTATGAAGATAACATGGACACTTGGCACAACCATATCTAGTGGAACAATGAAACTATAAAACCAGAACAGCTGTTGGACAAAGCTCCAGCAAAGCTGAACCTCTTGATGCATTCACTGTCCTCCGGTATTGCAGTTTTCAGCCTTGATCGCAAGGTGTTGCATGCTTGGGGTGATTTTATTATTTATAAATCTTGGGAACACCCCTCCTACTTTTAGGGAGATATCCATATCTGGCTCTACTTGAAGATCCTTCTGATGCCCTGGAGGTTGTGACTCAAATAAAAATATCCTAAACCTCCTTATAAGACTCTGACTCAAAGATATTCTTGGAACAACTGGCCCTGCATTTACTTAGGAACAAGATAATCAGAACAAAGTAAACAATTAAAAGCTAAACAAGATTTGGTGGGCTAAAGGAGTTGGCCCCAGATAAAATTAAAAGCCTCTTCTTACTACTGATGGAACAAGAATGTATAAATGATAAAAGAATACAGTATTAAGACCTCCCTTTCTTAGAAAAATTAACTCACACAGAGGCACTATGCTGTCATATGACCAAGGAATGAAAGAATACCAAGATTAGATATATGAATAAATTATACAAATATATAAAATATAGATTATTGTGTCATGGCAGAAATCAAAAAATAATTACAGCAGCTTTGGCCTGAAGATTTTTTGGGCCTAATGACAATTAGCACTCTGATTATTAAAAGCTGATTACACACTGCTTGGGACAAGACAGTCTTCCTAGGCTGGCTTGGAGATTTTCTTTCTGTCTAGTGCCCTTGAAACCACAAGAGACACTAGCCTGAGAATAAACTGTCATGTTTTGGCAAATTATACCCTTGAAACTACAAGATTGTTAAAAGTTGGGGTGTAGGGTTGATGAGGGACATGGTTGTAAAAGATAACTGTTCTGTCATGATTTATCAATGATAACTAAACTTATGACCAAGAGGAAGTTAAAACATGTGTCCAGTAACAAAAAATGATGTGATCTATGTTTTTGGAAAAACATGCATCTACCCCTGCCTACTAAATTCAATATAAATAAGGAAGCATTCTGACTGCCAGTGAGTCAGAATGTAAAGCTTCCCCCACCCCTGTGCCTGAATCATTCCTCCCTCTGCACTTTTGCATCCATCCACCCTTCTTCAGGCCTTGCCCTCCACTGGGAGCTAGGCTCTGGCAGGCACCAGTAATTACAACGTAAGATATGACGCAACAAGGAAACATACTGGGCTCCTAAGCTTGTAATTCTTGCCCTTATCTCAGACTATAGGAGGTGTTCATTGTACAGTTAATGTGCTGAGTTCTGAGACTCCATAGCTCCAATGCTCCATGTGTATCCCTGTGTCCTAAGTGGCAAACCTCGCTTTAGGTGGGACTTTCTTGAACTCTCAATTTATCTCAGTGGAGTAAGACAATATGGGAGTGTGAAAGCAAAGGATTTTTGTTTTTAATACAAAATAAACAAATCCTATGTGTTAGATTCTAGGAAAGAAGACACAGGAGCCAGATAATGTGTTGAGCCTGCTTACGCAGAGACACTGAGAAAGCACCCAGCAGATTTTCCAACTGCACCAATGTATAAAACCTTCCTACTCAGCTCACATAAGAGAAGGAAAAAGCTTGATAACTCACTCAGACAACTTTTTTATTCAGCTGAAAGCCAGGAAGAAGAAGCCCAGAGAACATAGAGGAAGAATCCTAGAAGGTGAAAAACTCTGAAGGAAGTAAAACTTTAGAAAGAAGAAAAACATCAGAAGGAGAAAAACTTCCAACTCCTTCTTCATGCTGTCTTAAATAGCCTCCATTTCAATGTCCCTCCTTTCGGTTTAATCCTTGTCAGCTGGTTCCTTGCTCAGGCTCGTGACCTAGGGTTATCTTTATTTAATCCTGTGTCCAGAAAGCTCTTGGATTAACAGTGTGTGCTAGGGCAGAGCCACACCATAATCACTTATTTACCAAAACAGAAAGCTCTTGGATTAAAGGTGTGTGCTAGGGCAGAGCGACACCATAACCACTTGTTTTCAATACTCTACAATTAAAGGCTGAGCCATGCCACAATAGGAACAGATTTTTTTCAATTCACAATCTCCTGGTTCACAATATGATCAAATATTCTGCAGAAAAGGATGGTGTTGATCAAAGAATGAAACAATATTATAGCATTTATAGCAACTGAATGCAAAACTTACATGTCTATTACCCAAGAATTTCATAGTGTGTTTACCTCAGACTTCAGAGGTCTAGTGGAAACCTCAACATGAATCTAATGATCAAGCATAGAAGTTTATTTGAACAGACTTGTTAAAGCTTTATTTATTTTTATTTCTTGTATTTGTCTGCTCATATATATGCATTTTATGTACATAGAATACCCATGGAGCCCAGAAAAGGGCATTGAATCCCATGGGCTGCAGTTACAGAGGGTTGTGAACTGCCATCTGGAGGCTAGGAACAGTACCCAGGTCCTCCAGAAGGGAACTAGTGTGCTGAACCACTGGGCTTTCTTCAACCTTGGGTCTATTTGTTTGTATATTAATTTCATATTCAAGTATTATATCTTTTTAAATTCATCTGCTTAGTCTTTTAAAATTTCACAAACACACACAGACACACACGCAGAGATACACACACAGCGACACACAGACAGAGACACACACACATACACACACACACACACACACACACACACACACACACACACAGTCTTTGTTTTAAGTTCTGACATCATTCTTCTGCTATCTTCTTCCTTGGTTCTTACGTCTCGATCAGATATGTTTCTATATACATAATCCAAAGAGATTTGGAATGATATATGGAATTATTTCTCTAGATTCTTGTGTATGGTATAAAACACTTAAATATATAAACATGATGCTTTTGTTTCTGTTGTAAAGCCAGACTCTGAGAGGCACAGATAATGCCCTAACATGCAAAGTTAATTAAAAAAAACAATTTCAGAATTATAATAAGGCAAATATTCTTGGAAATCTTGACATTTCCTTAAATGACAACAGAAGGAAAACCTAGCATGGATTTATAATTACATGTTTGTACTTTGAGTAATATCATCCCTAAATGGGGTAAAAAATAGAAGTTATAGAATAGGAGAAAATCTTTGCACATGTAATAGTACTTAGTAATAGTATTTAAAATCCCTAAATATGTCTTACGATTAAATGGCAAAAAATTAAACACAATGCACAAAGGATTTGAAGATATCAAAGAAAATATGAATAAAAATGATGAGAAATGGTGAATATCAACACTCATTGGGAAAAATGTGAATTAAAATCACAACATGATATGAAGTGATAAATAAAGGGTAGCCTTTGTTTTAACAGCTGTTAACACAAGAGAACAGAATTCCCTGTTGCCTAAAGATGAGAACACATTTCATATGACATATCTACAAAGTTGAGTGTTATTCAGCAATACAAATGAAATTAAGTAATACCATTTACTGTAGAATTGATGAACATTTCTACACCCAGGTTTACAACATAGCCTTAATTTTAGAACACTGTGGACACAAGTATGTTATAGACAATCTTATTATTACTTTTAAAGTTCAGAAATAATGAAATCATTTTTAAGTGCTTATATAAGGTTAGCAATTTGTATAAAGTGATCATTAAGATGTTGCAGTTAACAACTCTTACCCCTTAACAGACTACCTCATTTAATATCATTTAATGAGCCACTAAATATATTCAAGGGCTTATTAGAATCATCAAATGCTTTGAAAAACATAGCTTTGAAGTATGTGCAGCTGAGGATGGCTCAACACAGTTCATAAGCGCTAAAACACACCATGAGTGTGGCTCAGCCACATTCTCAATACCCCAAAATGATCTGTGTAGGCAGGAGTCTTAATTTCAAATAATGTTCTGGGAAGGAAGCAAATGGCCTTTGCCATTTACACTATAAGTAGAAGTTGTAACCATTGGTTATGAACAATGGCTGAAGACAGATCTTTTGTTTCCTGCCTTACACTTCTTTTAATTGGGCAAGTTAAAAAGAACAATGGTTTTCTGCATTAAATAAATTTCTGTGATTTCCCCTTTGAGTCTGACATTCGTCAGCATTTCCTTGGCCAATGTATCATACCAGAAGACCATTACAGTGCATGTGAAACCCCATCCTTCCCTACTGTGGTCAGAAGTAGGCATCTCTCTCACCTTGAGTCTGGAGATATTTCCTCAAAGAAACTGGGCTTGTTTACCAGCTGTTCTCTGAGATGGGGGAAATAATTTGTTTCATGAGGAGAATATCACTGTTGTTGATTTAGAAAAGTTCAATATATATGAAAAAACAGAAAATGCCATATTCTTTCATCCCTAAAATTATGGTAACAAAATCCTAACACTCTATCTATCCCATCTGAGTACCTCAACATTCCTAGACAGGAGACATGAACAAGCAAATCCTTCTCTTTTTTTAGCAAGGGGCACGTGAAGAAGTAACACCTGAATATTTTCCCTTCAGATGACAGATGTTAGGGCTGCAGTGATAAGAACTCTGCTGGAAACAGAGTTTACATCCCAGACAGGCCTCATTGTTGGATATCTGTACTCTCTGAGTCATAAAATTATTATTTGTGTCAAAACTTTTCTGGCTGCCTTTGATAAGCGTCATAAGTACAATGAGTTCCCCTTGCTTTCTTTTTTAAACCGACTTTGAATGTTTTAAACAAGTTTTTTTTTTTTTTTAGTCACAATAGACTTGTTTCTACTTGTGGGGCATAATCTAGCCTGCAGCTTCCTGCAGGCTCTGGGGTACCCCGCAGAGCTTCGCACAAACACCATTATCACAGTGCTGCCTGCTACCCATGGCTTCTTTACTTCATAGTCTCAACTCTGGTTTGTTCACTCCCCAACCCCAATGGTAGTGATTTAGCCCCAGTGACTTTTGACAGTCCACTAATACAAATCATGATGCATCTTCAAGTTAAGGGGGTACCCATCCATCACTCTCCTAGTACCTGTGCTGAAAAAAAAATAACCACAGTAGCCTTGAGATCTCAGGCAATCTGACCAGGATCCATTAGGCTCTGAATGATTCCTTGTCCGTTGAAGATACCTCTATGGAAGTCCAGGCAGCACAGATTAGGATTACAGTTGATAGGTTTTCATCAGCGGTGTGGTTCCCTTTTGGTTTGAGGAGGGAAGGACGTACTATGTTCCACACTGAATCTGCTTTACGAGGTGGGTATAGACTTGAGCATAGGAGAATGTATAAATGAGAATAGATGAATATAAAAGGTAGACAAATCAGAGAATAAATGAAAATTTACTATTAATAAAAATGTGTCTGGAGAGATGGCCCAGTAGTTAAGAACACTGGCTGCTCTTCCAGAGCACGCAGGATCAGTTTCCAGAATTGAGATGGCAGCACACAACCATCTCTGAACCTCAGGTCTAGGGGATCCAAGGTTCTCTTCTGGGCTCCACAAACACCAGGTACCAGGTACAGACGTGGTGTACAGACATACATGCATATAGCACCCATTCATATACAATAAAATAACTAAAACAAGAAAGAAAACTGATAATACTATGAAGAGAAATAAGAGAGGAAAATACATGATAAATAATAAAAGTATTATTATGACTTCTAAAAAGAAAAAGTAACATGCATTTTTAAAGTTTTTGTGGTTTAATGAATTTTCCTTGTGTAATTTGATTTTTTAAATGTTTACTTATTACTTCAGGTTACATCTCCATCACAGTGCCCTCTTTCCACCTCTCCCAGACCTGTCCTCCCACCCTCTACCCCCAATCCCTTCCATCCCACTCCTCTGGAGTTGAGTGTCCCTATATAACAGTCCCCTGCCCCAGTTCAGCAGTCATATGAGGGCCAAGAGCCTCCTCATACACTGGGGGCCTACAAGGCAGCACCACTAGGGCAAAGTATCTCACTGACAGGAAAAAAAGTCTATGTCCATGTTCCCTTGGGTGCATTGGTTGTAGTATAGTTATCCTGTACTATATGGCTAAAATCCGATTATAAGTGTATAGATGCCATGTGCATCCTTCAGAGTCTGGGTTAGTTCACTCAGGATGAGCTTCTCTAGTTCCATCCATTGGGCTGCAAATTGCATGATTTCGTTGTTCTAATGGCTGAGTAGTATTCCATTGTGTAAATGTACCACAGTTTTTTAATCCATTCCTTAGTTGAGGGACATCTGAATTGTTTTCAGTTTCTAGCTATTACAAATAAGGCTGCTATGAATATAAATGAGGAAATGTCCTTGTGGTTTGGTGAGGAATCATTTGGATATATACCCGGAAGTGGTATGGCTGGTTCTTCAGGTAGAGGTATTCCAAGTTTTCTGAGATATTGCCACACTGATTTCCATAGTGGTTGCACAAGCTTGCACTCCCACCAGCAATGGAGGAGTGTTCTTCTTTCTCCACAACCTCACCACCATGTGCTGTCATTTGAGTTTTTGATCTTAGCCATTCTGACAGGTGTGATATGGAAATCTCAGAGTAGTCTTGAGTTGCGTTTCTCTGACGATTAAGGATGCCGAGCATTTCTTCAAGTGTCTCTCAGCCATTTGGGATTCCTCCTTTGTGAATTCTGTGTTTAGCTCTTTTCTTCATTTTTTGGTTGGATTATTTGGTTTCTTGGCATCTAGTTTCTTGAGTTCTTTGTAAATTTTGGATATTAGCCCTCTGTCAGATGTGGGGTTGGTGAAGATTTTTTTCCCAATATGTAGGTTGCTGTTTTGTTCAAATAAGAATGTCTTTGGTCCCAGCTCCCAGCACACTGGAGATAGAAACGGGCAGATCCGGAGCTCAGGGTCAGCCTGATGCAGGGCAAACTCTAAATAGAGAAAGACTTCGATCCAGGAGTGGTGGAACACATCTTTGATCCCTTCAGATGGGAAACACAGGTCTCTGATCCCAATAATTAGAGTTCAGAGACACATACATGGGATTTGGAGGGACCTAGGTTTGGAGGCTACTTACAAAAGGCCTTCTCGATGCAGGCAGATTGTCCTTTGGGATCTCAAAATATATACACTAGAGCTGATTTAGCTCCAAGGTGACAGAATGATTTCTTCTTTAAACCAGATTGAAAGATAACGCTTTGTATGTTGTCAGAAGGCCAAATTAGCTTCAGGAGAAGTACTACCTAGCCCCCCCACCCCACCCCCCCAAAAAAAAGAGGGCAATTGTCCTAGGGTAGGGATTGGGGCAGGGCTCTGTTCTTATCGTTCCAGGAGAATCGAAGCGACCATTAGGGGAGCCCGGGGACAGCTGGACAGCGGAAACCTCAGCAGAGAGCAGAATCAGGCACCAAGGAGGACGAGTGACCCAGTTGATTCTGCCTGGCAGACTTCCTCAATAGCTGTCTCCATCGGGGGCCTGCAACCACCACAGCAATCCAATGTCACTGGGACCGCTCAGCTCTACACAATGCCCCGGCAGGAACCTCAGTGAAGCCTGCAAGATCAGCTTCTGCCTACAAACCCCTTAGGTCATCTAAACAGCTGAGAACAGAAGGACTGAACATAAAAGGAGTGTACTAACATTTTTAACCATTTTTTCCCATTTGGGTTCGGGCCCCAAACAGGTTTACTACGACCCAAATCAGCAGGAAGTCACTTTAAGAGAGCGACGTCCCATGCCCAGTGGGTGGGGAAGGTGTTTCTCTGCCCTTCTTTTTGGTTATTTGAAGGATAACTGAAAACTCTGATATGTAGGGGAAGAGACTACAAGCTGATAAATGGTCCTGTCTTAATGGGTTTTGGAGGTTAGCCCCAGGGACTTCCTACTTTTCCTTTTCTGTATCCTTCTTCCTCTCCTATGTAGGAGTGCATGGGCTTGAGAAAAATGAGATATAGACATAGCACAGGAAGGTCCAAGAAGAAGGGGCAGATTATTGAATATGCCCTTATACCTTTGTATATTGATACAAAATTAGTAGTTTATTTGGCTAAAGTGGTATTGACCATTGTTTATTGTGCAAAAACAAGATTGTATTGGATTACATCGGTATTGATCTTTGTATATTGATACAAAATTAAGATTATAGTTGGCCACAATGGTATTGACCCTTGCATATGGACGTAATATTAAGATTATATTGGGCTACATAGGCATTGATCTTGGTATATTGATACATAATTAAGAGTATATTTAACCACAATTGAATAGATCCTTGTATATTGATACAAATTTAAAGGTAACGTTTCCTAATGGTATCATACCTAGAGATACTTAAAAATAAAATGTGAAGCTCTGACCTCTTGATACCAACCATCTAAAACGGTCCAGGATAGTTAAGTAAAATAAACTCCTAGTCATGCAAACATGTCACTTTGTTAGCTACTATGACAGTCTATCACAGACATTCTATAAACTACCCAGTAATCAATTTGCTAAGAGACAAGCAACATTTGCTTATCTAAATACAAGAGATGGATAGGGCATCTTCAAAAACCCCAAGAGATCTGCAGAATATGGCATTCAAAGATGTTATCTTAAATCAAGATTTTTTTGTTTTGATATCGAGACATATCAGTGCCTGACAGCACCCCCTATTCTACTCCAAGTAGAAGATAAGCATCGAAGAACCTCCACTGTAAGATGGTTGAATTAGTGGCAAGCCTATCTCTTGGCATGAAAAAACCC
>CAJQZJ010033200.1:2140712-2160035 GCA_907164525.1 Lophiomys imhausi | reverse complement strand
GACTGAAAGGGGAAACTTCTGGGGGGAAGAGGGTGGAAGGGCGGGATAGGAAGGGGGAATAGGGAGGGGTTTGTTACTGAGATGTAACTTGAAGAAAAAAAATAAAGTATTTAAAAAAAAAAAAAGAATGTCTTTTGCCTTACAGAAGCTTTTCTGTTTCATGAGGTCCCATTTATTGATTGTTGGTCTTAGGTCCTGAGCTGTTGGTGTTCTGTTCAGGAAGTTGTCACCTGTGACAATGAGTTCAAGGGTTTTCCCCACTTTCTCTTCTAATAGATTTAGTGTGTCAGGCCTTATGTTAATGTCTTTGATCCACTTGGACTTAAGCTTTGTGCAAGGTGATAAGTATGGTTCTAATTTCATTCTTTTACATGTTGACATCCAATTAGCCAGCACTATTAGTTGAAGATGTTGTCCTTTTTCCATTGTATAGTTTTGGCTTCTTTGTCAAAATTTAATTGACCATAGATGTGTGGGTTCATTTCTTGGTCTTCAATTCAATTCTTTTGATCCATTGGTTTGTTTCTATACCAGTACCATACTGTTTTTATTAATATTGCTTTGTAGTACAGCTTGTAATCTGGGATAGTGATACTTCCAGACTTTTTTTTTTATTGTACAGGATTGATTTAGCTCTTCTGGGTTTTGTCCAGTGCCAGATGGTTTCAGCACAGAATTGTACCAGACCTTCAAAGAAAAGCTAATACCAATAATCTTCAAACTCTTCCACAAAATAGAATCAGAAAGAACACTACCAAACTCATTCTATGAGGCCACAGTCACCCTGATTCCTAAACCACACAAAGACCCAACAAAGAAAGAGAACTTCAGACCAATCTCCCTCATGAACATAGATGCAAAAATACTTCAACATAATCCACCATATAAACAAGCTGAAAGACAAAAACCGCATGATCATCTCACTGTATGCTGAAAAATCATTTGACAAAATCTAACACTCCTTCATTTTAAAAGTCCTAGAGAGAATGGGCATACAAGGACCATACCTAGAAATAATAAAGGCAATATACAGCAAGCCAGTAGCCAACATCAAATTAAATGGAGAGAAACTTGAAGCATTTCCTCTAAACTCAGGGACAAGGATGTCCACTTCCACCATATCTCTTCAACACAGCACTTAAAGTTCTTGCTAGAGCAATAAGACAGCTAAAGGAGATCAAGGGGATACAAATTGGAAACGAAAAAGTCAAATCATCCCTATTTGCAGATGATATGATAGCATACATTAGCCACCCTAAAAATTCCACCAGAGAACTCTTACAGCTGATAAACACCTTCAGCAAGGTAGCTGGATACAAAATTAATTTTTAAAAAAATCAGAAGCCCTTCTTTATACAAAAAATAAATGGGGTGAGAAAGAAATTATGGAAACAACACCCATCACAAATAAAATTTTTATATGCTTGTTTAGTCTTTGCTGAATTTAATTATAAAACTAGCATTTGTTTCTGAAGGCTCCAAAATTTCCAAAAATTTAGTTTGAATTAATATACTATATTTTATTCACCTGTTTTTATTAGCCAGAAACATTTACTAATAAAGTTATCAAACTCTTGCCAAAACAGATATAAATTATAAATTCATTAAGAAGATAAAATATTATCTTCCTTTTTCTTGTTGTTTCTCTTTTGTGTTTTAATTTAATTTGTATTCCTACTTTTCTCACTTCTCAACTCTTGGAATAAAAGCTTACTATAATTTATCAGTATGATCTGTTAAACATTATTATTTTTTCTTTGAACTTTTCATGTGTGTATTCAAAATATATTTTTTATGTAATTCCCTCTCTGGCTCCTTCCAATTCCTGAACCATCCAAGCTTTCACCCTCTACACTTTGTGTCCTCTTTCACTGTAATTATTTTCAGTATAAGAATTTAAACATGATCCTGGTTAGTTCTGTCTATGTGCATATAGTGCAGGGCCATCCACTTGGACATGGATAACCTATGAGTTACAACATCATCCAAGAAAAACGACTCCCCTTCCCTCAGAAGCATCAGCTGTCAATAGCTACTGAACTTGGTGTGAATATTTGTGAGGCCCTCCTCTAGCTATGCTTAAAAGTTTGACTGGTTTGATATTGTTCAGGAAACTACAGGGGCTGTGAGTCAATGCAATTATTCATATTATTACCAGAATATAGCTTATTTTCCAGCTAGCATACTCTTTCCATCCACTGCTCCAAAGTATTCCCTGTGCTTTGGGGATGGGAGGTTAATATAGATATTTCATCTACAGTTGAACACTCAGGGTAACTTATTCTCATGACCTACAGTGATTATGGGAGTTTTCATTGGATTACCCATTGCCCAATACACACTACTCTGACTAAAGTTGAAAGGAGCATAAATCTATAGATAGAAATATAAATATTTAGAAGACAATTTGATTACATGACAACTTACTGAAATACTATCAGTAGGTTGTCCTTTAAACCCTATGATTTTCTAAGTCAGGAGCTTGTGACAATGTTTACAGTACCACATATCCTTCTTGTAAAAGGTGTCAGGAAATCTTACTGCTAAGGTTTAACTAAGTCTGGCATTACCAGAAAGCCCCTGAGCTCAGTGAAAATTGAGGGACTCCTTTTGTTAGTGGGGTTCCCTCCTCTGCCTGATCTGAGAAAACTCCAGATCCTCTATATGAGGAAAGTCACATAGCCCATAGGGAAATTACAGGTCCAATCCTTTCCCCAGATTTAAAAAAAAAAAAAAACAAAACAGTTCAGTAAGTACCTGGGATTCCTAGAATACCTCTCCATGCTAATGTGCTTTCAGCCAATGACCTTTGTCCATGTCTCTAACCATACCTGGAGTGTTTCTCCTACCACTACTGCCCATAGAAAAATTAGGTAATGAATTCCACTTCTTATGGTAGGGCCCCACTGCTACATGAGAATGAAGTATCCCTGGCACTCCTAGCCCCAGTGAATCAAACATATTCACCCTCAGCACCTCTCCCACTGCCCAAAGTTTATAATGTGTCTTCACAAAATAAACTCTCTCTCTCTCTCTCTCTCTCTCTCTCTCTCTCTCTCTCTCTCTCTTTCCCTCCCTCCCTCCATTCCTCCCTCCCTCCATTATGATCATCTGAGAGTTGGTGTTTATTTTAGGCTTGGGAAGGAATGGCCTTACCTCTCCAAGAAGAATTCATTGCTGGATCCTCCTACCTAACCCAGGCTCCTGCTGCCCAGTGTCTTGGTCCATGGTAGAAGTGTGGTTCAGGCAGCTACTGTTGCCACCTCTGAAGCTAGCTGAGGCAACAAGCTTCTGCTGTTTCTTCCTGCTGTTGGTGGTTCTTCCTGAAGCAGCCTCCAGATGTGCCCTGAGCCAAGTTGTATTCCCACCCACGGAGCTTCCACCACTCTCCTGCGCCAACCACTATAGTGGCAGTGGTCACCTGCAGCTTCTGGTTGCTGGTTGTTTCTAAAGCAGTCTCAGATTTGCCCAAGCCCAGTTACAATCCCAAAGTTGCTTGACTTGGACCAGGAGCTCCATGTTCCTAGAAGCTGCCTGGCCCAGCAAAGGCAGCATAGCTAAAAGCACTGTGACCTTTCACCACAGAGGGTCTCTCTCTACTGCATATTAATCATAAGCTGTAACACTTTAAGATGGAGATAACCCATTCTCTTGCCTCTCAGGGACATCCTGTGGCATGGATACTGTCCTTCGTTTCATCCTTTACTGCCTGGAAACCAATGTAGCATGGACCTTCTAGGTGAGAAATTTTACACTTCTGGCTTGGTGCCTGACAGGGCCCAAGTTTCCTGGGACAATACTGGACAACAAGGCTCCTAACAACTCTCCCCAGGGAGATGCAGAATGACAAAAGGGACCTCAAGTCAAATTTTTAAAAGTGGTTGGTTTGGTTACCTACATAAATGCTGTGTCATTAGTGCACTAATGCGTACAACTTGCCTGGCAGCCAGTATTGTAGCACGGAGGGTCTATTTTCTCCATGTCCTGCAAACCAAGTTGGTGGCACCTTCATAAATCAGATCTAACTAATTGTTTATTGTGGAAAACTGAGACCAATACCAATTTTCTCATAGGTCATATCTCTACCCTGTAAAGGACAGCCAATGTCCAGTACTAATTAATGTTATATAAGTTTACAAATGTTTGGTGAATTGGGACAAATACATTATTATCTGACTCAGCTCTTATCACAATAGCTAAAGCAGGAGCAAGTGAAGGAGTTACAAATGCCTAAAAGTCATCATCCTAATTTCCTTTCCTTAGTATTTCTCCTTCAGACACAGGAGGCATGATTGTAAATGTCCATTCATTTACTAACTAAAGAACTCATTAATGTTGCTCAGTATTCATTTATGAACTTACAGGATTCTTTGGTTTGGGTGGAGATACATGAATAACTTAGGTTAATTAGTTAAGAATGGAGATAAATAGTGCAGTATTTCCTAAAATATTCAGTTGTTGGTGTGGAACCTCCTCAAGAGCCCTTCTACCTGATATTATGATCTGTGGTATTTCAGACAGTAGCTGCTTCATTAGTCTGAGTGCTGAAGGAAAGACAAATGGAAGCAAAGCTCTTGATCTGTGAAAAATGCCATATGCAAGTATTTCTACTGAGAATAGTCCAAGTGTAGAAGACATTAGAAGAATATTTGCAAAATGTCATCATTAGTAATTGTTAGGCCGGAAAATTACAGTCTTGTTTTGCTTGTGTGAATTTTATAAACTGTACTTAATAGGTCTAACATACTTGGAATTATAAATCATAGCTTAAGTATATGTGTTTTATTACTGTGATTTCAAATGCACCAACTTGATAAATTGAATAAAATATGTATATGACATTCATTTATATTATGTGATCATTTCCTTGTAGGAATTGTCTTTTAGCCACTTGCAACCATTTACACCATTTGATGGGTCTTCAGTGAAATGCGTCTTCTCCACCACCCTGGGTAGAAAGGAGGTATGATTTTTTTATGGCATAGAACTATTGTGCATGGGGGTGTGGGTAGACAGGAGGGAGAGAGAGAAAGAGAGAGAGAAGTGCATATTGATTATTAGCAGGACTACATGGGTATAAAGGCTTGGAAGCCTGTGCCTGTGGGGGCAGGCAAGGAAGCATGCTTCAGCTGAAGTCCAGGAGCATCTATAGGCCAGATTTTTGCACAGTTGTTCTCAGTCGGCTTTGTCAAGGTGTTGTTCTGCTTAATAGACAATGCTAACCCGTACCAGGGTAGTCCATCTGCTTTACCTCCTCTTCCATTAATTCAAGTGTTAATCACCTTTCAATTTCCTGTTCACTTCTTCTAAAAAGAACATTCCCTTATATAACAGGAGTAGAATTATGAAAATCTAGAATACATGAAGTTGATATACTGGAGATAAGTCTCAATAAGGAAAGTGTTCTCCATGCATGCATTCATGGAGCTTTGGATTTTATCTCAAGCACCACATATACTGACATGTTTGTTCAAGTCTGTGGGCAGTTGAGGCAGGAAGATCAGAACTTCAAGCAAGCCATGGCTACACTGTAGAAAAAAATTAGTTAAATTATGTTGGGTGTCATTTGTAGGAATGATTAATTAAATTGTTTAACAGTATTTAGATTATATTTAATTAGTTTGGCTGCTAATCCTTAACCATCCATTATAAATGATCACACAGACACCACATGGATTTTAATAAGCCTTGGCCTAAGTTGTGCAATCCTGGCCCATCTAAGCTAGCTCTTACATCTATTACCCAAATATGACCCCATATATACATACGTCCCCTTGGACTGCCATTTTCCACGGTATGCTGATGTTCCTGGCAATGTGGAATGAGGTTCTTTTTCTAACCCAAGGTGTGTTTCCTCCTTGTTCCTGCTGCTCCTGGCTGGAATGCATTAATCCTTTGTCTAAAGCACAGGATTCCTGTTCTAATCTCAGGAATTCCTATCTTCCCCTGTCTTTGCCCAATCTCAGGCCTTAGCCATTTTATTTAACCAATCAGAGTCAATGAAAGTAACAGACAGCAAGCAAAACCTTAGTTAACATTTAGAATGCTTAACACTACCCCATCAATTCCCTCCTTTTGTCTAATAAAAAAGGCTAATTTTTAACACATATAGTAAAAATTATAAGAACAAATATGAAAGAATCAAGAAAAAGAAATATAAAAGTTATGCACATAATGCTTAGCCTATTTGTACCAGGCAATATTGAAGAAGAAAAAAACATCATCTATCTTGGTGTGTCTAAAGTTCTGAACCTAAATAATATCTATCATATCCTGTATTTATAAACCTAAAGATTTTATTTAGACTTGAAAATATCCTTTTAATCCTAAACAACTCAAGTTCAATTGAAATTTTGTAACTATTATGCCTTCCACCCCATCAAAGACATAAGAAGGGATAAAGTTATTTGAGTGAGTAGAAAGCATAGGAGAGCAGCTTCCAAAAAGAAATATGACAGTTTGTTGCCTAGACAGTCCCAAATATCTCTTGATATCATTGGATCATCATTTCAGCCTTCTGGCCAAGCATTTTTCACAAACTAAATTGTGTAGCAGGAAATAAGGATTTCCCCATTCTGTCTCTGCAGAATCAGGACATCTACTTACCTGCATTTAAGCTCTGATCCATCTTTGGACTGAATATAATCTGTTGAGAGAACAAGGGCATTTTTGCCCAATAGGAATTATCTCCTGATGGGAGATTGTTTTTTGAGCAATTATCTCCTGATGGGAGATTTCTTTTTTGATAATCATTTGCTTTTCCAAGTCAAATAGGAGCTGTCAGAAGCTGACTGTCCTAAGTCAAACAATTCTTAAAATAATAAAAAACCTTTAAATGCCATTTTCTTATGCCTCTGAGGGTTTTGAAGACATCTATTGATTTATTTATAAATCTATCTTCTATCTTTTATTTGTCTATGAATAAACAAACTGTATATTTTTAACCATTTACTATCTGTTTAACCTATTAAGTCTATTTTGTGATAAATTAAGACTAGTATTTGACATGACCAGAAGCTTGACTGGCCAGCAATCAACCTGTATTACCCAGACTCCTAAATAGATTTCAATAGCAATCCATAAAAGGATTGGAAGTAAACCTGTACTTTTAAATGAGTTGTAAAGGCACAATAACTCATATAAGAGTTAAAATATACTTATTATATGTCAAAATATAAAATTCTATACTAATGAATCAAACAATCTTATTTTTGTATTAATATACAAAATTCTATACAAATGTATCAAAAGATAACCTTATTTAAAGAATAACAATAGTTTTGAGTTTCAGAGCAGACTCAGTAATCTATCCTTATGTCTTATCATTTCTATATTATATACATATATCCCCCTCTTTTTCTTTTCAAGTCTTTCCCCCCATATATAAGAGAGAAAGAAGGATAGAGAAAAGAAAAAGAAGTAGAAAAGTCCTTGAATCTAATTTCCTATATCTTGCTTAAGAAGACCATTTAACAATTTGTAACCATTCCCCCTAAATGACATCTATAACCCATCAAATAACCAAAGAATCATCCACCCCACTTTTTGGGAATGGGATGTTGCTCTCTTAAAACTTCTTCCTGCTGAATTGGGATGCTGAAAACCTGTTTAGGGGCCCAAATAAAATGAAGAAAAAATTGTTAAGCAAGTAAATTGTAACAATTGTTGTCTAGTCTATCTGTGCTCAGCAATTTGAATGTTCTGAGCAATTTGTAGTTCAAACCTGGACTTTGGTTAGGAAAGTTCAGGACTTTATTGAAGTCCTGTCTGGAACAGTCTCTGAGGCTGGACCATCTCAGTAAGCTGTTTGAAGTTGTTCTGGATGCAGATTTTTGAGGAAACAGCTATTGAGGCAGTCTATGAAGCTGGATCATTTGGGTTACTTGTCTGGTCTTCTTTGGACTCTGGTCCTGTTGTTCTGAAAATATATAATTTCTCCCAAGAAACATATAGCTCTGCAATTACCAAAATGCCTTGGATGTGCAGGATGCACAAATCAATTAAGGAATATTTTCTGTTCTTTGAATAGCAGAAAGACATTTGTAAGTCTCCATTCATGCCATATAAAAACATGGCATGTAATAGAATTACATATATATGCTATATATAATCTATTTTAAATTGAAAATACAGCATAAGACTGAACGGAGTTTAAATATTCTCCTTTACAGTTGACATAAATTTATTAATTGATTAAGACAGGTTTATTCTGTGTTGTTCTGTTTTTTTTGTAGATTAGGTTGGCCTCAAACTCAAAAGGAACCAATCTTATCTCTGTCTTTATCTCCCATGTTTTGGGAACAAAGTATGCATTTATATTTTTTTTTCTTTCCTTTCTCCTTTCTTTGGAGATTTATCTTTGTTTTTGTTTTTTTTGTTTGTTTGTTTTGTTTTTTGTTTTTTTAGGTTTTTCAAGACAGGGTCTCTCTGTATCCTTGGTTGTTCTGGCCTCACTTTGTAGCCAGGCTGGCCTTGAACTCACAGACATCCAACTGCCTCTGCCTCCTGGAGTTCTGGGATTAAAGGCGTGTGCCACCTTGCCCAGCCATTACAGACAGCTGTGAATTGTCATGTGGGTGCTGGGATTTGAACTCGGGTCCTTCAGAAGAGCAGTCAGTGCTCTTAACCACTGAGCAATCTCTCCAGCCCCTGGAGATTTAATTTCTATGTGGATATATCTATCCTTATTGAGGCAGGGTTTCTCTTTGTAGCTTGGGCTGTCTTAATTTGCTCTGTAGAGATCTGTAAGATTTAGATTGGCCTCAAACACACAAGGAACCCGTTTTGTCCTTGTCTCCTAAGTTTTGATATCAAGGTATGAATTTAAATAATTGAATTACCCTTATTAAACAATAACACTAATTAAACCATTTTTGTATTTTGAGTTCCATTTCTCCCATGGAAACTGCATTCTTAAGGAGATTGGTATAGAATAACATGATATGGTAACTTATGTTAGCTTTTCTTAACTATTGGTTGTGGGAGGTATGCTGTTTGCATGTTCTTCCCCAGTCTAACTCTGGGTCCTTACATTGATTAACAGAATCTCTCTCTCTTTCTCTCTCTGAGACAGGATTTCTCTGTGTATCCTTGTCCTGAACTCACTTTATAGACCAGGCTGTCCTTGGTGATTGGTTAAGGTCAGGGATCCACCTGTCTTTGTTTCACAAGTGCTGGCATTAAAGGTGTTCACCACCACACCCAACAATTAACAGATCTCTCTGGAGGGGGGGCAAAATGTCTCTTGAAACCAGTTCTCCAGTGGGAGCCCCACAACTAAGGAGACTGGCTTGTGACCTTTTTCCCTTTTTTGTAAATTTAAGATCATGTGCATTTATCCATTAGATCAGTAAGGACATTATTAAACTTAACATCAAGGAAAAATGTGTCATTTTTGAATTCTAGACTGTCTTTAGTAAGCAGCCTTATCTTATCAGCAGGGTTCCCACCCTGCCTTCATTGTTTAAACCAGGCTGATCTAGAATTCAGAGATCTGCCTGTTTCTTCCTCTAGTGTGATGAGATTAATGGTGTGTACCAGTACCACCCTGCTCAAATATTTCACTTAAATCCCAGATATTAGTAACTCTGCAACCTTGAGAGCATCTTTGAACTGTAGTGGCAATTTGAAATTGGCCCAAAATCTTCAAAAATCTCTTATGTTTTAGCAATGCCAAACCAGAAAAATATCCTTTCTACCTCCCGATATAGGAAAGTCAAGCAAAGAAACAGCATTCCAAAAGCCTTGGCATGTCTAACCATGCCATCCCATGCTGCAATTAAAGCTTTGTTCATTACTACTTGGAATCTAGTTGCAACTGTATTTCGTTGGTGGACCAATACCAGAAACTCCTGACAGGCACCTGTATCCAGGGAGCTCTTAGCTCCAGCTGCCATCAATTTTGTATTATCTATTGGGAAAGGTCTCCCTCTTTCCTTCATTATCATTGTTTGCAATTTAGCATTCCATCTGTAAATTTTTTCCTTTAAGCCTATCCTAGTCTGAACTTTCTCAAAAAAGATACACAGAACCACAATTGTCTGGGTAAAAATCATTTGCATGCTAAGAGGAACAAACTCAATTGGAATACAAATGTATTGAGGCATTATGAATTCCTCCATATTTAACTAGGCAATTAATTCTGCTCTCAAATTCTGCTTAGAAGGCTGTCAGTTTTTTAGTAGGTAAGGAGAGCTAAGCCTTAGCTCTCAGCCTTTGCTGCAAGGCAACAGCTTTTTTTAAGGAATTGCACCTTTGAAATGCATTTGAGTTCAGTTCCCGCTCTTTGGCTAGGAAACAGTGGAGGCCGTCAATATAAAAATTGGCTGAGGTGATCCAAACACAGGAAGTCCTAGTGATCAGGCCATCCATATCTTACAACAACAAATTGATTTCTTGACTGAAGAATTGGCATTGGTAAGAGACATGCCTCTGCTGGCCTGTGACCCCCAATTCCGGGATATATGTCTCATCCCCTACCAAGTGCACAATCTCACTGAAGTGTGCCAACAGCTGTCTTATTACATAAAGGGGACTGGGTCAAGCACTCTCTTCTACTCAGGGAAAGCATTTCTAAACTCAATAAGGCCAAGGTCCCAATGCTTTTCCTGGATATGATGTTCATAGAACAGGTATGGAATAACATCAAAATATTCTTTGACCCCTCCTGCATAGTCACCTATGTCATTATGGGAGGGATTGTGGTCATACTAATCATTCTGCTTAAGTGTCTTATACAGCACATCATCCAGCAACAGGCCATCATGACTCTGGAATGCCAGACCACAGGTGGCTCACAGAGATCTGTGAACCTCTGTTTAATACCCTACTCACCCTATGCACTCTCCTAGGATGCCACCCTTTGAGGACTGGTAGTCAATGACAGGTCAGAATCTGTTCAGCAGGTCAACCTAAGACAGGCACAGTCCATTATACTGGTGGCCTCTGAGGTGGGATCAACAATATCAGAGCATCGGAACTCTGCTTCCCACCAATTTGCTAAATAGTTAAAAATAAAAACAAAAGGATAAATATGTAGGAGGAGAAAGACCTGCTGTTAAGTAGCGCATTCATGGCTGGGCTTCCTCATGCAGCTGGCCTGAGACCTGCCCAGACCTGCCTCAAGACCGATGATGCCACAACAGGCAATGAGACATGAGCCAATAAGGAAGAGCTGCAACCGCCTGCAGTTCAGAGCCAATGGGACTCTGGGTTTTGAAATGAACAGGCCTGATTTTGTCACTTACTGGACTCCTGGAGTCTGGGTCGTTGATTTTGCACCAGGTCATCCCCTCCCACCAGTGTCCTGGGCATGGGCCCCAGCAACATTGCATATCATTTAAATGTGTGTTTCTTGCTTTATTTTTGCTAATGATTTACTTACTGTTTATTTTATATTTACTTTGTATTATGAAAATTGTTTTAGGCAAAAAGCAAATTTGTACTATTTTCTTATTACAATGTAAAATGGTTTATCATGCAGCAAATACAACTCATGGCATAATGATATATTTAGTCCAGGAACTGCTAAGGAAATCACAGTGCAGTCATAGTGCAAGAACCTTGTCAATGAAGGGAAGGTGAGAGAGCTCTGTTTGTCTGCCATGGTGCTGGCTGCTGGAAACTGGAAGCCTGATGACCCCGGTTTGATCACTGGAACTGATGTCAACATAAGGGGAAAAAAACTCTACAAAGTTGTCCTATGCAATACACACACACACACACACACACACACACACACACCTTGAGAATTGAGAATGAGCAGGGTTGCAGCTAGACATCAGAAGCTGACAATGACCATCAGTGTAATCTGAAATTTGATCATCTCACAACCTAGGAGAAGTTGCCCATGAGATCAACTCAAAGAATTCAACAGTTGTGTGGCATTTGAAGCAAAATTAAAAGATGAAAATTTCAATAAATGAGTACCTCATGACTCTAACAATTATTATAGTTTTGAATTGATTATATCTCTTCATCTTCTCTTTTGTTTTTTGACCCGACCCGCGGGTCCTAGTAATTCGTGGGGGCGAGGAGGACCGCAACCTGAAAAAAGAATGGGCGAGAGAGGGAAAGGACTCAAGGAAGCAATTGCTTGTCAAGAGCCGTGTATTTGAGCGCAAAGCACCTTTTTTTAATATGCTTTACAAGGGGAGGAGGTGAGAGGGGCCAGGTGGTAGGAAAGTACAGAATCTTCTTGGCCTGTGCCCTGGACATTGTATGATCTATCCATTTTTCTCAGAAGACACGGTACACTGCTTTGAATCAATCTGTAACTGCCAACCCATTTTTCTTCAGAAGACATGGTACACTGCTTTGAATCAATCTGTAACTGCCAACCTGGAACTTTGCGGTTGCCAGGCAGTATGAAGCTGCAGGGGACATTGTGCAGGTGGGGAAAGGTAGGGGGTGAGGGTGAGAGACGAGGGTCTTGGCTTCTGACATCTCTCCCTTCTCTGTTTAGATGGAGAGGGCATCTTGTGATCAATCCCAACTACGTGAATTTAGAATTTTGGAGGTCTAATCGTGGGAGGTCTCGGACAAGTTCACAACCCCAACTCATTGGTATGAGGCGAGTCATGCCGATGGTCAAAGGCTTTAGGCTGATGATGATAGGCAACATTAAGGAACCCTGAGGTGGGTGAAAGGAGGGTGAGGGCCCTGTCTTAGGCTATGTAGGCTGCACCCACTCCCAGCACCATGCACTCCTTTTCGGCTGCATTGGGTGGGCCCCTGGGAAGTGGACCTACAATAATCCTGTCATCGGGCTAACTCACAGCCATCCTAATCCCTTTGTGAATGCCCAGGTTATCAGCCGTTTGTCAGCTTGGGGTGTAATATTGTCATAAAGGAAGACTTCCCGATATAGAGGGCCATATCAAAGGCAGGTTTTAGTTTAGGAAAAAGGCCAATTTTTGTTGGGGTGATCAAGAGGCCAGGCTCCCTAGCGAGAGAAGCGAGGGCAGAGCCAGACATACCATGAATCTTTCTTGAGGGTGTGGAAGTCTAAGGGTTGGCTGTAGGGGGAGGCAGGGGGGCTGGCAGCTGCTCCAGTCTCTGGCAGAATCACTTCAGGATCTTCTTTAGTCTTTAGTTGATGGTAATGAATTTCGACCGGCTTCTTGATGGCAGAATCAACAGGCAGGTAAATCCGGAGCGTGAACAGGAGGAGCAAGGTGACTGAATGCATTTTTCTGAAAGGAAGCACAGTTAAGGACCATTCTCAGGGGGTGCCCCTGGGGTGGAGTTAGCTACTTTTACCAGTCTCTCTGGCAGCCATCTGGCATTTTGTTCCTTGGAATCATATATGCATGTATGTTCTTTCCCCCAGATGAGGACTGGGTTGGGACCATTCCATTTGTGTGTTAATGGATCTTTTTACATGGCTTTGGCATAGGAGTCTGTTGTAGTGGGTTGCCAGAATCTGTCTGCTGCAGACTTTCCTCTTTCATCAAGGGTTAAAAAATTGAGAACTAACAGTGCATGACTTAGTAAAGTTTTATGATTTCCCTTTTGGGGGTATAAGATGCCTCCTGAATGTTGTAATTTTAAGAGCATATTTTTTAAGGTCTGATGTGCCCTTTCTACAATGCCCTATCCTTGGGGGTTATATGGGATACCAGTGACATGTTTAATATTAAGCTGGGCACAAAACTGCTTGAAGGAGGCGCTGGTATACCCAGGGCCATTGTCAGTCTTGAGCATTTTAGGTATGGGCATAAAGGCAAGGCAAGAAATCATATGATTAATAACATTTTTGGTAGCTTCACCAGTTTGAAGTGAAGCACAGAGAAAGCCACTAAAAGTATCAATAGAAACATGTATATATTTAAGCTTGCCAAAAGGGGCAAAGTGAGTAACATCCATTTGCCATATTTCTCCTGGAATGAGGCCACGAGGATTTACCCCAACATGTAACTCGGGTAGGAGGGTAAGACATCCTTGACACTGACGCACTATCTGGCGTGCCTGTTCCCGGGTAATAGAGAACATCTGTCGGAGGGTCTGGGCATTGAGATGATGTAATTGGTGGGCCTTTTGTGCTTGTTGTATAGGGTTAAAGGGTAGGGCCAAGGTCACCAGGCTGGATGGAGACCCTCGAGTAGCCCTGTCTACGAAGTCATTTTCCTCGCTCAGAGGTACAGGAAGACCAGAGTGGGCACATATGTGACCCACAAAGAATGGGTGGGATCTAGCTAGAATAATCTTTTGAAGCTCAACAAAGAGGGGGGAGGCATTGGTAGACGGCCGTATAAAGGGTACGGTCTCTAACAAAGGCACTGATTGAGCCACATATGCACTATCAGTGAAAAGATTAAAAGCACAATCTGGGAAATTCTTAAATACCTGAATAACAGCAACCAATTCCACCAACTGTGCTGAGGAAAATTTGGTCTGAAATCTAGAGACCTGTCCACCTATGCTAAAGGCTGCGACCCCAGAGGAGGACCCATCTGTAAAGATCAGTGGCACTTGAGGAATGGGGGAGTTTTTTGTCGCTTTAGGGAAGACCACCGCTTGATGTTCAAGAAACTGTATGAGCTTATCGGAGGGATAGTGGTTGTCTATCTTTCCCTGAAATGAAATACAGCTAATGGCCCATTCGTCTGAAGTCTGAAGTAACCATCGGACTTGGGCGGCATCATAGGGGACGATGATAAGGTCAGGGTCTTTACCAAAGAGTCTCAGGGAATTTTCTCTTCCCATCCTTATAATTTGTGTCACTAAGGAGGGGTAGACAGGTAGTATTTTAGGAGGGGTGGTGGGCAAATGAAGCCAATATAAAGGTTTAGTCTGCCACAACAGTCCTGTGGGGGCAAACACAGTGGGAAGGACCAATAGCCATAAGGAAAAGGTTGGAGAATTATAGGTAACAGTCTGTTGTTGAATGGCTTTTTCCACGAGCTTAAGGGCGGAGGTGGCTTCAGGGGTTAAGGTGTGGAGGGAGGAGGGGTCAGAGTCTCCTCGAAGAATGTCAAATAGAGGCTTGAGCTCTCCAGTTGTTAATTTTAAATAGGGGCGTAACCAATTTATGTCCCCCAAAAGGCGTTGAAAATCATTGAGTGTAAGGAATCTTTTCTGAGTTCAATTTTTTGAGAGGGGACCTTAGATGGGTGAAGTTCAAAGCCCAGGAATAAGTATGGGGGCTGTAGCTGGACCTTCTCAGGAGCAATCTGCAACCCAAGGTCTTGAAGGGCAGTTACCAACTCCTGGCCAACCCTGAGTAAGGTGGTCTCATCAGGGCCGGCCAAAATGATGTCGTCCATATAGTGGATGATATACAACTCAGGGTAGTTAAGGCGAAAAGGGTCGATGGCCTGTGCCACAAATTTTTGACAAAGGGTGGGACTATTGGCCATCCCCTGAAGCAGGACCCTCCACTCAAATCGTGGAGATGGCCCAATGTAATTAACAATGGGGAGGCTAAAGGCAAAGCACTTACTATCTTCTGGATGTAAGGGAATACAGAAAAAAACAATCTTTTAATTCAATAACCATCTTGTTGTAACCCTTAGGTATTGCTATGGGGGAGGGGAGGCCAGGCTGGAGAGCTCCCATTGGGACCATAGTCTTGTTAATTTTTCTGAGGTCCTGGAGCAGTCTCCATCTACCCCCTTTCTTTAGTATCACAAAAATGGGTGTATTCCAAGGGGAGGTGGAGGGTTCAATATGGCCAGCATCTAATTGTTCCTGCACTAACTGCATGGCCGCTGAAAGTTTATGTTGGGGGAGGGGCCATTGGTCGATCCAGACAGGGGAATCTGACTTCCAGGTGATTTTATCTGCCTGGCGTGCAGGAGGAACAATGGCCCTTAATAAAAATTTGAATCATAACCTAGTCCTGAGCGTGAGATTTTTGGTGTAACAGCAATTGGGGTGGGGATCCCTTGGTTGTTTTTGCCCAAGCCTTGTCCCGGAATGAACCCCTGATCAAGCATCTGGTGGGTAACAGCCATAGAGGGGTTAAACATAAGGACTCTCATTTGACTCAATACATCTCGACCCCATAAGTTTATAAGGAGGCCAGGTACAATGAATGGCCTAACATTTCCAGTATTACCCTCAGGATCCTCCCAAGTTAGCAATTGGGAGCTCTGAAGGGTGTTAGTACTGGCCAATGCCTTGGAGGTGGGTTAAAGAAGGCTGACAGGGCCAAGAGGGGGGCCAGGAGGCCTGTGAGATAACTGTGGAGTCCGCTCCTGAATCAAGAATGCCTTCAAAGGTTTTGCCATTGAGTTTAAGTTTTAGCTGTGGGCGTTCTTGTGAGAGTTTTTGGACCCAATAGACATCAGAGGACCCTGGGGTGGAGGCACCCTGGGGTGGGCCCAAGGGGGGTGTTGAGGTGTCCAGTGGAAGGGGGAGGGCCTGTGCAAGGTATTGTCCCCGGTGGATGTGAAGAGGCCCTCTGGAGCTAGAGGCCAGCACTTTGATTTCCCCAAAGTAATCGTTATCAACAATCGAAGGGAAGATAGTAATGCCTTGGAGTGTGGCAGACGCTCTGCCCAAGATAAGAAAGTAAATCTGGGGCAGGGGAGGCCCAAAAACACCAGTAGGGATTATCTGAACTCCTCTTTCAGGTTCTAATATTGTATCGGAGGAGGCACAGAGGTCCAATCCTGCACTCCCTGGGGTAGCCCTATGGAGGGCTGAGGTTGGTTTGAGAGTTGTTGATGGAGAGTTTGGTGTGGCCCTGTCTGGCTGTTCCCCGAGGCCGGCAGGAAGGAGACTGGCTGAGGGGCCCGGGGCTGGCCCCGCATCCCGTTTCCCGGAAGGGGAAGGAGGGGATTGCCCAGAATATCAGTTTTGGAGCGGCAGGAATTAGCACAGTGTTTGCCTCGCTTGCAGCGATGGCAAGGGGTTGTTGGGAGTGGACGCTCTCCCCTTAGCTGAGGGTGGGGTAGAGTTATAAGTTTACCTTGAGGGCACTGTTTAACAAAATGACCCAGTTGACCACATTTGAAACAGGCAGACCTGGTGGGCCCACCAATAGTGGCTGCTCCCATAGCCAGCTGGATGGCTTGTGAGACTTTTTGGGCAAAGGGATCTACATCTCTGCAGATACGGATCATTTCATCCAAGTCTTTATCTTTATATTTTCCTCGAAGGGCAGCCCTACAGGCAGAATTAGTATTTTCATAAGCAAGCTGTTGGAGAAGTTTATTTTCTCCCTGGCCAGGTCCCAAGGACCTCTCAGCTGCCTCTAGGAGGCGAGCAACAAAATCTGAAAACTCTTCTTGATTGCCTTGAGTGATCTTAGTCAAGAGAGAAAGAACAGAGCCTTTCATGGGAATGGCTCTCCAGGCGCTCATAGCTGCTGAAGAGGACTGAGCTAAGAGACACAGAGAAATTTTTTTTTGTATTTGGTTACAGGCATATTTTCCTCGACCTAGGAGTTTATCAAGCGTCCACTTGTTGGAGGGCGAACGTGTGCTCGAGAGATTGGCTTGTGCCTGAGACCTGCAGCGGTCGGCCCAATCAGCCTGCCAAGAAAGGAACTGTTCCTGAGTCAGGACTGACTGGGCGACAGTGAGCCATTCATTGGGAGTTAAGTATCCGCCTCCACCGAGACTCTCAAGGAGGGAGAGAGTGAAGAGGGCATTGGGGCCATAGTTTCTAACGGCCGAATTTAACTTTTCAAGAAGTTTAAAACGGAGTTTTTTAAAGACTGTGGGGTTCCTTGTATCTTCGTTATCACTTTCATTGTCAATTTCTGAATTGGGCTCATCCTCAGAGGAATTAGCCTCAGTCTCAGGTCGGGGGTGAGTTGTTCCAGAGGGCTTGTGAGAAGGATGAGAAGAGGAAGCAGGCACAAGGCGGGAGGGGGGAGGTACAACAGGCATGGAGGAGGGGGGATGCCGAGCACCGGACCAAGCAGCTGGGGGAGGCAGTGGAGTCTGTCGGGAATCGGAATCAGAGGCGAGGGAGGGACCTGTGACCGGGTTCCTGGAAAGGCTAGGTGGAGAGAATCTGGAGGAGGGGCAGAGGAAGAACAAAGGACCGAGAGACGCGAAACTTGTTTTTGGAGGCAGAGGATGTCTGTCAGTTCACGACCTGAGAAGCAAGGCAGTCACGCATATTGGAAAGAGAGTTAGGCAAGGTGATAGGGAAGGTTGGAAAGGCAGAAGGCGCTGTGAGAGAAGGCCAGTCAGGATTGTGATAGCAGGCGGCTTCATCCTTAAGGGAGGCAGCATCACCAGGGCCCAAAGGCTCTGGGTCAGGGGGAGTGGCCAGAGCTGTTGGCTGAGAGGGTGGCAGAGGAGAAGAAGAATGTTGTTTAATAGGAAAGCAGGGAGGGCAGAGGGAAGCAGATTTTTTGAAGGACAGGGTTGCAAAGGTGAGTGGAGGAGGGACTCGGCAGGTCGGAGACAGCTGGAGAATCAAAAGGAGGAGGCTGGAGAGAATGTAAATCTGGATAAAGGCGAGGTGGATCAGAAGGAGGGGAGTCCTGTTCAGGGGGAATGTCTATAAGAGTGAAAGGAACGGAGGCCTGAGACGGAGACCGAGAGGGGTGACGAGAAGAGCAGGTAGAATTTGGCCTGGACTGTGACAGACAATATTCTGCAACAGACAAAAGTTGACGCTTTCCTATATCATTATCAGCATCTTCAATAATGTCCCTAATAATACCCCAGAAAGAGAAAATTGTCGCAGGAAGAGGAGAATTGTCTTCATTTTTTGATTTTTTTCATTTAACTCATGGCCTACCTTTTGCCATTTCTTTGGATGAATAGTAGGACCATCTATTATGAACCACGGACAGCTTTTATCAATAAACACAAAGAAATTTATAAGATCCTTCTTTTTAACCCTTATTCCTCTCTCTCTGAGTGTATGTTTGAGGTCCTTTACAAAGGACGCCTCCTTTGACAGAGAATGACCCATTCTTATGGGACGGAAATGAAAATAGACTCACTCGAGGACGACAGGTCACGGGTGATGATCGCTGTCTCGCTCAATCTTAATGTCGTGTACACGCTTCATCGAGAGTCTGTCAGGAGGGGTCCGTGCCTCGAGCCCCACGTTGGGCGCCACGTGACCCGACCCGCGGGTCCTAGTAATTCGTGGGGGCGAGGAGGACCGCAACCTGAAAAAAGAATGGGCGAGAGAGGGAAAGGACTCAAGGAAGCAATTGCTTGTCAAGAGCCGTGTATTTGAGCGCAAAGCGCCTTTTTTTAATATGCTTTACAAGGGGAGGAGGTGAGAGGGGCCAGGTGGTAGGAAAGTACAGAATCTTCTTGGCCTGTACCCTGGACATTGTATGATCTATCCATTTTTCTCAGAAGACACGGTACACTGCTTTGAATCAATCTGTAACTGCCAACC
>CAJQZJ010033200.1:2129556-2140702 GCA_907164525.1 Lophiomys imhausi | reverse complement strand
GGTACACTGCTTTGAATCAATCTGTAACTGCCAACCTGGAACTTTGCGATTGCCAGGCAGTGTGAAGCTGCAGGGGACATTGTGCAGGTGGGGAAAGGTAGGGGGTGAGGGTGAGAGACGAGGGTCTTGGCTTCTGACAGTTTTTTAATACAACAATACTCCATTTGGTTTTTTTGTTTTGTTTTGTTTTTTGTTTTTGTTTTTGTTTTTTCATGGCATGAGGAATGGACCTCAGTGGTTAAATCAAAAAGAAGTTTCACTTATTTCCTGAAACCAAGAAGATAGCAAGTAGATAGCAAGTAGAGTCATGAGTTTGGCAGTCTCTGTTGGTCAGAGTCACTACAGATTTCTGAATTACAGCAAAAGCATCCCACCTGTATAGTATGGTCACCAGATCCATAAGATACACCAGGTGCTGTTCTGTCTGCAGCTGGATGTCACCAGAAGGACTCATTTTGTCTCCAGGACAACCCCCTTCTAATAACTAGCACTGCAAAATTTGAAGGAATTTGGCCACAGAGGTCTTCCTCATGACCTCCAGCCAACCATTTGCTCAATCATCTTTACAACTCTCTGTAAAGATAACACCCCCACAATAAGCAGAATATGCTTTGAGGAGTTCATCAAATTTCAAAGTGCAGATTTCTATCCTATGGCAATAAAGATTCTTACTTATTGTTGGCAAAAATATGCCAAGTGTCATGTTTCCTGCTGTAATTAATAAAGATATGCTTGAGCCTACTTATAATAATTTGAATTTCACAATCCAAAACTGCCTAGCAGGAGAGAGTGCAGGAAGAAAATGTCTAGATACTGCCAAAAGAAGGTAAGGGCACAAGGGAATTACAAATACACAGAGCCATAGAAAACGAAAAGACCTATACAGTAAGGAGTGGATGGGATGAAGTACTGGCAGTGTTTATGTTTCATAATCAGAGAATATTCAAAACTGGAAAAGAACTCTTTAAATCAGAATTAGAAAATTGGTAAGTTGAATAAAGGATAAAATATTCAAATTGTCATTTCTGCCCAAAAGTAATCATAATTGCCTAATATATAGGAAACACCTTTTAAATAGGATTAATTATCAAGGGATGACATATACAAATCACTATGGGATACTTACTTGAACTTTGTACAGGTATTACTAAAGTCAGAAGACAACAAGGGTTGAGGATGTGAAGAAACAGGATTCGTGTAGCTAGTGTTGGCAATGCAGATGCCTGAGTAAATTTAAGTAGGGTTTCCCTTTGCGTCAACAAACTCTCATCAGGACAAGTGTGTGTAGAGATGATTTCACCACGCTCTAAAGATACCTGCACTCTCATATTCATGAGAACATACCCCAAGTCACCAAGCTCATGAAATCATTCTAGCATTGATAAGGAAAAGGGGAGTTACTAGGACTGGGAAAGGAAATTCCACAGGCATGAAGAATGAAGACACTGTGCAAAGCAAATGAGTTGAATAGAAAGGAGAATTATCTATACATGTGAACTGAAAGTAAATACACATAATCTCATTAGGAAAACTATAGAAGCATCCAGAAGAATATCTTGTAAATTATTTGGACTTCATTGAACATTAATGCACTGTCCAACACTAACTCTATCATACCTGATGATTACACCACAGGCATCATCACTAAAGAGGACCCCAAGGAAAATTCTTTCTTTGAAAGAATCTGAATGTCATGGTTATCATATATGACAACTTGTGAACTCTAGAGTACATCTTCTCACATTGTGCAAGAAATGGAAGCAGATAACTTAGAGCTGAGCTCATCCTAATCATGGATATTTAAATAAAGGATTGAGTTCATATAGACACATCAGTTAAAAGAAGGCATGTGATATAGATCTGAAGTTCAAAATCCAGGAATGTACAGAGATACAAAGGACATGTGTAAAAAAAATAATTAAATTATGTTGCAGTATTTATATTATATTAAATTGGTTTGGCAGCTAATCCTTAACCATCCATTATAAATGATCTCACAGAGACCACATGGATTTTAACATGTCTTGGCCTGGATTGTGTAATCCTAGCCCATCTAAACTAGCTCTTAATTCTATTACACAAATATGACCCCATATATACATATGTCTCCTTGGACTGCCATTCTCCACGGTATGCCAATGTTCCTGGCCATGTGGAATGAGGTTATTTTTCCTAACCCATGGTGTGTGTCTCCTTCTTCATGCTCCTGGCTGGAATACTTTCTTCTTCCTGCTGCTGGCTGGAATGATTGAATCCTCTGTCTAAAGCACAGGCTTCCTGTTCTAATCTCAGGAAGTTCCACCTTTCTCTGTCTTTGCCCAATCTCAGGCCTCAGCATTTATTTAACCAATCAGAGCCAATTAAGTAGCAGACAGCTAGCAGGACCAATTAATTAATATTTAGAATTCTTAACACTACCCCAACAATTCACTCCTTTTGTATATAAAAAAGCTAAATTTTAAACTCATATAGTAAAAAAAAAGAAAAAATATGAAAGAATCAAGAAAATCATATATAAAAGTTATACACATAATGTTTAGCCTGTTTGTATCATGCAATCTTGAAGAAGAAGAAAATCATCTATCTTGCTGTGTCTAAAGTTCTGAACCTAAATAATTTCTATCATATCCTATATTTATAAACCTAAAGATTTTATTTAGACTTGAAAAATATCCTTTTAAATTCTAAACAACTCAAGTTAAATTGAAATCTTATAACTATTATGCCTTCAACCCCATCAAAGACATAAGAAAGGATAAAGTTATTATTTGAGTGAGTAGGAAACATAGGAGAGCAGCTTCCAAAAAGAAATATGAGTTTGATGCCTAGACAGTCCCAAATATCTCTTGATATCATTGGAGCATCATCTTTAGTCTCCTGGCCAAGAATTTTTCACAGACTAAATTGTGTAGCAGGAAATAAGGATTTCCCCATTCTGTCTCTTCAGAATCAGGACATCGACTTACCAGCATTTAAGCTCTGATCCATCTTTGGACTGTATATAGTCTGTTGACAGAGCAGGGGCATTTTTGCCCAGTAGGAATTATCTCCTGATGGGAGATTTATTTTTGAGGAATTATCTCCTGATGGGAGATTTCTTTTTGATAATCATTGTTTTCTTCCAAGTCAAATGGGAACTGTCAGGAGCTGACTGTCTTAAGTCAAACAATTCTTAAAATAATAAAAACATCTTCAAATGCCATTTTCTGTATGCCTCTGAGGATTTTGAAGACATCTACTATTTTATTTATAAATCTATCATCTATCTTCTATCTATGAAAAAACCATCTGTATATTTTTAACCATTTAGTATCTGTTTGGCCTATTAAGTCTATTTTGTGATAAATTAAGTCTACTATTTGACATGAAAAGAAGCTCAACTGTCCAGTCGACTTGTAATATCCATACTCCTAAATAGATTGCAGTAGCAACCCATAAAAGGATTGGAAGTAAACCTGTACTTTTAAATGATTTGTTTAGGCACAATACCTTATATAAGAGTTTAAAAATACATATGTGTCTAAATATAAAATTCTATACCAATGAATCAAACTTAATCTTATTTTTGTATCAATATACAAAATTCTATACCAAAATATCGAAAGATAACCTTATTTGAGAATAACAATTGTTTTGAGTTTCAGAGCAGATTCAATAATCTATCTTTATATCTTATCATTTCCATATATTATATATATATATATATTCCCCCTCTTTTTCTTTTCAAGTCTTTTCCCCCTATATAAGAGAGAAAGGAGGATAGAGAAAAGAGTGATCTCCAAGTCTAACTTTCTATACCTTTCTTAACAAAACCATATAACAATTTGTAACAATTCCCCCTAAACAACATTTATAACACATCAAATGACCAAAGAATCACCCACCCCACTTTTTGGGAATAGGACGTCACTCTCTTCAAACTTCTTCCTGTTGAATTGGGATGCAGAAAACCTGTTTGGGGGTCCAATAAAATGAAAAAATAATGACTAATCAATTTGATAGTAACATTTGTTGTCCAATCTTTATATGCTTGGCAATTTGAATGTCCTGAGCAGTTTGTAGTTTGAAAATGGAATTTGGACAGAAAGTTCAGGGCTTTATTGAAGTCCTGAATGGAACAGTCTTTCAGGCTGGGCCATCTCAGAAAGCTGTTTGAAGTTGTTCTGGATGCAGATTTTGGAGGAAACATCTATTGAGGCAGTCTGTGAGGCTGGATCATTTGGTTACATGTCTTGTCTTCTTTGGACTCAAGTCCCGTTGTTCTGAAAATAAATAATTTCTCACAAGTAACATATAGTTCTTCAATTACAAAATGCCTTGGATGTGCAGGATGCACAAATCAATTAAGGAATATTTTCTGTTCTTTATATGAACAGCAAGTAGACATTTGTAAGTCTCCATTCATGTTATATAAAAACACGGCATATAATAGTATTACATATATATGTTATATATAGTTTATTTCAAATTGAAAATACAGCACAAGACTGCATGGAATTTAAGTATTCTCCTTTACAATGACACAAATTTATTAATTGATTAAAACAGGTTTATTCTGTGTTGTTTTGGCTTTTTGTAGATTAGGTTGGCCTCAAACTCAAAAGGAACCAATCTGTCTCTGTCTTTGTCTCCCATGTTTTGGGATCAAAGGTATGCATTTATATATTTTTTCTTTCCTTTTCTCCTTTCTTTGGAGATTCAATTTCTATGTGGATATATCTATCCTTATTGAGACATGGTTTCTCTTTGTGGCTTGAGCTGTCTTAATTTGTTCTGTAGAGCTCTGTAGATTTACATTTGCCTCAAACACACAAGGAACCTGGTTTTTCCTTGCATCCCACGTTTTGAGATCAAGGCATGAATTTAAATAATTGAATTACCCTTATTAAACAATAACATTGCTTAAACCATTTTTTGTATTAGTTTGAATTCCAATTCTCCCATGGAAACACCATTATTAAAGAGATTGGTGTAAAATAGCATGATATGCTAACTTATGTTAGCTTTTCTTAACTGTTGGCTGTGGGAGGTATGCTGGCTTTCACCCGGGGTTTCTCAGGCTGTAAGCATGGATTCTAAGCCCTAGTTGGACATCATTTGAAAAAAAAAAAAATAAATTACATTGCATTGGGTGCCATTTGTAGAAATAATTAATTAAATTGTTTAAGAATATTTAGATTATTGCTAATCTTTAACCATCCATTATAAATGATCACACAGAGACCACATGGATTTTAACAAGCCTTGGCCTGGATTGTGCAATCCTAGCCCATCTAAACTAACTCTTAATTCTATTACACAAATATGACCCCATATATTCATATGTCCCTTTGGACTGCCATTCTCCACAGTATGCCAATGTTCCTGGCCATGTGGAATGAGGTTCTTTTTCCTAACCCATGGTGTGTGTCTCCTTCTTCCTGCTCCTGGCTAGAATGCTTTATTCTTCCTGCTGCTGGCTGGAATGCTTGAATCCTCTGTCTAAAGCACAGGCTTCCTTCTAATCTCAGGAAGTCCCACCTTTCTCTGTCTTTACCCAATCTCAGGCCTCAGCATTTATTTAACCAATCAGAGTCAATTAAGTAACAGATAGTAAGCAGGACCAATTAATTAACATTTAGAATACTTAACACTACCCCAACAGACATGGTTTTAAATGTCATAGCTGGTCCCTCTCCATCAGTATTATTCCATAGTAAACTGTAGAGGAATGATATTGTCTTTGACTGTCAACTTTATTCACAATATTAATATCACTGAGATCCACCATTCAATTTTTGTACTAGGCATAGAATATCTTCAGAAAATCTTCAAAGAAGATATTCTATATATCTACTTATATCTATATAGATATCTTCTATATCTATATATCTACTATGGAAGGAATTAGGTTATTAATTCTTTCATTACATAGATATTTGCATTTCTCTCAAAGAACAGATAAAAAGTTATTTATTTTTGCATTGAATACATCTTCCTATCATTTCTTGGCAGCATCTACATATTTTGTGTCCTCTTAAAGTAATAACTTTGAAGAAATGGTATGCTGTGACTAGTCTAGAGTATCATCAGTGTAACAGAGCAGTGGCCACAGACAAATCTGAGAATTAACACACAATATGATATGTCTGCTGATTTAGAAAACAACAGGTCAGTAGTTGCATATATGTCAGATGATAGACCATAGGTGGCAATAACAGCAGTAACTTCAAGAAAAACAGCAGAAGTCTTTGTATTGTATATAATGTATATTATAAAATTTCATTGTTACAAAAAGTCAGGTTGCACACTAAGGCATTCTTTCCACACACATGAATCTACACTACTTCTGTTTCTACCCTGGATTGGTCTCATCTGCACTTGGCAGCCAGTCTTTCAGGAAAGTGTCATGGCTGACGCTATCGTTTTCATTGACACTGGGTTGTTCCCAATCCCTATCTGGCCCGTCATGCCATATCTATTTTGTGCTTGTGTCTAAGTCTTCTACTTTCTCCTGTGTCCTAACCTCTTAATGCTGCACACCCCCATGGACATTTTCCTGTCTCCATGATGCCCCAGCCACAGGTCTCCACAGAGTAGCTCGCTGCAAAGTGTCAACAGTATAATGACATCCAAGGTCACAGTGAAGATGAGCCATAGTATACATATCAGCACTAAAGGTCTCCACGCCTCACTGTTAGGAGGAAGAACAGATGTGTATCTCTCCCCTTCTCTAATAGAGTCAATACTCCTCTTATGTGGAGTGCAGAGCCCTGGATAAAATGAGACTCAAAGGGGTCACAGTTTTCTTTTCCACTCTCTACCCATGCAATCCAATTCTCTTTAGCTGCCAGTATTTCTTATTTGTGAGATTTATTCTATATTTTATTTACGCATCTGTCTGTGTGTTTTGACACTTGTACGTAGGAACACACTGAAGCAAGAGGCATCAGGTCCTTTAAGATGGTGTTACAGGTTAGTCACTTGATTGGGAGTGAGCCAGGCCCTCCACAACACCAGCACAAACTCTTAGGCATTGATCCCATTCACCACCCTCTACTGATATTTCTTATCCCAACCATTTCATTGTTTTTTTTTTAATTGCTCTGTATCTCCAATAATACAATCCATGGATTAGATGTGTTGTTTTATTTTTGTTCTCATGAATTATCTTGAGTTATTTTGCCTGATTCTCCGTTAACCTAAGTGGTATGCCAAATCTAGCTTCTTTGGGCAATTGACTGCCTAATTTAAATGATATACTTATTAGTTTCTCTCTCTCTGTCTCTCTCTGTCTCTCTCTCTCTCTCTCTCTCTGTGTGTGTGTGTGTGTGTGTGTGTGTGTGTGTTTGTGTGTGTATCTGCTCAAGAGTCTGCATGAAAATGAGTAGAGGTTACTGTAGAGTCCAGAACTGGGTGTTGGATCCTTTAGGGCTTGATTTACAGATAGCTGTGAGCTGCCTAACGTGAGTGCTGGAGGCCGAACCCGATTCCTCTGTCAAAGCGTCAGTGACTTTTCAGTAACAAGCCATCTCTCCACCTTCCACACCGCAAAGTATAAACATAAATAAGAGATTATAGAAGTGTTTATATTTCTTCTTTCTCAAAAGCATGGGCACATTAACCAATGTATATGTAAATTAAATATAAATGGGCCTTTTGCAGTAAAATATTAGAAACATAAGGTCAGAGAATTTTTTTCTGTATCATTCAACCTGTATCCTCCTTAAAATGCAAATCACATGAAGTTGAAAGATAACCTTAATTAAAGAATATATTACTGTTATGGAAACAGACAAAGTGACAACATGATCCACTTTTTAAAATTCTCTGTAAAAGTGAGTTACTGCCTTTCAAAAGCAATGCAGTTATTATTGCTCACCTATGCCTATCTATCAAATTCAAATCATTCCTTATTTTAATTCATTTAGTAATAATACTGAGATGAAAATTGTACAATTAAAATAAGGATTTTGTAGACATTTTCTATGGTCAGTAAAAACATGTTTAAAAATATGTCAAAAGAAAATCCTCACACTTTTCAGCAAAGCCTAAAAAGTGTTTTAGAAATCATTTCTTACATCCTGAGATTTATTTCATAGGAGGTTATTGTAACCTCATATTCATAAACTGTTTGTTAGAAGAGAAATTATCTTTATGAATACCTAATTTAAAAAGTATTTCTCATATTTGAAGCCAAAGTTTATAAAGCCTGTTTTTTATATTTTGTCTATTTTATAATAATCTTTATAATGTTTAGTAAAGTTGTTTACTAAAAATTATTTCTATTATAATTAACTTTGAATATGTAATTCTTGCATTATTTTTCTTGATTTGAAGAGTAAAGTAATCCTTTTAGACAAACTTATTTGTGACAAATGTGTGTAATAAACTCTATGCTTCAAAAAGTATCCACGTATTAAAAGTCCCATTAGTCCAACTTTCTTCTCACCATGCAATCTGGTTCTAAGAGGCATGTGGTATCTGTGAGTGCATGTAGAATTGGCAATGTGATTATTGAGTAAACTCAGAGTTGTAGAACCTTTACTTGTGACCCCTGAGTTTCTGTAACAGGAGAGATGATGTAATTCACCTTTTATTTATCTTTCTGGTATTGCATTTCTCACACTGGTTACTGGCTTTGCCAAATATATTCTATTATGTTTAGAGGGAACTTCAGGACCCACCACTTACTATCCTCTTTCTATGTTTGGCATCTTCAGCAACACTAGCATTTGCGGTGACATGAAATTGTAGAGAAAATAGAATAACATAGTATTGGAAGAGAATCATGAACACAGTGTACATCTGGGTGGAGTTCTTCATCAGTGTGCAGAGCAGCAGAAGTTTTCAAGTGTTTGATTGATTTCTACCACTTGCCCAGAGTTAAGGAAGGGTGTAGAAGTGCATACTTACAAGTTCCTAGGAGCCATGCTGCTGTGTGCCAACATGAGGTGATGGAACAGATTTGGCTTCCTGAAGCCTTAGAGAAGGAGCTTCATGAGAGACTCAATGGGCAACACCATTAAGATAGGGGTCTAGGCAGAAGCCAGGGTTTCTCTCCCTTCCTGTGATGAGAAACATTCACTCCTGCTGACTGAATAACAGGCTGTTTCAGGTTAGTGGTGGGTGGATCCTTTGTTTGGGCTCATAGGAGTCCTAACTGTACGATGAAATACAGTCCCATTCAAATTAACAATGAAGGCATGTACAGAAGAGGGCGAAAGATACAGTGCAGGTGGAATTTTACACTAAAGAAATGTATGTTTAATAGGGCATACATATCCTGCGTACTGGTGGCTACCATGAGGAATTTAATACATTTTGTTAATATAACAAGGAAATATTTCTTTGAGGATATTAATGAATCCATTCTATGTAGATATCCACAAACCATTTCTGAATGTTAAGATCACATGTTTATATACATGATAGTTTATTTATATTCATGCATATGAAAATATCTAATGCTAATTTTATTGAGAAAAACATAATAATAAAGAAAAGGATTCAGTGGTTTGCTTTTCCTTTTGTTTTAGAGTTGAAGGTGAAATTAAATCATTTGTTTTGCAAGTCAGATCTTTTTAATTGCAGGCTATAAGGCATCTATCTGACAGTGCTTCTGCTGTCTTTCTTTGTCTTTCTTTCTTTCTTTCTTTCTTTCTTTTTTTTTTCAAGACAGAGTTTCTCTGTGAAGCAAGCCCTGGCTGTCCTGGACTCTCTTTGTAGACCAGGCTGGCTTCGAACTCACAGAGATATGCCTACCTCTGCCTCCCGAGTGCTGGAATTAAATGTGTGTACCACCACAGCCAGCTGCTTCTACTGTCTTATCAGATAAAATATGATGGTGTGGAAACAGAATGGTGAGTTTTGAGTTGATGTGATCATGTGTTCAGATGCCTGGTTGGATTTTACATAATTATTCATTGTGTTAAACCCAAAAGTGGTAAGTTTTATTATGACATTTTCAGTTATGTAAGTCACAATACTGCGGTTACACATCCTCTGCCTCTCTGCCCACTGCTGCTGGCCCATGACCTCCTTCCTCCTTTTCTATTGTTCAAGCTATTTAATTCATACTAAAGAGGGACAGTAGACATATTTATGCTAAGGTATAATTTGGTACTTTGTTAGTCTGAGGAAGGAAAATAATCAACAGTTTGATGCTAAAGAAACCTCAAACCCAAATACCAAGATGCCAAATTCCCTACAAAGTAAGTTTACTGTCAGTCACCTACATGAATTTATTTTCTGTACTTTACAAATAATTTTAAGGTCTGAGTCTGGGCTTATTATGAATGCCTTTATCATTTCTGTTAATACTTGGCCAGAGATAATGATAACAGAACCTCTCCTAAAGCCTGATCTCCTGCCTCTAAGTTATTAGAGCAAGAAGGAAAAGAATAAGCCTGGCATTTTAGCTGTCAAGGCAGTGGCTTAAATATAATTTTGTGGTTGGATAACTCAAGAGTGGATTAGGTACAAAACTCCTGATTTCTGCCACTTGCTCTTCAAAACGATGAGGAGCAAGGAAGAGCTGCTGGATTCACCACGTGCATTTGAACAGCAATGTGGGACTAACAGCCACCTGCTATAACCTCCTTATTGGGATTCTCATCAGCTCCGCAGCCCTGTTTAAACTGCCCAAATCACAGAGCCATGGGTATTTGTATGGAAGGACATTTGCTTTCTCTAGCATTTATTGACCACGGGGGATTCCCAGTTGGGTATGGACAAAAGCAAACTCAGGCTTGTGTCTCTGCAGGTGCAACAACCTCCAGAGAGAGCTCCTGGGCTCTGTGGGTAGTCTGCCTCCTGCTTAACCAGCTTCTCCCAGGAGAAAATCTCTTTGGTGTACTCAGACAGTTTGCAGAGTAAGGCAATAAAATGCTTAAGTTAACATTATTAGGGAAATGTAAACACCATTTTGATAGATGTCATGAATGCACCCAAAGTACAGGCTCCGTTGTAATGGAACAGCTGGCTACTTACTGGTTTTAAAAGCACAGAGAAGCTGGATGCGGGTCTGTTATCTCCTCCTTTCTCCAGTCGAATCTGGAGATGTCCCTGGAGGACCAGTACCCTTGCTTGGATAAAAGGAATAACCTATTGTGCGATTAATAGATATTTAGAACTTAAATGTGAGTTCTGCAGGAATAAAGTCATT
>CAJQZJ010033200.1:2060066-2118140 GCA_907164525.1 Lophiomys imhausi | reverse complement strand
ACCCCCCCCCCCCAAAAAAAAAAGGTAATTGTCCCAGAGTTAGGAATAGGGCAGGGCTCTGTTCTTATCTTTCCAGGAGATTTAAAGCATCCATTCAAGGAATCCAGGGACAACTAGACAACGGAAACCTCAGCAGAAAACAGATTAGACAACAAAGAAGACGAGTGACCCAGATGATCCAGCCTTGCAGACTTCCTCAATAGCAGTTTCCTCAAAAGTCTACAACCACAACAACTCAAAATCGCTAATATTGTTCAGCTCCACAGACTGCGCCAGCCAGAACTTCAGTAAAGCTCTGAAGATCAGCTTCTGTCTATGAACTTCTTAGGACATCTAAATAGCTGAGCACAAAAGGACTGAACATCAAATGATTCTATTAACATTTTTAACCATTTTTCCATTCTTATTTGGGCCCCAAACAGGTTTACTATGTCCCAAATCAGCAGGAAGTCATTTTAATAGAACAACGTCCCATCCCCAGAAGGAGGGGAGGGTGTTCTCCCCCTTTGGTTATTTGATAGATAATAGAATATTTTGTTATTTAGGGGAAAAGAATACAAGCTGTTAAATGGTCTTGGTAAATGGGCTTTGGAGGTTAGACCCAGGTACTTCTCTCTTTTGCTTTTCTGTATCCTCCTTTCTCTCCTATATAGGAGTGAACAGACTTGAGAAAAATGGGACATATACATAGTATCGGAAAGATCAAGAAAAAAGGACAGATTATTGAATATAGCCTTATACCTTTGTATACTGATACAAAATGAATATTATATTTGGCTAAATTGGTATTGATCATTGTATATTAATGAAAAATTAAGATTGTATCAGGCTACATTGGTATTGATCTTTGTATATTGATACAAAATTAAGAATATATTTGGCCACAATGGTATTGACCCTTGTATATTAATGTAAAATTAAGATTGTATTGGGCTACATTGGTATTGATCTTTGTATATTGATACAAAATTAAGATTATATTTGGCCACATTGGTATTGATCTTTGTATAATGATACAAAATTAAGGGTAATGCTTCTTAAAGGTATTGTTCATAGTAATACTTAAAAATGAAATGTCAAGTTTTGACCTCTCGCTACCAACCGACATAAACTGTTTAGGATAATTAAGAAACAGAAACTAATAGTCGTGAAAACTTGTCATTTTTTTAGTTACTATGACAGTCTATCACACTTATTTTCTAAGCTACTCAGAAATCAAGTTGCTAAGAGACAAGCAATATTGGCTTATAGTAGGATTTTAGCTATATAGTAGAAGGTATCAATACTACAACTAACACACAAAAGTGAACTTGGACATAGACTTCTTATTTTTAATTTTTATTTTTTATTTATTTTTTATATATTAGTTATATTTTTTCTATTTTATAGTCTTTTTTATCTATTGTATGCTTATTGATTTGTTTGTTTAGTAGATCTCTCTCCCAGGCAACGAGACACTTTTCACTGATGGTACTGCTTCATAGATCCCCAATGAATGAAGAAGCTCTTGGCCCTCATACAACCTCTCAACTGAGATGAGGGACTGTTATATAAGGACACCCCACCCCAGAGAAATGGGATAGAAAGGTTAGGAGGTAAAGAAAAAAATGAATTATTTACTTGCGTGTGTGTGCATATGCGATGTTTCGGCCTTTTACTACTAACTGTCATGAACTGTTTAGGATAATTAAGAAATGCAAACTAATGGTTATGCAAGCCAGTCATTCTGTTAGGTACTATGAAAGCCTGTTATAGTTACTTGCTAAGCTAATCAGAAATAAACCTGCTAAGAGACAAGCAACATCTGCTTACCCTAATATAAGAGATAGATAGGGCCTCTTCAAAAACCTCAAGAGATCTGCAGAATATGGCATTCAAAGACGTTTTCGTAACTTTAGATTTTCTTTATATCAAGACATATCAACTCCTGACAGCACCCCCTATTCTCCTCCAAGTAGAAGATGAGCATTGAAGAATCTCCAGTGGGAGATGATTGAGTTAGTCGCAAGCCTATCTCATGGTAGGAAAAGCCCCTTGCTCCAACTGTAGACAGAATGCTGTCCAAAAAAGTACAAAACCCGGAAGCAGCCTCGCTCTGCCAAGATAGGGTAGGTAAGTCCTTCATAACCCCTGCTCTACAATCAATGTCTGTCAGAGAAGTGGGGCCAAATGACTGAAGAGCGATTCTGTAATGTATGGAGAGAAAATGGGAACTGTCCAGGCAGCCACTGGTATGTCATTTCTTAGTTTGGGAATCTGCAGACCCTGTACTTCCTATAAAATCAGATATAGTTATCCCTCTCAGGTCTCTGAGGTGATTGAAGAACAGATAGATAAAGTCTCATAATTAAATTTTGAGTTGTTTAGGAGTCAAGAGAGTGTTATACATCTAAGAAGATACTTTTAAAATTGTGTTGCAATTAGTATGAATGTTGAGTCAGATATAGAACTTTAAATTCATGGAGATGTTTAGATAGTAGAATGTTAAAGTCAGGTACCAAATACATATGGACTGGACATTGGGAATGTACGTTAAGCCATATAACCCTCATAACTGTTTCCTAATTACCTCTGTTGTACTGTATTGTATTTATTATTATAAGAGAAAGAGCCATTTGTTGGACTGAAAGGAGAAACTGTAGGGGGAAATAAGATATACCTTAACCTTAAAAGAAAAAAAAAAAGGGAAGAGGATGAGGGGTTGAGGGTAGGAGGGTGGGACTGGAGGGGGAATAGGGAGGGGACTGCAATTGAGATGTAACTTGAAGAAATAAAAAATAAAGGAAAAAAAAGTTAAAAAAAACAAAAACAAAAAAAATGAAAATTAAGCTTTGTAATGTATGTATGTATGTATACACACACACACACACACATACACATATGTATACCATACATGCACTTTTCATTTTTAATTTTAGTCTTGCAATAGAGAGTGATAGTGAGAAATTCTGCTCAGAAACAACCCATGCTCTAAATCATTAGCTAATTGCTATGCGGACATGCCATTTCCAACACAGAATGCTTTGTGAATAAGATTTAACATTATAAATGTGTTGTTATGTACTCCACATTGCAGTGGCATCCTACAGACATAAACATAATAGAAAGCAATCCCAATGATTATGTTCATGCTAACCGTAGAAAAATAGTTTCCCCTATTTCAGAGTCAGGGATAGATTGCAGGAGATAGCCCAATCACATTATGTTTCAAAAATTCAGTACAAAAAAACAGATTTTCTGAACATTATTTTAAAAGGTATGAACTAGGTGATAAACTCAAAATAACAGGTTTGAAAAATAAATTAAAGATCAAATGGATAAATAAGCAGTCTCTCTTATACCACAACAGATATGATTGTATCTCTCAGAGATGCTATTGCTGCTGACCTCCACAGTGACCTTATGAGTCTGTCCTCTCAGGACCAGGGCAACAGTGCAGTGACTGAGAGTCAGAAGCATAACCAAGTTGAAGATGAGTTTAAACCATACTATAGAAGTTCTGTACTGTGATCTCATAAAACATCTTCTGCAAGTAAAAGCCTGTCAAATAAATACATGCAGAAGAAATGTCATAAAATAAAAATACAATGTAGAGGTAGGAATGTGTGAAGCCATATAATGTCCTGTCCTCTTGTGCTTTATATCAATGCTTCTCAAAGGAAAATGAGTCCATTTTCTTAGATTCTTCTTAATTGCAGATCTAAGAGGAAAACAGGTAGAGACATTTACAAGAGTTAAGGATGACCTTAAAAGGTGTGGTCTACAAAAGCAGCAAAAGTCACATCCATTTAATGCCCTTTTGTCCCCTCCTGAGAACAAGAGCTTCATGTTTGAGACGTAGTCCCTGAAAGGAGCAATGAGGAAACTCAGAGGCTGTTGGCTTTACATCTTATGAAAGTGGGAAGTAAGATTTGGGATTCCAAAACCCAACGTATGTTTATGGACCTTTTTATGTTGTTCTATTTACTTTCCAGTTTTAGTGTGCTAGAGTGTATTTTAAACTCTGCTTTGAAAACCTAGTTAAACATCCTGGGGTTTTAAGGGTAAATATGTTCTATTTAAAACTAGTCCCTGCATAAATAAGCAACAAAAAAAGCTAAAAAAAGAAAGAAAATGAACCTCTTACTTTGCCACAAATGAACCTCTTACTTTGCCCCCCCACACCTGTGTGTGTGTGTGTGTGCGCGCGCGCCTCTAGGGATATGGAAAGCAGCCATTGTCGAATGTGGGCTCAACAGATGCCCTAATTCTACAGGGTGCTGGAAAAAGCACAATGTTGGATTCTTAAGCCAGAATTGTCAGTATGTGATCTGTATTTGGTATGATGCAGTGTGAGACGGTGTGAGATCGGGTTTACCTTGATAACATTTTTTTTTTTTTTTTACAGCTGCAAAAAGAGCCATCATGAGTGTGAAGGAACACCTTGGTCTCACAGGTTGGGTCATCTATGTAATGTAAGCATTGATTAAGACATTTTTATCAAATAATAGAACCCTATGAGTGAACTCAGCATTGGGTTATTATTTCAGAACAAGCAGTGATTTGAGAAGTTAGGCAACATGGAATGAAGGACATTAGCCACACTGCCCCGAAGCATGTGAAAATCAAGTTTAGATTTGTTTGGCATTACTAGGACTTAGTCATTAACAAAATATATCCCTGTGATTGTGACGGGTTAGTTGTCCAGTTGACTGAGTGTAGGGAAACAACTGAAGAATTTTCTTCATCAGACTGTTCTGTGTGAAAGCTTGTAGGATACTTTTTAATTTTTAATTGTTAATTAATGTAGGAGGGCCCAACACCTTATGGGCAATGATACCTCTGGGCAGATGGCCCTGATCTATATAAGAAAACAAGCTGAGTAAGTCATGGGGAGCAAGTCAATAAACAACATCCCTCCATGGACTCTGCATCAGCTCATACTTCCAGGTTCCTCTCTGAGTCCTTGCTCTGATAAGCTCTAAACCAAATAAATCATTTTCTTCTCAAATTGCTTTTGGCTACTATAATAGATAATTTAACTATAGCTATATATTTAAGATTCCAAAAGACATAATATACAATACAAATTTATAGAAGTAGGGGGATCAATGTTTATATATTTCATTATACACTGGGTCAGAAGCAGGGTATTTGATATGTTGTTTCATGTTCACATCTTGAGAGCACAACATTTCTTTTCCTCATGATACTTACACTCAGAGTACTGGAGACTTCCCTTCAGAAGCCACAAGCCACGTGTGATCCCTACACTAACACAGACAGTAGGGAGTCTTGGAGGCAAAGTTGAGTCCCAGTTTTTCTCTGTGGAGAGTGCAGGAACGAGCATGAGATGACATGATTAAAGCTGGGAAGTGGATAGAAAGACACGCCTTTCAGAGGAGGTTCTGAAATTCTGCTGAGCAGTGACTTATGTATGTGTGAGCATAAGCTGCAATGTTCAGACAGGCTTCACCAAAAAGTAAGAAGATGAAAAAGTAACACAGAGCTAAAACTCACGTGTGGCTGCAAGTGCTTTGTTTTCCCATCGGACAGAGAAAAAGGAACTTCTAATCCACGGGCATGAATTAAAGCAAAGCAGCATCAGTGCAAGTCTTTCCCGTAGGAGCCAAGGAGAGTAACCATGGAAGTGAAGGCCCTGCTGGATACCTGCTAGAAATAAACACAAAATTCCTAGGGATCATACTTAGAAGACACTTAACCACATGATAGAAAAAAAACATAAATGCACATATAGGCTAAAGGGATAAAATAGAGTTGAGCAATCAATAAAGTACATGATTTGTACCCAATTAAAAATGACCAAGATGAACAGGGAAACTGCTAGCAGGACAAAGATCAATCAGTAGAAACTTCTACACAAGCAATGACAGAGAGTGGAAAATCAATACAGAACATTCTTAGGTGCTATTTTAAATATTCCTATGTTAAGAAGTTAAAGAAGATACAAACATGAATAGAAAAGGAAATGATTCTTTATAAATCCACACTGAAGCAGAAAAGGAAGGAAATACAATGAAGAACATATAAAGAATGTAAATATAAAATATAATCACTGCAATATAGCAAATTCACAGGTCTAAGATGTCCAATCATGATTTAACAGAAGAAATAAAGGAAGAATAACAAAGTGAATTCAATGGTATCTGAGTTCCTAGGTTGAATTTTGCTAGAATTTTGAAAATCTAAAAACAATGGATACTTTCAAAATGCAAAATAAAATACACAACATGAGTAACTAATTTTCACAGTGAAGTGTGCAGTGATTCATTTTCTCAGACCGTCAAAGGCTCTGAGCTGAGGTGAGGTGTAGAGGATGATGGCTGCTGATAGGAATCATAGCAGATGTGTGCAAACTCACAGCCACAATTAGCCTTGGAAAAGGGAGAGGAGGCTGGGTAGGAAAGACCTGGAACCTTTAAAATCCTCATAATAAAATCAGTTTTAAAGCAAAAGCAATGCATTGTGCATATTTAGTGTGATTGGTTGAGATAGGATCTCAGTGTAACCCAGGCTGTCCTCAAACTGTAGCAATCCTCCTGCCTCAGACTCCCAAGAGTTATAATGCCAGGTATCTGGCACCATATACTAAACCACAATTTCTTTCTATCCCTGTTAGTGAACATTTGTGTTGATTTTGGATATTGTGTTTGGTTTGTTTGTTTGTTATTGTTGTTTTCTGATTGCAGTTACCTATTTATTTGAAGACAATGCTTTCTCGGAAGCCTGCCTCAGACTTGCTCTCAGCTCACAGCAACTGTCTGTCTTCCCTCTTTTCCCCAAATCCTGGAATTGCAGGCATGAGTCACTAATCCATTTGGATTGTTTGAACATGTAAATTTAAAGTTGAAATAGTCCAAGCTCTTGAAGAACTGAAGGACATGTGAAGGGTTCATTACAGGTGAGGAGACAGCATGAAGACTGAGATGCTGGCTCAGGAAGGGACTTGCTTATTCTGTGAACCCAAAGGCCTGGAATTCAGCCTTAAAACCCATGGAAATAATCATACTTTAGACTCATCACTGGCCCATACTAAGAGGATGCACTGGGATTGAGGAATAGTATGGGCCAGTTAGTCAGATACATAGCAGGTTCCAGAATACCCTAGGCTACAGCAGCCCCTTGCTAAAAATAAATAAATAAATAAACAAAAACAAACAAACAAACAAAAAAAAAAACAGAGCAAAACAAACAGATAATTGTAAAACATACCATGTGATGCTCTGGTTGCTCATCTAACCACACTCTAGGCAATTTAGGCCCCGTTCTAAAGGTATTCTTCATAATTGCTCTCCAAATCTGTTCATTTACATGGCCTTTCTGCACACCCACCTGCTTGGTGAGCTTGCATCTGCTCGCAGCTGTCTAAGGTGTCAATGCCTTACTCCTATTTCATATTCTAGCATTTTGCATTTTTTATTCCTTTCAGTCATTTTCACTATCTATTTCTTTCAGGGGGATTAGTTAAGGGATTTGGAGCTGATCAAGAAAAAAAATATGACTACCAGAGGCAATACCATATAATTGATTTATTTGGGCTGTTTACAGACAGGTTTGCATGAAAAAGAAAGTTCCCAGCAACAGGAGTCTTCATAGAGACGAAGGCTGACATCACTACCAGAAGAAGCAAGAAAAGGAGCTGGAGAGAGAGGGACTAGTCAGAGCCTGGCTTGCACATCTGTATGACGCTTTTTAGCATCTCTGAGTCAGAGGCCTCCTGCACAGCTAGAGGTGCTTTAAGTGAAATGCCAGGCAGGTCTCATCAGCGGCATGAGAGATGCTATTATGCATATGCAAGAAGATGTATATAAATATAGTTCTCTGCCAGTGGGGTCTTCAGTTAACAAATCCAGTCTACAGCAATGACAGCAGTAGCCTGGACTCTGTCATGGAGATGTGATCCTGGCTTCATATGCAGTGGTTATTTCTGCATCCTGAGTTCTTAGCTGCTTTCCTGACAGTGAGCCTAATTAGAATACAAGCCAAAAAAGGTCTATTTACTTTGTTCACTAGTGAACTTTCATATCTTAGCATTTTGCCAGGTGGTTAATAAATAATATGTATTACACTTAATAAGAAGTTTATTTTATGGATGGGAGATATAACTCAGCCTTTACAAACAGGGACAGAGGTTGTTCTCTAATCAAATGAGTAAAATAAGGAGATATTATTGGAAAGTTATGAGTATTTAAAGTAACTGAAGGGACTCTAGCCAGCCCAATCATGGCAAGCATGACTCTAGCAGGCTTGCCCTTCTTCCTGCCTTGCTAACATTGGTTGGATTAAATTCCTAAACTAGTCACCAAGGTCTATTCCCTTATTTGGCCCCTTCCTCCTCCCAAGTCCAGCTACGGAGGTCCAGCTATCAAAGTATTGAAGTCACACACTCAAAGCCCTCTTTAGCTCACCTAATTAACATGCCCAATAAAAATTAAACACCTCATCCGAACAGGAGGTTTTTTTCCCTTTATAAACTGCCATTTGCCCATGCCACATCTGTCTCCTCTCTATCCAGAGCCGAGCTTCTGTCCCACTCCCCTCAGGGACAAATATCCCTGTCCTTTCTCCCTTGTTCCCTTCCCTTCTATCTGGTCCTCTATGTCCTGCCTTTGTCTCTTATTCCCTGTCCTCTGTCCCTCTGGGGCAAATAAATCTTCTTTCCAGTGAAAGCTTGGTCTTAGGGGTCTTGAGCCAGTAATTTTCCTTTCAATAACATTGTAGTGATGATTTATAACTACACAGTTTTCTTCATATTTTATAATGTTAGAACAAGGTTTTTCTTTAACACACAATTCCACATTTTATTTTAATGACTGCATGTATGGAATATTCAGAGTTTGGTAGGAACTTAGCTTTACCTGTGAGGAAATACCAGTAACAAAGATCTCATTTTTGTTCAATTCCCCAATCTTTGAAGACCATATTTCATATAATAAGAAAATAAGATTGTTTAGTGCAAAATTTTAAAAAGGCAGTTTGGTAATTTTTCTCTATCTCAGATTTTACAACATTTAGTTATGTTTACACAACAAGAAATTTTTTTCTTTTAATAATCTATCATAAAATTAAATATATTTTTATAGCTATTGGTATTACTATATATATTCCTGGCGTAAGCCTGCATAAAGTAATACACATAAGCCCATTGGTGTAAACACAGCTCAGTGCAGGGGTTATGAATACTCCAAAGCTTGTCCCAGTGGGTTTGAGGTATTTCAGTCTCTAGAGTAGCTGTCATGGGAATTTCCCTTCTGCTATGAACAATTGGAAAAGTATAGAAAATATATGAAGTGATAATTTCAGAATGAGGGTGACATGCAGTACAAGCTCTGAGAATGCATTCATGAGGTTGAGTTTGTGACTGCCTGGCTTCCATCTTAACTCAGAGGAGACCAAGTGGAGCACAGAGCTTCCTGTGCCACACTGCACTGGAACAAAGGAGTTCAGAATTCTAGGGAATGGACAAGGCTAGAGAGATGAGAGGACTGTGTGGAAAGGTGCTCCTGGAAGGCCTGTGCAGCCAGTCTATACATCTGTTCAATAACAGACCTGCACAGCTGTCAGGTGCCACACAATACAAGGTGGCAGAGATTAGGTATAGGGATTACAGACCACTGGGGTCCAGCAGGCTAGGACTGCAGTGTGGTCACTCTTTCAGAGTGACCACTCAGAGTAAGTTTGCCACTGATACCAGGACGCATTTGGTCCAGATCTGAGTGGTGTTTTGGTTCTCACAGTGAGGAGATGCCAGTGGTAATGATGTGTGGTCTTCAGACATGCAATGAAATCTCTATGGCACAGAGAGCTGTCTTCTACATGTGAAAATTACTGTCAGACCATCTCTGGGCTGAATCTAGTTCAGAAGTGCTTGAACAGGATTAAAGCGAATCTCTGCACAGTGTGTTTACTTAACAGCAAATCAGTGACAAGACAGACAAAACTTCACATTAAGAAAAGAAAATACAATCTGAGTACAAAATAATACAATAAAGACATTGTTGATAACCCAGTAAGACTGTGATCAGTGATGGGAACATAAAGAATAACATCCATACCTGGGGTGGGACACACTTAACAGGAAAAGACCCACTAATGACAATGATGATTCCTAAGCACTAAGAATTCTGAAAGTGTTGCTACATGATGCAGTGATCTGTTATGTGCTTTAAATGCTAATTAATTGCTCTCAGAGGTCTGATTGCTGTCTGTTACTTTGCTTGCTAACCATTGTCTCTGATTGGTTGAATAAATGCTAAAGCCTGAGATTGGACAAAGAGAGCAGTAGGCAGGGCTTTAGGAGACAGAAGATAGATGGGAAGAAGAAGCCAGGAGGGGAGAGAGGAGAGATACAATGAGTTAAAGATGGAAGAACATATTGCCACATGGCCAGGAACAATGGTATAGCATGGAGAATAACAGTCCAAAGGGATGTGTGTGTGTGTATGTGTGTGTGTGTGTGTGTGTGTGTGTGTGTGTATACATATATTATATATACAGTTTTATCTGAGGAATAGAATTATAAACTAGAGTAGATGGGCCAATATTGCACAATCCAGGCTCTTGTTAAAATCCATCAGGTGTCTGAGTGTGATCATTTATTTATTTTTTATTTTTATTTTTTTAATTTTTATTTATTACTTCAAGTTACATCTCCATCACAGTCCCCTCCCTCCACCCCTCCTTGTCCCAAACTCCTACCCTTTCTCTTCTCTCCCACCTATCCTACTCCTCCTGGGTGGGGTGCCCTACATATCAGCCCCCCTCAGCTCAGCAGTCATATGAGGGCTAAGAGCTTCCTCTTTCACTGAGGGCTTACATGGCAGCTCCGCTAGGGAAAAATGTCCCACTAACAAGTAACAAAGTCCATGTTCCTGTTCCTTTCAGTCTGTTGGTTGTAGGATAGTTATCCTGTACTATATAGCTAAAATCCAGTTATAAGTGAATAGATGCCATGTGCATCTTTCTGGGTCTGGGTTAGTTCACGCAGGATGAGTTTGTGATCATTTATAATGGCAGATTAAGGATCAACACTGCTAACCACACCAATTAACTATAATTTAAATACTGAAAATAAATTATTTAATTAATCTCTATAGGTACATATATAATTACATACATATATGTTTATATTGTACATATATATGTTCCTTTTAGGAACAGTAAGTATAAGATAAATGGGAGGCATTCAACACAGAAAACCTAAACTTGAATCATGATTTCTGAAATAAAATAAATATTTAATTTAAAAGGATGGACTACTAAGAAATAGTATTGAGTTTCATACATTATTCCTAGTGCGAAAAGAGAAAACAAGAAAAGATCATATGAACGAGTCATTGATTATTCCATTTATGTGAAATTCAGGAACAGGAATACAATGCCAATGGGGATGTGTTGGTGTGAGGGATTCTGGGTGATGGCATATCCCTTTCTCTTGGTGATGTTTGCATAGCTATATATATTACTCAAAATTCAATGAACACCACATTGAAAACTGGTTTATTTTATGATTTGTAAATTAGTCTTCACAAAAATTTTGGGAAATGGATGAAAATAGAGTGAGAAAGAACAGAGAAAAAAAAGACAGTGAAAGACAGACACACCTACAAAGGAAAGGAAGGAGAGAGACAGAGAGACAGAGAGGAAAACAGAGAGAGAGAGAGAGAGAGAGAGAGAGAGGAAGACAGACAGACAGAGAGAGAGAGAGAGAGAGAGAGAGAGAGAGAGAGAGATTTGTCATAGATGATCCCTGCTGGCAACTATTCTTGTAGAGGAGGTCCAGGATCCCCTGACCCAGACAAGGCATGAACTATACCAAGTAAACAGTGAATTTATCAGGGCCACTTAAAAGGAGTGACTCGAAATAAGCAATGCAACCAGAAATCCCATCACAGCATCAGTGGAGGCTCACAAATGCTGTGTCTGGTCTCTCTGCATTGCTTGGCTGACCAGAGTCACTTCTCCCCAGAAACTGCTACTGTGTTTAACCATGGGTCAGAGCCGTGTGAGTCTCAGCTTCTGGGGTTTGTGCGTTCATTCTATTTGCTTCCTGACATATGAGTCTCTCTCCAGAATGGGACCTTCCAGGTCAGGTGGAATACACACCATCTTCCAGTACAGGAGAAATGTGTTTCAATCAGTTCAAATAACAACCTGGGAAATAACTCAAGGGTTTAGTGAGCTCAAAAGGTGTGTTTCCTAAATGAGGCCCCCTTGTATGATAAGCAGATAAAGAGAGTCAGAGATACAGCCCATGCCCCCTTCTTTGCCTTCCTTGCCAAACACAAGTAGGGCTTTTTTTTTTGTCTGAAGTTCCTGCCTCAGAAGGAAAGAAGTGCTTGGTAAATTTGCGCAGCTGCCATGGAAACTCAGCCTCAAGTCATCACATTAATAAGGGTAGTTGTAGAGAGCTGCGACGTGCCGCACCCTAAAGATGGCGCTGGTTTCCGCCTTCCACCAGCCCGACGGTGAGCGCTCTCGGTGGTAAATAAGTCCATATTTGGCTAAGACCGCTGATCTGGCTTGCTTCCGCATATGTGGGCCTCTAAGATAGCACCACGTGGCTTTACTTGATTGGCTGTTCATATAGTATTTAGCCTGTGGGTTGGGTCTGCCCGGGCATTCAGAAGACTGTTTTCAAGGGACCTGAATAAACTGCTGGAGAAGAGCTTTTGCAAGTTGCGTCGTCCTTGCTGGTTGAGGGAGACGCGACAAGTGGTGGCCCATACGGGGAACCAGAAAAGACTCAGAACTCCTGCAGTCAGGGGCAGTGCACTGGTAAGTTCCCGGGATAAATTGGGACAATAAAGTTTCGTGGAAATAGCGAACAAAAGGTAAAGTTTCACGGAAATAGCGAACAAAAAGGGTAAAGTTTCGTGGAGATTGCGAACCGAAAGGTAAAGTTTCACGGGAAAACTGCGAACCGAAAGTAAATTATTAATCATGGGATTGTCTCAGTCACATCCAATTTTTCTGGCTCTTCAGGAGCTACTTTTAGCTAGGAATTTGAAACTTAAGAAGTCTACCCTAGAGAGATTTTTGAATGAATGCAATTCCGTGGCTCCGTGGTTTGCGGTGTCTGGGAATCTTACGGTGTCCTGCTGGGACAAATTAGGCAGGGACTTGGATTTTGCTTGGGAGCAAGGTACTCTGAAGCATGGAGTAAGACTGATTTGGAAGATGGTGAGGAGTTGTTTAGAAGATCAGAGATGCTGTAACGCAATCAAGGAGGGAGAATCAGCCTTGGAACTGCTGCAAGGGGAAAGATCTGAGCAGGCAGACAGTGAAAAGGGAAGCAAAGGCGAAAGATTTGAGCAGGCAGACAGTGAAAAGGGAAGCAAAAAGAAGGTCCCTCTCTATCCCGATCTTAGAGATTTTAGAGATTTTGAGGATTCAGAGGTCACAGATTCCGAAGGGGAGCTACATACTCTAATAGAACAGTTAGAGAGGACTGCTATTAGAAAAAGGGAAAAGAAAAAGGTAAAAGAGAAAGACACATTGGCGGCAGTCAGTGTAAGTGAAGCTGTTGCCGCGGCGCCTTCAGCCACATTGGCGGCGGTCGGTGTAAGTAAAGCCGTTGCCGTGGCACCTTCAACTCCCCCTCCATACCCAGAAGCCGTTCAGATAGATCAGCCTGTTCAGTCCCTGAAAGTAGGGAGATCTTTCTGCCTGGGGATGTGGACACAAGTAAGAACAGAATTACAGTTTGCCTATCCGGTATACCAAGATCCACAAGGGAACAGGTACGAGGAACCGCTTGATTTTAAAGTAGTTAAATCCCTTGCAGAGTCAGTTTGTACCTATGGCATTACCGCTTCTTTTACATTGGCTCAAGTGGAAACATTAAGCAGACACTCCGAGTGATTGGAGTGGCCTGGCCCGCGCCTGCTTAAGTCCAGGGCAATACTTAGACTGGAAAGCTTTCTTGATTGAGTATGCCACTGAGCAAGCAGCCATTAATCAGAAAAATGGAAATCCAGCCTGGGATAGAGATATGCTGCTTGGGCAGGGGAGATTTGCCAACCAGTCGACAGGATATCCCAATCAGGTTTATGAACAAATAAACCAGACAGCTATCAAGGCTTGGAAATCCCTTCCTAACAAAGGGGAGGTGAGTGGTAACTTAACTAAGATTCTACAGGGCCCCATGGAGCCCTTTTCAGACTTTGTGGCATGATTGGTGGAAGCGGCAGGGAAGATTTTTGGTGACCCGGATGCTGCTATGCCACTAATAAAACAGTTGGTTTATGAGCAATGCACAAAAGAGTGTAGAGCCACTATCACCCCTTACAAGAGTAAAGGGCTAGAAGCCTGGATGAAAGTGTGTAGAGAACTTGGAGGGCCGTTAACTAATGCTGGTCTTGCTGCCGCAGTAGCACAGTTGACCAGAAAAGGTGGAGGAAGTTCAGGAGTTTGTTTTAAGTGTGACAAGATGGGACACTTTAAAAGACAGTGCCCCGGGGGAAGGAGTACAGAAAGTACAGGAAGTGTACAATGCCCCAGTCGGCCGGGGTTATGCCCAAAATGTAAAAAAGGGAACCATAGGGCTAATGAATGCCGTTCAGTGACAGACATCCATGGCCAGCCTTTAACTCAAGGTTATGGTGGCGCTCGTCCAAAAAATGGACAGCGGGGCCCACAACCCCAGGGCCCACAAATATATGGGGCAGTAGAGAATCAGGACAAAGAACAGAATCAAGAGAGATGGCCAACCCTCCGCCATCTGAGAGACCGCGGAGAGCCACTACAGGCTCAGCAGGATTGGACCTCTGCTCCACCACCAGACTCGTATTAATGCCCCAAATAGGGGTCCACTTAATTGAAACAGATTTTAAAGGACCCCTTGAACCTGGTACAGTTGGTTTGCTGTTAGGGAGGTCATCATCAGCCTTGAGAGGACTTATTGTCCATCCTGGGGTTATAGATCCAGATTATACAGGAGTGGTTAAGATTATGGTAGCCCCCCCCACCATGGTATAACGGCTATCTCTCCTGGAGATAGAATTGCTCAGTTGATCATGTTGCTGAGTTTACATGATCGCTATGTGGCAAGGGATCGAGAGAGAGGAAAAGATGGTTTTGGGTCCACGGGCACGGATCTGACTTTTCTCTCCTTGGATTTGGACCAACGCCCTGTCTTGGAGTTAAAAGTTGATGGTAAAAAGATCCTGGGCCTTTTGGATACTGGGTCTGATAGGAGTATCATAGCAAAGAAAGACTGGCCTTCAGGTTGGCCCGTACAAGCCTCTTCTCAAACACTTCAAGGCCTGGGTTATGCTAAGACTCCAGATATGAGTGCAAGATCATTAAAGTGGCAGGACCAAGAAGGCCACTCAGGAGAAATGCAGCCATATGTACTTGAGCTCCCTATCTCCCTTTGGGGAAGAGACCTTTTAAAGGATATGGGATTTAAATTGAGTAATGACTATTCTGATTCAGCCCAACTTATGATGCAAGATATGGGATATGTTCCAGGCTTTGGAATAGGAAAATATTTGCAGGGGCGGAAGAGTCCCATATCTATGCAGCAAAGACAAAAGAGACAGGGCCTGGGTTTTTCCTAGGGGCCACCACTGAGGAGGGCATTCCCATAACTTGGAAGACGGAGGACCCAGTATGGGTTCCTCAGTGGCCACTTTCCTCTGTAAAATTGAATGCAGCCAAAGAGTTGGTGGATGAACAGATGTCTTTAAAGCATATAAAACCATCTGTATCTCCCCGGAATACACCTATCTTTGTCATTAAAAAGAAATCTGAAAAATGGAGATTGTTGCATGACCTGCGTGCCGTAAATCAACAAATGCAGATCATGGGCCCAGTGCAACGCGGCTTGCCGCTTTTGTCATCTTTGCCAGCCTCATGGCCTATTATAGTTATAGATATAAGGGATTGTTTTTTCTCCATCCCTTTGTGTGCCAAAGATAGTGAGAGATTTGCATTTACTGTTCCATCCTGTAACCATGAGGAACCTGATCAGCAGTTTGAATGGGTAGTATTACCTCAGGGCATGGCGAACAGCCCCACTATGTGCCAACTGTATGTGGGGGAAACCATTGCTCCCTTGAGAAAGAATTTTCCAGATTTAAGATGTGTTCATTATATGGATGATATCTTACTGGCAGCTAAGGGTGAACAAATGTTAGATCGGGCCTATGAAGAATTAGTTCAATTATTAAAAAAGAAAAGGTTGTTTATTGCTCCTGATCAGGTTCAAAAGGAAAATGTGGTTGATTATTTAGGAGGAAAGGTTGGACCTGAAAAGATAATACCTCAAAAGATTGAGATAAGAAAAGATAATTTAAAGACTCTAAATGATTTTCAAAGGTTGTTAGGAGATATCAATTGGGTAAGAAGCTATTTGAAGCTACCAAATTATGAAATAAGACCCCTATATGATATTTTGAAAGGTGATTCAGCACTTAATTCTCCTAGGCAATTAACGGAAGAAGCAAGAAAAGCTTTATGTAAAGTGGAAGAAAGGTTACAGAGTGCCTTCCTAAAGAGATGGCAGGAAGGACAGCCCATTGCATTGTGCATATTTGCCACCTATGGTCAACCTACAGGATTGTTATGGCAGGACGGACCATTATTATGGGCCTATTCAAAGATTTCTCCAAAAAAATCCATAGAACATTATCCCACTGCAGTTGCTGCTTTAGCCTTGAATGGTATCCAACAATGTTTGCAGTCTTTTGGAGTTGCTCCTGCCAGTATAATAGTGCCTTATTCCAGTCATCAAATTAAGATTTTGTGTGGCACTGTAGATGACTGGGCAATATTTCAATGTAGCTTTGAAGGAGTGATTGATAACCATTATCCTAAGCATCCATTGCTATCATTTTTTAAGGAGCACCCAGTGATATTCCCTATGGTTACTTCAGCAGTACCACTTCAAGGGTCACCAAATGTGTTTACTGATGGCTCAAAGTCAGGCTGTGGAGCCTATTTGATAGAAAGACAAGAGCCCGTGCTATGCCAATTTCAACTGGGCTCCCCCAAATAGTAGAGTTGAAAATAGTAATTGAGGTGTTTAAAAGATGTCAATTTGCATTCAATTTGATCTCAGATTCAGTCTATGTGGTCAACGCAGTGAAAGTATTAGAATTAGCAGGTCTTATTAAGAGTAGTAGTACTGTATGTGCCTTATTACAAGAGTTACAAGTTTTAATCTGGCAAAGAAAAAGGTGTTTTTATATTCAACATATCAGAGCACATACAGGATTACCTGGACCATTAAGTGAGGGTAATGATAAAGTTGATCAATGGACTAGGATGGAATGCATTTTTTGGAGCTCATTCCTGGACCAAGCCAGACAGTTTCACCAATTATTTCATGTAAATGCAAAAACTCTACAGCAGAAATTCCATTTATCTAGAGCAGATGCTAGACAAGTGGTTTTGGACTGTCCTCAGTGTGTGATTCATCATCATCCTCCCAGTGTGGGAGTGAACCCTAGAGGGTTGATGCCACTCAAAATCTGGCAAATGCACGTTACCCACATTTCAGAGTTTGGAACCTTAAAATATATTCATGTATCTGTGGATACCTGCTCAGGTATCATACATGCTACACCTATGAGTGGAGAAAAGGCTCGCAATGTCATAGGGCATTGCTTAGAAGCCTGGGCTGCATGGGGAAAACCACAGCAGCTGAAAACGGACAATGGACCAGCCTATACGGCTCAGTCCTTTGTCTCCTTCTGCAACCAGATGGAGGTACAGCTTAATCACGGATTACCATACAATCCTCAAGGACAAGGAATTGTGGAGCGTGCTCATCGCACCTTGAAAAAATGTTTGCAAAAACAGAAAGGGGGAATAGGCCAAGGCCGTACCCCCAAGGAGAGAATGTCTTTAGCCTTATTTACTTTAAACTTTTTCAATTTGGATGCTCAAGGCCGCTCAGCAGCGGACAGACATCAGGATTCCCATGGTCCACCTAAAGGCATGGTGAAGTGGAAGGATATTTTGACAGGCTCTTGGCGAGGGCCTGACCCCGTGCTAACATGGGTGAGAGGGTCTGTTTGTGTTTTTCCTCAGGATCAACAAGATCCAGTGTGGGTGCCTGAGCGCCTTGTGAGGAAGATTCGTCATGAAGACCTTCCTAAGGATCCTGGTGATAGTAGCAGTGAGTATGTCAGGAATGACCGAGCCGAGATGGGGGATCCTGTCGATATTCCCAAAGCCGATGTCGGTCAGACATGATGCAACTGTGTTTCCACGCTTACTTAGCAGTAATAGAAGCCTAGGCTTACCCTACCTTCCCTTTGATGATCAGAGAAGCCCTATAGAGGGTAATAGAAATGTCAGCTTGAAGGGTAGTCTGTGCTTTTTAATGAGCTTCAATAGGTCAGATGATACAGAATGCATTAAATTGTCTCAGCAGTCACCAGATTTTTTACCACAATTGAGGTTTGGGGGTAGGAGTGGTGGTTTGTTTTCAGGCAATGTTTCTCGCCTTGAAGGATGGTGGCCCACACGAGTCTCTGACCGGGACCCCCCCAGACAGCCACGCTAGGCACCTTTTTGTAGAGGATCCACAGGAGAGGAAGGACCTTTTCCCTGGACTGGATGTCAGGAGTGCAGAGCAGTTTGGGTTCAACAAGATTATTTTTCCTTTAGCCCCATGATTAGTAATATAGTGAATAAGTCTTGTACAGGAATGCTTGATATATCTACTAGGGATCCTCAGCAGACTGCCACCAATCCTTTGATTTGTGGCTTTTGTGTGGGGTAAATGGAAGTTGCATGGACTTGGGACCTGTCATTATGCTTGGGGGAGGAATTTATCAAAGAGGTAATTTTTCCCTACGGTCCGCTACCAAATTGGATCTTTCTGGCGGTAGTGGCTCTGGTACTTGGAATTCTTTGTTTCATTCTTACCGCAGTAAGACCTTTTCAGCCTTGCCAGTATGTCTCTGGCCTCCTTTTCTGTGGATTGTAAGTAATGGGAGTGCATCCTTGGGTGAAGAAAAGTTAGTATGCACTCTTGGCATATGTTTTTATGCCCTATGCTGGAATGCCACAGCCTTTCCTGTGGCTGTGGTGACTAGAATGCCTCGATATGTAGCAGTTCCTGTAGAGGCCCCTAATACCATGATGCTATTCAGGTTTAAAAGAGATTTTGGCATCACTGCAGCTATTGTTACTGCCATCACTATTGCTGCTGTGGGGGCTACTGCCTCAGCTATTGCCTTGTCTAGTTCTATACAGACTGCCAATGCCCTGAATAACATCTCAGCCACTGTAGCACAGGCATTGGATACCCAGACCTCTATGAATTCTCATCTCAAAGGAGGCCTTATGATAGTTAATCAATGCATAGATTTAATACAAGAACAGATTGATTCTCTTTGGCAACTAGCACAATTGGGGTGTGAGTGCAAAATGCAAGGTTTGTGTGTTACTTCCGTGCAGTATCAAAATTTTACAAAAGCTGCTAATCTGTCTAGACAATTGTCAAAGTTCCTCTTACAGGATTGGTCGGCTGAATTTGAAAATTTGATTAGAGAGCTGAGAGTGACAATCGTCCACATCAACTCCACTCGGTTGGATCTGAGCCTGGCCACTGGTTTGACTTCCTGGATACAGACGGCTATGGATCATCTTAAGGAGTGGGCGGGCGTAGGCTCTTTGGCGATACTGATGATACTAGCCTCTCTGGTTTGCCTATGGTGCATCTACAAAATGAGAGCCACACAAAAGCATAATGCAGCCATGATTATACAGGCCCTTGTCGCCATTGAGGCGGGCCAGTCCCCTCAGGCATGGCTCGCTGCCGTTAAGCCTTAAATCTTCACTGAGCATAGTCCCTGCCCTCTGAGGTATTCGTTCCACGGATATTAGGGTCTGGCAAGTCAATGACAGAGTAGACGGGTAAGCCTCAGCCACCTAAGACAGGGCAGCCCCGAGTGGGGAGGCTGACCCAGAGATGGGTAAGAGTTTGAGCATCGCCCTCCTACAGGCTCAGGGCCACCGTGAGATCCCCAGATATGGGGATTACGAAGCCTTTCCAGGGACTTCTACCTACTTTAGGAAAAATAAAAAAGGAGGAACTGTAGAGAGCTGCGAAGTGCTGCGCCCTAAAGATGGCGCCGGTTTCCACCTTCCACCAGCCCGACGGTGAGCGCTCTCGGTGGTAAATAAGTCCATATTTGGCTAAGACCGCTGATCTGGCTTGCTTCTGCATACGTGGGCCTCTAAGATAGCACCATGTGGCTTTACTTGATTGGTTGTTCATATAGTATTTAGCCTGTGGGTTGGGTCTGCCCGGGCATTCGGAAGACTGTTTTCAAGGGACCTGAAAAAACTGCTGGAGAAGAGCTTTTGCGAGTTGCGTCGTCCTTGCTGGTTGAGGGGGACGCGACAGGTAGTTTAACCACATGAGGCAGAAGTATTGAGGAAGGCAAGTCACCCAACAGACCTGGAAAGTCCTTGTCACAGCTTTGGCCTTTCTACCCATCTGTATCAGAGAATCAGACTCAAGCATGATTGATCTGGAGAGCCACCCACATCTGTATCACCTGATGCCTTTCTGAACTTCACCATCTTTCTATATAGCCATTTACCCTTTGAAGAGTGCAGATGAGCCTCAGCTGACTTCACATAGGTCTGCCTATGCTACACTTTCGATAGATTTATGTGACTTTTCTCCTTGTCTCCATTTTTGCAAAATTCCAGGAGACTTGTTGGAAAATTCCTTTTCTCCTCCTTGATCACACATATCTTTTTACACATATCTTCTTATACTCTCTGAGCACACAGAGGTGAAACCCAGGTTTTTATTAAAATCATGTCAAAGGTTAAATTCCAGAAAGATAAATGTCATCGGAATTCTTGTTGCTATTTATAACACCAAAGCTGCAAAAAATTTTTGTGTAGTTTCAGTAGTTTGAGGTGTATGTGTGTGTGTGCATGTGTGCGTGTGTTTATACATGTGCTTGTATGCATTCATGTGTGTGTATGCATGTACATGCATGTGTGAGTGGTGTGGTCTTGGCTCCTGCTTCATGTGTGTGTATGCATGTACATGCATGTGTGAGTGTGGTCTTGGCTCCTGCTTGTTAGTATAGTTGTAAATTTTCCTTGACTCAATTTTTTCATAATGACATTATCAGCTTTCATTTCATGTTCTTCAAATTTATCAGCCTTAATGATGTGTTTAAAGTAAAAACGTTTATCAGGGACAGACACCACAGCAGGCCAATGTATCACTGTCAATAATACTAAATGTCTACACAAAGCACTAAATTAAATGTCTGGAATGCCACAAAGTACTGCGTTTGCAGAGGCATAACTAGGACTTAGAAAGGAGGCCCAGAGGGATTCATTTGCATGTCATTTGCATTGTCACTACTGTCAGTTAACCCAGACACAAGCCAACTCAGCAGAAACATTTGAAGCCAAACTGAAGAAAATATGCCAACTTGGTTTAGAGTCCACAGCTACAGGTACACTCAGAGTAATAAGAGGGAAATGTAGAAATTCAAACCAGGGTTTACACTGTCTGTAGTATGCGGGAGCCTTTCCCATGTGCATGTTTATGTGGGGGGCGCATGGGTGGGCATGCATAGACAATTCTTTCCAACCTAGAACAATGATTTGGGAAGCACTAGATGTTTTGATTGTATATTATCCATTCATATTCTGAGAAGGAAATTTTGTAGGTTAGACTCTGGGACTTCTCTCTGTTTCTTTTCTGTATCCTTCTTTCTCTCCTATGTAGGAGTGAACAGACTTGAGAAAAAAATGGGACATAGACATAGTATAGGAAAGATCAAGAAAAAGGGACAGATTATTGAATATGGCCTTATACCTTTGTATATTAATACAAAATTAATATTATATTTGGCTAAATTGGTATTGATCATTGTATATTAATGCAAAATTAGGATTGTATTGGACTACATCGGTACTGATCTTAGTATATTGATACAAAATTAAGAGTATATTTGGCCACAATGGTATTGATCTTTGTATATTGTTACAAAATTAAGGGTAACACTTCTTAAAGGTATTGTACCTAGTAATGCTTAAAAAGGAAATGTGAAGTTTTGGTCTTTTGCTAACAACCATCATAAACTGTTTAGGATAATTAACAAATACAAACTAACAGTCATGCAAACGTGTCATTTTGTTAGTTACTATGATAGTCTATCACAGTTATTTTCTAAGCTACTCAGAAATCAAGTTGTTAAGAGACAAGCAACATTTGCTTATCTAAACATAAGAGATAGGGCGTCTTCAAAAACCCCAAGGGATCTGCAGAGTATGGCATTCAAAGATGTTTTCTTAAATTAAGATTTTTTTGATATCGAGACACGCCAGCTCCTGACAGCATCCCTTATTCCACTCCAAGTAGAAGATGAGCATCGAAGAATCTCCAGTGTGAGATGGTTGAATTGGTGGTAAGCCTTTCTCTTGGCAAGAAAAACCCCTTGCTTCAACTGTAGACAGACTGCTGTCCAAAAAGGACAAAACTTGGGAGCAGGTAAGTCGACAGCCTACCTCTGCCAAGACAGGGTAGGTAAGTCCTTTATAATTCCTGCTCTACAATCAATGTCTGTCAGAGAAATGGGGCCAAACAGCTGAAGATTGATGCTGTAATATATGGAGAGAAAATGGGAACTGTCCAGGCAGCCACTGATATGTCATTTCTTAGTTTTGGAAGCTGTGGGCCCTGCACTTCCTATATAATCAGATGTATTTATCCCTCTCAGGTCTCTGAGGTGGTTGAAGAATAGATAGCTAGAGTCTCATATTTAAATTTTGAGTTGTTTAGGAATCAAGAGGGCGTTCTGGATCTAAGAAGATGTTTTTAAAATTGTGATGCAAGTTAGTATGAAAGCTGAGTTAGACAGAGAACTTTAAACTCATGGAGATAGTTAGATAGTAGAATGTTAAAGTCAGGGGCCAAATACATATGGACTGAACATTCAGAATGTATGCTAAGCCATATAACTCTCAGAATTGTGGCCTACTTATTTTAGTTGTTTTGTACAGTATTTATTGTTATAAGAGAAAGAACCATTTGTTGGAGTAAAAAAAAAGAATTATGCATTCTGGGGGAAGGGTGAGAGGGTAGGAGGGTGGGGCTGGGAGGGGTGGAGGGAGAGGGCTATGATGGAGATGTAACTTGAAGTAATAAACAAACATTAAAAAAACGGAAAAAAGGTCAAAGAGAGAAAAAAATTTCCATTTGAATGTTTGAAACAAAGCACTTAAGGAAGGTGAAAGATTGTTAAAGTCAGAGAAAATTTAGATATCAAGGAAACAAGGCCTTCTATACATTACGGGGCTGACACACATATGGACTCAGAGAGAGTATGGCTACATGCACAGGGCCTGAACAGCTTTAAGTCAGATGGGGTCCCAGAACTGAGATGTGGGGTGGGCACAAGTCCCCATCCCTAGCCCCCAAAACCATCTTCAATTTATAACTGCTCACAAAGGAAAAATTAGTTTTCTTCACTGAAGTTTCACTGAGTGTACAAACCATAATTAAGGTCCTATCCCACACCAAGCAGTAATGGGAAAACAAATCCAACTCAATGGGGTTTTTGTAAAATTTTGTCTTGTATTGCATTGTTTTGGCATTTTTTGTCTTATAAGCATCTTTTTGCCTATATGTTATGATTTCCAATTTTGTATTTTTGCAGATTTTATGTGTTTCTTTTTGTTATTCTTTTGGAATTCTGTGTTTTCTTTGTTTTCCTGTTTATTCTTAAAGAGAGGCAAAGAAAGGTTGGAGTTGGGTATGCAGGGAGGTGAGAATGATAAGGAAAAAGCTGGGCACATAAATTTTTAAACAAATGTTTGGTAGTACCTACACACATTTATTTTTCAATCAGACAAATTTCATATTTAGTGTTTTCCTCCACATATGTCATGAACCTGTGATAAATTTAGGAACTGCATTTGAGAAAACTGAGAAATACTTTTTGTTTGGTTAGTTGTTAATTTAGTGTGTGTGTGTTTATGTGTGTGTATATCTGTGTGTGTATGTGTTGTATCTCTCCTTCTTTGTGTGTGTGTATATGTGTTGTCTCCTTCTCTATCCCCCACATGTGTGTGTGTGTGTGTACATGTATGTGTGTGTATGCCACATGTGCACTGAATCCAGCAGAGTTAAAAAGGCCATTAGATCTCTTGCAGTTCTAGTCACAGACTGCCAGTGGATGCTTGACAGAGGCTGGAAATCAGGGTTTTCTGCAAGAACAAGCAGCAATTTTAACCATACAGACATCTCTCCTACCCCATATGTTTATTTTTAATTCAAAGAATAGAAAACCAAAATATATCACTTGAGGATAAAATGTAAGATTCTAAAATTTCTTAAGCCAGTTGATTTTAAGTAGTTCATCTTCCTAAAAAAAAAAAAAAATAGAACAAAGATTCTGAAAAACAGATGTATCCTGGGTAAAGGATGCAGAACCTCATTGTGTCTCTGCTATCCAAGGAAAATATGATGGCATGATGTTTTCTTCTGTGCTTAATGCCTGTATTCATGCCAATAATGTTAAAATGGAAGTTTCCTTTTTAAGTATGTCTTGTTAGCATGTTTCAAATATCCACAGTAACAAGTTTTACTCTGTCATTTTCATGCATGAATAAAATTGACTTTGATCCTTCTTATCCCCCATTACTCCCTCTTGTTTTCCTATTTTTCCTCTCCCAGTTCATCTTCCTTCCACTTTCATGTATTTACTCCTCTAAAAATGTTTCACTAGGGTTTGTTTACCGTGCATGGACACTAGACACTATGTCTCTGTACTGTGTACCTCGGGCACACTGAAGAGTATGTCTCTCCCTCCCATCAACCACTATGCATCTATAGACCCTCAGAAGTGAGTCCTATCAGTCTTGTCTCCCCTCACTAGCACTAACTGCAGAAGCCTTTATACCTGTCTTTATATATCCTCTTCTATTTATCTGCCTTCTCTTTCTATATAAGTATAACAGGTAAAAGTTTAGTAACTATGGAAATGAACTGAAAAAACAACTACCTGAAAATAACCCTGGAACCATGGGGTACCTTGGCCACTGTAGGAGATGCCAGTTTTTCTGACCATACCCTGCAGGTCACAGTTGTCCATCCCATAAGGTAGGGTATTACCTGGAGAAGAGAGACTGTTTGACACTTAAAAACGATAACTAGCAACTTAATAAGTGAATCATAAAGTAAGTCTAAATGTGCCAGATGCCCGATGTGTACCTTTGAGTTGTTCATGGAAGGGTCCCTGAGGCCCACAAAACAATACAGGCTGCTTCCATCACCCAGTTACCTGCCAGAATTTGGTGGTAAGACCCACTTGCTGAAGACACCACATGCTTTGGTCACAGTACATGAGGAAATCAAGAGACATTCACTTGGAAGTTTCCTGGTGAGTGCTGTGAACTCCATGCCCTAGTGTGGTAATCTGTGCCTCCTAGTGCAATCGTGGCATGAAGTTATGGAGGTAACAAGCCATGTTCTGATTGGATTTAAGTCACACTGGGTCTGACACTGAGTACTGTGCACTATAGTAAGAATTTGCGGCTGGAAGATCACAAGCCTGTAGGAGAACTGACTACTCCTGTGTTACTAAATGGACTCAATATCAAATTGCCTGCAATGTACTAATCACTTTCCTCGGGTTAGTGCATCTCTCATACCTCAAAATCAGAGAAGCTTCTTTTTCCAGAAGATGGTGCTTAACACAGACATCTATAACAATGCCAGAAACAGAGAATGTGAGACTGTGAAGTGCTCAGTCCTACATGGTGGTCTCTTTTAAATCCCTTCCCACCAATGTGTAACAGTAAATTTGTATTTATCACACATATATTTATTAATACTTAACAATTACCTAACAATTGTCTATAAAATTCCTAAATCCTAAACCCAAACCCTAACTCTGAAACCTAGCACCTAAAACTTCTTAGTACCTATAATACAATCATTTAACATTAACCTAAGGTTTCTCAAAAGGATATTTTTCTCTGAGTGTGGGTCCTGATGGATGGCTGGTCTTCACACAACTTTTCAGTTTTAAAGTCTCTTAACGTCTCTGAATTTCGTTTGTCACCTTTGTGGTCTTTTTTTAAAATGTATTTATTTATTGCTTCAGGTGACATCTCCATCATAGTGTCCTCTTTCCACCCCTCCCAGTCTCGCCCTCCTACCCTCTACCCCCGAATCCTACCATCCCACTCCTCTGGAGTGGAGTGTCTTTACATAACATTCCCCAGCCCCAGTTCAGCAGTCATATGAGGGCCACGAGCCTCCTCATACACTGGAGGCCTACAAGGCAGCACCACTAGGGCAAAGTGTCTCAATGATAGGGAGAGAAAACAAACAAACAAAAGTCTATCTCCATGTTCCCTTTGGTGCGTTGGTTGTAGTATAGATATCCTGTACTATATAGCTAAAATCCAACTATAAGTGAATATACATCCTTTTGAGTCTGGGTTAGCTCACTCAGGATGAGCTTTTCTAGTTCCAACCATTTGGCTGCAAATTCCATAATTTCATTGTTTCTGATAGCTGAGTAATATTCCATTGTATAGATGTACCATAGTTTTTTTTTATCCATTCCTTGGTTGAAGGACATCTGGGTTGTTTCCAGTTTCTAACTATTACAAATAAAGCTGCTATTAACATAGATGAGGCAACTTCCTTGTGATTTGGTGAGGAATCATTTGGATGTATACCCAGAAGTGGTATGGCTGGGTCCTGAGGCAGAGCTATTCCAAGTTTTCTTAAGACCAATTAACATATGAAAGTTTCCCAGGTGGCTAACTTATTCAGATGCTTATGGCCTGCAAAGGCCCAAAGTCCCAGAGCTCCTGAGTCTAAGCACTCCTGAATCTCAGGGAGAATCCTTCTCCTCTCCAGACCTGAAATGGGTCAACATCAGAGGGTGAAACTTTCCGATGAGATGAGATTGTGATGCGTATTTTTATGCCAGTCAAGGAAAATGTTGCTGAGTGAGTCAGGAACAGGAGAGAGAGTGAGCCTCTCTCCACATGAATCTGCCTTAAATACCTTCGCCTGTCCACAGAAGCTTTCTCGCAATTCCAAGACATGCCATTCAGATGCTTTTCAAAGAGGGCTGTGAAATGACAGGAGACCTCCAGAGGACAGGCACCTCAGGGGGCATGTCCTGCCACAACCCTAAGATCAAAGAGGTCCTGGTCTTTGGCTAGTTCCCAAGGATATGTCACTTCGGAAGTAAGTCTTTTATCTTAAAGTCCAGGCTTTTGCTATCCCTATGCTATTATATGCTAACACTAAACCTACCACACCAATGCTCAGGAATCGATGTGTAGGAAGGACTGGGAAGAAGGGAAGAGGTAACAGAGGACTGAAGAGAGTGTCTCCCAGACATGACAGACATGTCATGCATATTAGTTCAAACCATCTATGTTTGAACACACAAGATCTGTATAAAACTGGGCAGTAAGCATTTCAACATGAATGGGGAGGGTCTGTGCAGTCACATTCCTAACTGAGGATCTGCTGGCAGCTGATGGCCACCGGGGAAAGAAACTTCAGTTTACTCTGAAGATTGTATCCATTTGAGGACATCAATATTCAGAGTACCCCAAATGTGCCAGTGTTTCATCAAAGAAATTGAAACCCTCTCTTGATATAATTTAACCAAGAGCAAGACAAGATTGCAAGATTGGAATTATCTCTCTCCCTGTGTTGTCCGTTGTCCATGTCTGTCTGTTGCATGAGTTGTAATCAATGCCATCCTGAATGCTGTCTTATGCCCTCATCTCTCTTTCTGTGAGTGTATCTATGACTAACAGTGTATTTGTTCACTCTTTCAGTGAACACCATAGAAAACACTGCATGGAGAACATTTATGATGGATATTCATTTTATGAAGTTGCTTTTGACCTGCTTGCTTTTCTCTAGAATTTATTACTATAACACGTGTTTTACTCTGAGACAGAGGCCTGGAAAAGTAGCTTGAGTTGGAAAAGCTGATTACATGAGGAATCCAAGGCTAGTGAGGTTGGTTGATACATTGTTCTCTATAGGCAGGTTAAAGAAACTGGCTGAGTTCCCAGTACAACATCAGTCTTAAGGGTCCTCTTTCATGATGCCCAGCAGAGGTCCCAGTCTCTCAGAATGCAAGTTTTATCTTCATCGTAGTGTATGGCAACGGCAGCATGGCTGCAGGTTGATTGCTCATGTTGCAGTGAATAGTCCTACAGTCATGAGCACGGCAACACCCGTTGGTCTCAGTGGTTAAATAATTAGATGTTGAGAAGATAGGGAGAAGCAAGAGGTGTCTAGTGGGCTTGGAAGGGAAGAAATTGTGGTGGATTTGACCAAAACATACATACATATATATATATATATATATATACACACACACACATATATGTAATATATATGTGTGTGATATATATTATGTATATATATATTACATATATATGTGGAACTCTTAAATAACAAATAAAAATGCATTCCCAAATACTTGAGTTGATAAAAAAAAATCCCCACAGTGTTTTAGGTCTTCTACTTTAAGAATTGTTAGTTTCTTTGTTTTTGATTGTTTACAAATTTTGTTTATATGTCTGTCTACTCTTAAGCGCTGAGCTATCCTTTCAGTCCCTTCTTTAGAATTCTATCAAAAACTTTTATTATTTATATGACATTCTAAAAAACTTATGTGTGGGGCTGGGTGGTGGTAATGTACATACACCTTTAATCCCAGAACTCAGGAGACAGAGACAAGGAGAAACTCTGAGTTGGAGTGCAGCCTGATCTACAGAGTGAGTTCTAGGATACCTAGGGCTATACAGAAAAACTCTGTCTTTAAACCCCAGAAAAAAAAAAAAAAACACGTTTGGCTTCCAATGGTTTCAATTAATATTGCTAATATTAAGATGCCAATACAAATTATTAAACACAATATTTATATATTAAAATTCATACTGACAATTTTTATTATACTTTAATTTTAAGGTTGCTTAAAATATAATGTGTATAGGTATATAATAATATTCAACAAATTCAAACACTTGGATTCATGGACCTTAAGCTTGTCAAATATGTATCACTGGTGTACCCCTCCATGGGGGAAGTTACAAGTGCCCTTCTGCCTTATATCCTACCTCATGGAACATTCTGAAAAGCTCAGTCCAATGACAACCACCCAACTCCAAACTTGTAAACATTAGCTTTTTTCCCCTATGAATGTAACGTTCTTGTTATTTCTGGGATCTACAGAATTCTTCAATTTTGAGTTCTGCCAGCCACATTTTAAATTCATGATTTTTATACTTCATTCAACATGAAGAACTTTACTGTATTCAGATTGGTTTCCTTGGTGTGCACACCATCGAATTTCTCACACAAGAAGTTTGCATATCTGAAATTATGTGGCTGGAGAGAACCCATACTAGCCTTGCCAGGGTTTCCTTCCAGGGCTTTCTGCACCAAACCCGGCCCACTGGAGACCAGGACATGCTAGAGGAAGATATTTGCTTGAAAACATAACCGTCCCTACATAAACAAGTCAGATCTGTGAGATTGAGCAAGCTGACCTAAAGACAAACAACTTAAAGGGAAGCTTCCTAAAAGTCCTGCAAAGTCTTTTTTCTTTCAAGAAATAATCAATTGAAAAAGATACGTCATTAGTGACACTATGGAAGTGTAAGCTGATAGCACTTTGTGTTTTAGGGAGGGACGGACGGAGACGCTTTGGCTGTTGAGTAGTTTCAGGGAAGAATAACCAGACAAGAGATACTTCTGGTGCCGATTTCCTGTCTGTATGTCCAATTAACCTTTATTAACTTAGAAAACATCACATTCTAATTTGATTGGCAGCATCAGGGCTGGCGCCAGGAAGCGGAATGGAGAAGCCCTGCTGTAAAATCATGGTTTATTAATACATCATTAAGCACTTTAAATGGATTCCAATGGTGTGTTTCTAAGGGAGAAATAATTCAGTATTTGTTAGTTATGACAGAACAGAATTGAAATTTACATTATACACCCTACACTAAAAGTCCTAATGTGCCAGCAATTGGATTACGTTTCATAAAATGATAGTGTAAACCACCCGCCTTTTTAGCAAATAGAGCCATAAATGCTAATGATTATATACTTTTATTCAGACAAAAACATATTATCATCTAGTAATATGATCTAAAATGTTTGAGCACATATGAAATAAGAATTGGATTTATTTGCACTGAGAATGTAATGGGATTTAATCCAATGAGATCTGACTTCAAAGAATACTGAGTATAGTTAAAGATGCGATTAGAGTTGTATGTGGGTCCAGGGAGCAAGCAATCAGTGAGACTGCCATGAGTTCAGGCCACCGTTAAGTTTTCTTCTGTGAGTGAACAAAATAAATAATGTAAAAGGAGTACCAAAACCAAAAAGCAATAGTTTTAAATTTAGACAATATTTGCCTTTTTATTTTCAAATATCAAATTAAACAGTGTATTTATTCACAAATGTCATTCATCTTCTATGTTGGAATTCAACTTTTAGAAGGATTTTAAAGAGTAAGGTAAATGCATGTGTATATCCATTTATGTGTCAGACTATGCATACCTGAGTGAACCTAGCATCTGAGAGGCAGGGTCAGGTGTCTTACTCCATCATTATCCACTTTGTTACCTTGACACAGAATCTCTCACGGAAACTGGAGAAAGCCTGTCCCTGTCACTGAGCAGGCCCACGGATCTCCTCCGGGCTGCCTTCCCACAGTGCTGGGCTGTAGGCATGGATGGTTCAAGGGAGTGCTTGGGATTTGAACTCAGCTCCTCATGCTTCTGCAGCAAGAATTCTTCCCCACTGAGTAATCTCTCCAGATCATATGGTCTCTCATCATATATCACTTATTTAAGAAAAATTCTGTTGCCTGTTCATGGAGCACTCTATTCTAGCTGGGCTGCCTTGTCTGGCCTCAATGAAAAGAATTCTCTTAGCCCTGATGCGACTTGATGAACCAGAATGGGTTGATTAAGGGGGGACTCTCCTCATTTGAGGAGAAGAGGGAGAGGGGAAAGAAGGTAGGAGGGTGAGAGGGTGAGACTGGGTGGGGAGTAGGGAAGGGGTTGCAATCAGGATGTAGCTTGAATAAATAAATCAATAAAAATATATGCATGATTCTCATTTGTTTTTTATGACACATACTGCACAAAATTTTTTCCTTGGAAAAATTTGGCATTTCCAAAACTTAGAAAATATTAAGTAGATAAAAACTAACAACTATAATTTAGTGAATCTTCACATCACTAATGATATATATGTAATTTAATTTGCATAACAGTGCTTTGAGTATCCTGTTGTTGTAGCCTCTCATTGTCAACATTTATCTTTACACAGAAATATTTTAGATATTGGCTGATGTGCCAAGAAGAATGACTATATGACTACATTAGGGCAAGTCAACCCTGTCAAATAAATCATTTGATTGAAATTATTTTTTTTCTCAACACACACACACATACACACAGAGACCCCCAGGAACACACATGTATAAACACACTACATCAATCAATCAATCAATCAATAAATGTAAATTTAAAAACTATATAGCAATGAACACCCAACCTTTGATTATTCCTTTTCATGAAGTAGATTACTAGGCAGAAATTGTGAATTAATTTTTGTGAAAACATAAACACACACAAGTAGGAAAAACTAGCATGGAGTGAACCAAAGTACTAGACTACATCTATACAAGAGTAGAGTTGTCTTGCCTGTGGATCAAGTTGCATGAATGCTTTTCCACAAGAACCCTACCCGAATAACTGTAATAAGTGGCTGTTTCTAATGGGCTCTGGGGATATTCAAGGGAAAGTGACCCAGAGCCTGTTTCTGAGACAGAGAACTGTGCATCCATGTAAACTCTTGCTGCAACTCCAGTTATGGGAATTGTATATGAACTCTAGTGGGGAGGCATGCGTGAGATGTGCAGCTCACACCTGAGAACATGACAACATTGGGAGGAAGTCAGAGGACAAGGCAGGGTGTTGTTTTAGATTAAAAGTGGGAAGCGGAGAGGACATGTGGGAGATCTGTGCACTAGAAAGCCTGTCTGCCCTCAGGTTCACATGGTTCTTCTGTTAGGCTTTGGGTTGGTGTTGGGAAAACAATGAGGCCTACTGAGCAGAGAAAAGAATAGCATCACAGTAAAACACTCATTTTGATTGTGTCTGAGTTTCTTTCTTTTATTTTTGTATATTTATTAGTTCTTTGAGAATTCCATATAGTATACTTTGATCATACTCATTCCTTCCCCAGCTCTTCCCAGATACATCCCCCTTCCCACCCACTTCTGTGTCTACTTTTTTTTTTTTTTAACACCATCAAGTACAATTCAAAGAGCCCAAATAGTTTCTGATATCCTATTCTCTGCACCGGAGCATTCTAGACTCAGCAGAGCTACACTTTCAGGGAGAATGACCCTCTCCCAGCAGCTGTCAGCTGCCAGTAGCCCCTCAGCTAGGGTGGGGCTTAGTGTCCACTGCCCCTCTGATCCAGCTGGTCTGATGTGGTGTGGCTCTGACTAAAAATTTCTAAGGAACAAAAACAATGGCAGCTTCAATAACACAAACATTTGATCATGAAAAGAAGATGTATCTTATTTGTTCATGCATTGGCTTAAAGAATTAAAAAGAGAGGGAAATTCAAAGTGTTCTCAACATCAGGAAATAGGCATTAACACATAATGTCAGTTATAACTTCTACTGAAAATCGGGGCATTGTTTCTATGGTGCAACTAGATTTGCCAAACAGGCTGAAAAAGTACACGATATCATCTGAAGTGGTGCTTCTCAAACTTCCCAGTGCTGCAACCCTTCAATACAGCTCCTCATGTGGTGGTTTACATTCTGCATAAGGTATAGTAGTAGCTTCTAAGCATTTGTTTTCTTTCAATTCCCGTTTGTTGCTGTACTACAAATATCTCTTTGGGCTTCCCATCATACAGCATGGCTGTGTTTAGGTCAATGCTTATCACTCTGTGGGTTGTGACCCCTTTTACAAACCTCTATCTCCAAAAGTATTTATGTTATAATTCATAACAGTAACAAACTTACAGTTATGAAGTAGCAACAAAAAATAATTTTATGGTTGGGGGTCACCACAACTCAAGGAACAAAAACTCTGTAATGTGGGAAGGCATTAACTGTGGTGAAAGTTTGAAATTGCACATGTACCAACTGGAGACAGTGTGTATTTATATTTCTAAAGAACACTCCTACTGTAAGTGGAGTTACATTTGGAGAGAGCAATGGTAAACACGGTTGACATAATAAGAATCAATAAGGTGATAATTAGCAGTGAATAACTAACACAAAACTTCAGATAGTTCACCAGACCCAAGACAGCACCACTCATAACATACTGGATGACTACTACTGTGAAAATGGGGTCCAATCCTCAGAACACATAGATTGAATTCACGGAATATTTACTGAGCAGTTTGTTAATACCTCCAGTGTTTATGGAACAACAGTCTACATACAACTGGCTGAAAAATCATACAGTCTTTTTTATTTGTCTTTGATCCAAGTAATAAAACACGTATATTCACTGTATTAACAAAAATGTATCAGGTTGTAAAGGGAAATAGCATGAAAAGCTCATTTCAGGGATGGAGAGGTGGCCAGGTGATGAAAGGACATTACCATAGTTGATATCCAGATGACTGATCCTTGGGTCATATGGAAAAGCTGAAGGAGAGAACCAACCCCACAAAGGTGTCCACTGAGAGTCAAAGGTTGGCCTTACCACATGTGCCCACTCACATAACACACACACACACACACGAAATAATTAAAAAATAGTTACAAAAAAGGAATTGAATCCTAACATGAAAATCCAAAACAAAACCAGCCAGCCATTCTCCATTGTAGGGCTGGTTGTATTCAAGCCATGGAGATTTTGTTATTGATTACTGTTTGTTTGTTCATTTGTTTATTTTGTTTTGTTTTTCATATAGTTGGAAAAGAAAACTTTATCCTTTTACTGATGACTACTCAGAAGCTCGATCTGAATTCTTGCTTTGCATTTACTCTCATAAATATACCTCAACTTTAAAACTGAACAGGTAACACAACATCTGCCCCATGGAAGATTGTTTTCATCACTGCAAAAAGGGGGAAAAAAGCAAATTATTTAAAACACCGCTTCCGCTTTGCACTCTGTGAAGTTGAAATAAGTATTCACCCTCCTCCATGTTTCCAGTCACATTTCTAGCTGTAGACTCTTAATGCAATGTTTTGTTATACAAAATAGCATCCAATTACAGCTAAAACTAACCCATGTTATTTAAAATTTTATATTGAATATAAAAAAGAGCTCAATAATCATAAAACGAATAAGAATAGTTACTTAGAACCTGTTGTTTAATTAGATTTTATTTCCAGATGGCTTTACAGTTGAATTTAACCTGATTGTCACATTTAATACATCACCTCTATTTCTCTTATTTTAGATATTTAAGGTCAGGCTAACTGTCATAGATCACTGTAAAAGTTAGAAGCCTTTAAATAGAAAGATTGATGTGAAACATGTATGTGCATACATCTACAAAACATTAAGAGTGTTTTCATGATAATGCTACAGTGACTTGAACTACACCTGTATTTGCAGAAATGTTGAACAGAGTTTCATGGTGTGAGTCACAGTAGTAGAGATTGTCTGAATTCCTGGACTCCACTTACTCTATTGAAATTTCAAGAATGTAGGTGGAAGAACCATGTCACTTGGAGGTAAATACCTGTGGTAAGTAATTCCTACATTTTCTTATCTTGCTTGTTTTCTTCCTAGTCTCCCTTAATGAAAGCACACCACTGCACTTTCCTGCTACCATACAGACCACTGTTCAACCACCTGCCTCTGCATGGTGTCCTCAATGCCAAGAGGGTCAGACGAAACAAACATGTCTTCCTTCCCTTAAGTTTGTTTTGTTGTTCTTGTGCTTGTAACATTATAAAAGGAATAATTAATTACTACATAATTACTACAGAGCAAATGGAAGACATTTCTGAGATTAACCTTAACACATGCTTCTTCACAATTCTGACCTCCTTAGTACAAGTAATTTGGAAGATTTCAAAGATGCAAGCTGAAGAAAATTTAGAATGCTTCAATCAGATTTTAAGAGGTGATTCTCGTGGTAACACGGAAGACCAGAAGGTCGCAATGAAGACCAGGCTCATGAGGCATCATGTGAGAAAAATAGTATATTGGGATACAGAATGAGGATATTCATGTTAAATTTAACACACACCAAAAATCCAGTTCATATTTTCTCAGCATGCCTGAAATTTAAACGATGCTAAATTCATGGTATTGGACTAATTAATTTAATGGAGAAAATTTCAAGTTATCATTACATTCAGGATGTTGCATGGTTACTGCTGTTTGCTTTTGATGGTCACAGTGGAAAATTGTAAAATAAAGATGTGGAAACTATGTCGTTTGGACAGTGAATTAATGTGCTTTGTCGGGCAGAGAAAGAGGTTGTTGTAGTTAAAGAGATCTTTCTTTAACAAGAGAGACCAAGCTTTCTCCATGCTGCCAACAGAAAAAGATGCTTCAGAATGACATACTTCAAACTCATTTAATGACTTTTCTTTCATTGATAATATCCAAAGATCCTCCAACAGAAGTGTTTTACAATGGTCCTGCAGCCCAGGGACTTGAATTCACTCCAGTGTGCTTCAGGGGTAGCCTTGGTACTACTCTGGCTGGCAGCAGAGCTTGGCATTGGCGGTGCTGGTTTTGCAGCTATGCACAACACAAGAGTTAGGGGTTCATGGAGGCTTCCAAAAAGATCTAGAGAAAAGTTTGTTCTCTTAGGAAATTTTAGCCAGATCATAATTCCTGCTGGAAACCCTTCAGAGGAAGATCTATTAAGCTGTGGGAATGAAGCCTCACCTGAATGCAGAGCCTAAGATGCTGGGGATGCCAGGAGCATGAGTTACCCGAAGAGAAGGTTACTACAAGACCCAGGTGGACCCAATTAAGTCAGATGCATGTTGTCCAGGCAGCTCAGCCTATGCCACTCTATTACACACAGGCTGGAGCAGTGGTTGTAGGACCTGTTTTCCCTGGTTGGTTTGGCCCACTCCGTTGTTTGTGTACCTCCAACATCCCTTTCAGATGGGGACGTTTACACTTTGCACCTTTGTGTATTGGAAGTAACACCCTTTTCTGTTTTAAAGGACATACAGTAAAAATATCGTCTTTAGTGTTTGGGCCAGTGTTTGGACTCTTAAACATACAGAACCTTTGTTAATGGACTAAATGCATTTTGTTATATGAGAAGGGCATGCTCTTCTGAGACCAGGGGAAGCCTGTTATAGCTTGACTCCGAAATGTCCCTGCAGATTTATGTCTTAAGTGGTTGGTCCCCAGCTGGTTCCACTATTTTGATTGGTTCTAGCTTTTGGGAATTGAAATATAGGTAGCAAAATAGGTCACTGTGAGTCTGTACACTGATGGGGAGTGTCACCCTCACCCACTCACTGTCTCGGGTTCTGACTCTCAGTGTGCTGTGATAAAAACAGCTGCCACCACGGGTTGGTACTGCCCTTGGGCTGCCCTTGGGCTCTCCCTGCCAAGAGGGACTCAACTCTGAAATGCAGAGGCTCAATAAACATTTATTTCTTGAAGCTGTTTCTGTCAGAGGGGAAACTAACTGATACACACAGTTTCTCAGACATTTAACATTGTATCAACATTATACAATATTGCAATAAGGATGCCAGCTGCTGATGTATCTATACAATATTACAATAAGGATGCCAGCTGCTGATGTATCTAAGCAGTTAGAATACATATGTATCACAATTCATGTTCTCATAAGTCATCTGTCAGTGGCTACTGTAGTTTGTACTGTACTTTGTAGTCCAGTAACTGTTACTGTATTTTGTTGCACACTCATATTAACAGTAGCAGACAGACCCTTCCCTTTGAGAAAAGACAGACCCACAATTCCTTTACCTTCTCTTCATTCTCCTGTGTCCTTGACTCCTGGCCAAGTGTATATATTGGATCTTTGTAATAAAATGCCCACTTTCTTCAGGATATCCTTATCACAAAAATAAGGGCAACAAAAAAAGGACAGAAGTTTCAACCCATTCTCATAGGTTTCGATCTTATGCCTGTGGGTTTCAGCCTGCTTGGAATCATTCCTTTTTGGCTGCTTTCCCTATGAACTTCAAGATCCAGAATTAGAAATAGAAGTAACAGCTTTTCAAGCTGTTAAAACAGCTTCCTGCAAGCTAAGTGTGTATAGCAAATCCCTAAATGTATGTGATTGTGTAATGAGCATTGTAAATTGTATACTTAGGCATACATGTGTGTGTTTCTATGCTGGTTCTGGGAATTCTGTAGTTGATTCTTTAACATAAGCTGCTTTAAATGCAACACAGATGCCATCTCTAGTGATACAGAAGAAAAAGGTAATTCACAGGATGATATACAAAAAGTTAATCATAATATCACTGGCAGATATTTGTAATCAGGTACCTAAGATGACAGGCATGAAATTGGCCAAATAGGACTTACTTTATAAGATTTTAATTAAAATGAGAACATGATAGAAAATTTTTTTTGGAAATTTCTAACTATATTGTAAGTATTGGTATCTTAAATTCCCAGCTCCAGAGCTTCATGAAAGATTTAAAATCTTCTAACTACTCAGAAATCATTGTCTTCTATAGCTTCAGGGTCAAGAATCTTTTTTTTTTTTTTTAAAAAATAGGTAGATTTTAGAGGCAACTTCATTGCAATGTGAATGGCATTTCTATTCTGCAGGGTTACCTCTTCCTACTTAGACTCTAGACATGAAGCCTTGCATCTCCTCAATGGGCCTGGGAGCCTGGGGGGAGACACAGTGATGCTGGGCTGTGCCACCATCTATGTACTCAGAACACATTAGAGTCCCAGAGGCTGCTTGGTCTTGGCCAGTAGAAGAATGTTTCAGAAATTTGCTGAAGTGATGAGAACCCTGGGCTTGATGGAGAATCTAGAACAGAGATTCTGTTCTCTCAGCCATGGCCACATTTCCAGGGACCATCTGCTTTTCCAGACCTGCCAAAAAAATTTCGGTATTCACTAGTCCCACAGAAGAACGAAGTGAGAAAATACTATAGTCTTTGGAAAATAATTGACAAATTGAAGGGTGGACATAGTCTTGGTGAGTTAACTTGGTAGTAGTAACAAAATGCCACAAAGCTGTCATATTATCAGCTACAGAAACAAATTCTTCACTCCTCTGGGGGCTGTGAAGTTCAAGATCAAGACATTAGTGGATCTGATATCTAGCTGGTAACAGACTTTCTGAATCAGAGATTACTCTGTCATAGCTAGATTTCTGTTACTATAATAAAGTACCAGAGAACATCTGTTTTTAAGAAGAAATTTTTTTACTTACATTTGGAGTATTCCATTTGTAGTTGATTAGTTTGTTGCCTTTTTCCTTGTAACAAGGAAATACTCAGAGAGTGTGGGAGATATAATCTTCCCTTTATGACTACAAAGAAAAGTAAGGCAATGTGAGACCAGCGGGCTGTGCTCTTTATTTCCCCTTTCAGACACGTCTGCAATGATCTATGACATTCTACTAGAATCTTTCCTATAAATAGTTTCATGGCTAGGAATTGAGCTTTCAGCACACTGGCATGTAAGGGAAATACAAGATTAGGTACTTCTAAGAATCTTTGTGTGCTAGAATGCAGACTTCCCATGAAGACAAGGAAAGATACATTTCTGAAAGGAATCCTCAAAAATCTCCAGGTCAATTCTTCAGTGTGGCTGTAGTTCTTGCAGAAGTAACCCACATCTCCGAAATACAAACCCTGTGCAGTGGAGTGTAGACTCCTGATGTGGCGAAGGCCTCTTGGCAACAATTATTCTTCTCACATTGGTGGTGGTGTTGCCTAGTGCACAGGAAGACTGAGACTCGTCCACTTGCGGTGGTCTTCAACACTGGCTATATAATTGATTGTGTAGTCTTCATAATTACATGGGTGCAAAGCCACATATACTTTACACGTAGTTTGTATTTATCTTATGGGCTCTGTTACAACCAAAGTCTACAGGCTGACTTCTGAAGCACAGACCATGGAATTTTGAATCAGACTATGTTCAAGACCTATTCTTAGATGAAGGTGGATATGTGGGGGAAATAAGTCATTTGTGAGATTAGGTCTGTCATAGTATCCATGCTACTGGGACAATATACATTACCTACATATGCAAATGCATTCATTATTTCCCTCAAATATAGCACTTCCTTGCTGTAGAGTACCTTACATCAAGCATGGCTGCAGCTTAGGAAAGATTTCTCAGGTAGCTTCTCATTTTAGAGGCAAGTTATCATCTCCCCATGTCTTTGCGGTATGTGTTGACAAAAGGACAGCATGATCACAAAGTCCCTCTTGATTAATAAAAAGGGAAACAGATGCAAAGCTAGACAGCAAAGCACAGAACACATCAAATCCACCTGGGTACATTCTGCCAGTTTTCCACATCCAAGGATAAAGTAAAAGAGATACTTTGTATGGGGGCCATCTCAGTGGCTAGGAGCAGTTCCCAGGCCCAGTTCTCTTTCCTCTGCTGTTTTCACTTTGCTTTATGGTTCATCCTTTAATTTTTTAGCCGAAAACATCTCTCTTGGCAGTTGAGGTTTTTTTGTGACAGTTTGTGTTGTGTACCAGTTTCCTCTGAATTGAAACATTCCCTTGGGAGACAAGCTAGCAAGAGGCAGGCAGCTCATGAAACTTACAAAAGTCAGGATGCTCACAAAACGTACAAGGTTCAGGAAGCCTCCTGGGTGTAAATAAGTAATAAACAATTGGTAGGCTGGATGAGGTTTTGCTGTGCAGTGGCTGCTTTCAAGTCATTCTGGGGAATTCAGTGAGTTGTCACTCATCCTGATGGGCCTCTATAGGAAAGCAAAGGCACTGGCTTCACCATATCCCTGTAAGGAACCTCTGGGCCACGCTCCTGCAGCTCCTCACTCATGTTCTTGTAAACAGCTATTTACCAAACCTCCATTGAGTAACTCTTCACTCATCATCGGGCCTGGTGACCAATTATTTGATCAAAATTGATGTTTCTCAAGGAAATATATTGGGTATAAAACACACACACACATATATACACACAATACAGAAAAAAATATATAAAGAAAATAGAGCTCTATCGTTGCTTTTATCTGGCCACTGACTTGTCATCCCTGCATTTATATTTTTGCTCTATGTTTGGGACATTTCTTTCTATAATCATTTTGAGTGAATGTTCTACCCCTTTGAAATTTCAAATCCCCCAATTTACAAACCTAAATATTAGCATTTAATGAGTGTTAAACATTGTAATCCATGAATGAGGGCATCATTTATTTACACTGATTTTGTTTTTCTTATTCACACAAAATAAAGCAAAACACCTTGGTTTCAGTCTATTCGGTCAAAATCCAAATCATGAGCATGTTCCATAAATTGATTATGGAATAACCTTTGACATTTCTGAATTGCTATGCCAATAAACATCTTTTAAAATGTTTTCTTCAATATACTTTGACAACTTCACATTTTCTGTGTTTTTCCATCTCATCTCATCGTTTAATGATATCTGGTTTTATAAAAATTTTCAAAATCTTTTTTAAAAATTAATTTATTTTTTTCAAGTTACACCTGGATCAATGTCCCCTCCAGGCCCCAGCCTCCTTGCCTCCCTCCCCCGTCCTCATCTCCATCCTCTCTTTCTCCTTATGAGGGGATCCCCCACATACCCAGTCCCTCAGTTCATCAGTACCTGAGGGCTAAGAGCTTTCTCTTGTACTAGGACTTGATAGGGTTCCCAGCTAGGGTGAGGTGCTCCACTAAAAAGACCAAGAAGCAGATTCTTAAACCTAGACACTACCTCCTTTCTCTGTGCCACATACATACTCATTTGCAACATTCCAGAAAAAGGTTGCCAGATGCCACCAGACCACTCCTACCCCATCACCATTAAATCACCTCTCTTCAGTGGAAGGGCAATCTACACTGCAGGAAACTGTTTGATTGTCTTTGAATTCCCCTGAGGTTTGAGATTCCCCTGAATGGTGCTGGATGATCAAAAAACTTGGGTTGAATTAATGAGCAAAAGACTTTCTACAGTGTAAAGGAGATTGCTACTACCATTATTTTGTGGTCAAATGTTTAAATTTTATTCTAAAAAACAGAAGATATAAAAACCAACTGTTTTTAATTCATTAATATTAGAATGGAAACCTTATTTTGCTTGTATTAGTACATTGCAACTTTACCAAATTATCTTATAAATATCAAGTGAAATAATAGATTTATCTTATGTAAAAAATCATAAATAACTTTGACTCTTGCAAAATTAATTTTACAAATTAATAAATTTAAAATTATGGGTGGTTACACTTTCTATTTACATTCAATCTTAAGGATAACATTTGCTCTTCTTAAATAATCCAGTTTTTTTAAATTTTATTCCTGTATTTGAATTATATTTTTTTTCCTCTGGGAATCACTCAGTTGTCCTTGACAAATCACCTATCCTGGGGTTCAAATGCTGCTTCTGAATGATAAATGGAAGTGATGAAAACATGCAAATTTATTGGCACATTAGATGTTTGGTGTTGTTTTTAATTTATTTCACATTTAAGCATTTTGTGAAATACAAAGAGCATAGGTTGATATATGAATTCAAGGGTAAATTGTAGTAGCATCCTACCGGCTGGGATCTTGCTGAGTAACTGCTGTGGAGATCCTAGAGGCTCCAGCCCTCCATGGATATTAAGGTCCGTGATGGTGGATTACACCATTGCTTTAAGGCGTGGCTGGGCTGTGGGAAGTGCAAGTGGTTTTCATTATTGGGATAAGTCTATACAATACATTTAACTTTCATGAGAGTAACTATATATTTCCTAGGTAACAGAAATAATCACATTTCTATTGCATCAGAAACATTTTCTTCTCCAATAGACACTGTGGATAACAGTTGTTTGTTAGTGCTTCAGGGGATGACCTCAAAGGCTCACTTAGGGCAGGCCATTGCTCTAACACTGGAGCACATCTCCAGTCTGATATCCACACCTCACATGGAGGGCAGCTGGAACTCAAGAGATATCAGGCCAGCTGAACTACACTTGTCCGGTGAGCCGAGAAAATGCTGGGTGTCTTCTTTCATGTTGTTACTTTAGGATTGTCAAATGGAAGATGAGACTTTCATTTCCCTTTTGCTATTGAGTTTGCTTTAAATTAGCATTTTACAGAAATGATCAATGGTAATTGGGTTGTACTAAAAACAGGATGGTATGCAAAGTACCTTTAGTAGGGTCTGGGAGTTTTTTCATAATGAAGTTCAGGTTCCACCCTTGCATGGCCCTGTCTCTGGAGTACTAAAACACCCATGAGTTATGTTTAATTAGTGTGAATAATCTTCCCATGTTTATTTTGGAGATTTCCATATTGTCTTCACACTAACTTGTTTTCATAAAAGAAAATTACTGATTTCTATATCTGAGTTGTGTTCTTTCTCACATTTGTATACTTGAATCATTGTCTCCCAATTTTGGCATATTGTATGAATTGAATTATATATTTCTTATTTCTCCATTAGCTTATTTATTTATTTATTTTACTTTCCAATTTCAACCCCCCTCCCTCCTCTTCTCACAATCCCACCCTCCTACCCACTTCCCCCACACCCTTACCTGGTACCAACCCAAATTGCATCAGGACTAAACTCCTCTACCACCGAGGCAAGACAAGGCAGCTTTGCTAGGAAAATGGCATCCAGAGGGAGGCAACAGAGGCCATGTCAAAGATAGTCTCCATTCTAATTGTTAGGAAATCCACTTGAGGACCAAGTGGCCCATCAGCTTCATATGTGTAGGAGTCTTAGGGTTAGTCCAAGCAAGTTCTTTGGATGGTGGCTCAGTCTCTATGAGCCCTCCTCTGTCCAAGTTAATTGGCTATGTAGGTCTTCTTGTGGTGTCCTTTCCTCCACCAGCTCTCTCAAATCTTCCCCTAACTCTTCCACAAGACTCCCTAAGTTTCACCTAATGCTTGACTGTGAATCTCTGCATCTGTTTCCATTATCTGGTGGATAAATCCTCTCAGATGGCAGTTGTATTAGGTTTCTATCCAGTTCCTTCTCTCCATCCACTTCTAGTGTCTGTTTTATTTCTCCTATATAGAGGAATTCAAGCATCAGTCCTTGAGCCCTTCTTGTTACTTTGTTGCTTTGGGACTGTAGATTGTGGTATGGTCATGGAGAAGGAACATTGCTAATTCCATGAAGCCACAGTCACCCTGATACCTAAAACTACACAGACACTCAAAGAAAGAGAATTCCAGACCAATTTCTCTCATGAACACTGATGCAGAAGCATTCAATTAAATACTCCCAAACTGAATTCAAGAACATCATCTGCCATGATCAAGTAGGCTTCATTCCAGGGATGCGGGGATGGCTTAACATATGAAAATTTATCAATATTATCCATCATATAAACAAAATGAAAGAAAAAACCACATGATCATCTCACTAGATGCTGAAAAAGCCTTTGGTAAAATCCAACACCTCTTCATGATAAAAGTGTTGGAGAGTTGAGGGACACACGTCCCATGCGTAAGCATAGTAGTCAATATGCAACAAGCCAGCACCCAACAACAAATTAAATGGAGAGAAACTTAAGCAATTGCATTAAAATCAGGGACAAGACAAGGCTCTCCACTCTCTCTATTCCACATAGTATTTGAAGTTCTAGATAGAGCAATAAGACAACTAAAGGAGGTCAAGGAGATACAAATTGCAAAGGAAGAACTCAAAGTATCCCTATTCATAGATGACATAGTAGTATATATAATTCTATCAGAAAACAGCTGATAAACACCTTCAGAAAAGTGACTGGACAAAATCAACTAAAAAAATCAGTAGTCCCCTTTTACACAAACAATAAGGAGTCTGAGAAAGAAATTAGAGAAACAGCGCCTTTCATAATAGCCACAAACAATGTAAAGAATCTTGGTGTAGCTCTAACCAAGTAAGTGAAAGAACTGTATGACAAAAACTTCAAATTTCTGAAGAAAGAAACTGAAGAAGATATCAGAAGATGGAAAGATCTCCCATGTTCATGGTTCAGTAGGATTAACATAGTAAAAATGGCTGTCTTACCTAAAGCAATTTACAGATTAAATGTAATTCCAATAAAAATCCTGATGCAATTCTTTGCAGACATTGAAACAACAATTCTCAAATTCATATGTAAAAATAAAATGAACAGGAGAGTGAAAACAGTCCTGTACAATAAAAGAATTTTTTTTTCTGTATCTTTTTTTCCTTCATTTTTTATTTCTTCAAGTTACATCTCAATCGCAGTCCCCTCCCTATTCCCCTTCCAGTCCCACCCTCCCACCCTCAACCCCCCATCCTCTTCCCTTTTTTTTAAGTTTAAGGTATATCTTATTTCCCCCTACAGTTTCCCCTTTCAGTCCAACAAATGGCTCTTTCTCTTATAATAATAAATATAATACAGTACAACAGAGGTAATTAGGCCATGGTTATGAGGGTTATATGGCTTAACGTACATTCCCAATGACCAATCCATATGTATTTGGTACCTGACTTTAACATTCTACTATCTAAACATCTCCATGAGTTTAAAGTTCTATATCTGACTCAACATTCATACTAATTGCAACACAATTTTAAAAGTATCTTCTTAGATGTATAACACTCTCATGACTCCTAAACAACTCAAAATTAAATTATGAGACTTTATCTATCTATTCTTCAATCACCTCAGAGACCTGAGAGGGATAAATATATCTGATTTCATAGGAAGTACAGGGTCTGCAGCTTCCCATACTAAGAAATGACATACCAGTGGCTGCCTGGACAGTTCCCATTTTCTCTCCATACATTACAGCATCGCTCTTCAGTCGTTTGGCCCCACTTCTCTGACAGACATTGATTGTAGAGCAGGGGTTATGAAGGACTTACCTACCCTGTCTTGGCAGAGCTAGGCTGTCGACTTCCCTGCTTCCAGGTTTTGTCCTTTTTGGACAGCATTCTGTCTACAGTTGGAGCAAGGGGCTTTTCCTACCAAGAGATAGGCTTGCGACTAACTCAATCATCTCCCACTGGAGATTCTTCGATGCTCATCTTCTACTTGGAGGAGAATAGGGGGTGCTGTCAGGAGTTGATATGTCTTGATATAAAAAAAATCTAAAGTTACGAAAACATCTTTGAATGCCATATTCTGCAGATCTCTTGAGGTTTTTGAAGAGGCCCTATCTTTCTCTTATATTAGGGTAAGCAGATGTTGCTTGTCTCTTAGCAGGTTTATTTCTGATTAGCTTAGCAAGTAACTATAACAGGCTTTCATAGTACCTAACAGAATGACTGGCTTCCATAACCATTAGTTTGCATTTCTTAATTATCCTAAACAGTTCATGACAGTTAGTAGTAAAAGGCCAAAACATCACATTTCATTTTTTTCTTTACCTCCTAACCCTTCCATCCCATTTCCCTGGGGTGGGGTGTCCTTATATAACAGTCCCTCATCTCAGTTGAGAGGTCGTATGAGGGATCTATGAAGCAGTACCATCAGTAAAAATTGTCTCGTTGCCTGGGAGAGAGAACTACTAAACAAACAAATCAATAAGCATACAATAGATAAAAAAGACTAAAAAATAGAAAAAATATAACTAATATATAAAAAATAAATAAAAAATAAAAATTAAAAATAAGAAGTCTATGTCCAAGTTCCCTTTGGTGTGTTAGTTGTAGTATTGATACCTTCTACTATATAGCTAAAATCCTACTATAAGTGAATAGATGCCATATGTGTCCTTCTAAGTCTGGGTTAGTTCACTCAGGATGAGCTTTTCTAGTTCCATCCATTTGGCTGCAAATTGCATAATTTCATTGTTTCTGATAGCTGAATAATATTCCATTGTGTAGATGTACCACAGTTTTTTAACCCATTCTTCGGTTGAGGGACATCTGGGTTGTTTCCAGTTTCTAGCTATTACAAATAAGGCTGCTATAAACATAGATGAGGAAACTTCAGAATAGCTAAATCAATCCTGTACAATAAAAAAACATCTGGAGCTATTACCATCCCAGATTTCAAGCTGTACTACAGAGCAATAGTTGTAAAATCAGCATGGTATTGGTATAGAAACAGACCAGTAGATCAATGGAATCGAATTGAAGATCCAGAAATATACCCACACACTTATGGCCACCTAATTTTTGACAAAGAAGCCAAAACGGCACAATGGAAGAAGGACAGCATCTTCAACAAATTGTGCTGGTCCAACTGGATGTCCATTTGTAAAAGAATGAAGCTAGACCCATACTTATCACCTTGTACAAAACTTAAGTCCAAGTGGATCAAAGACCTTAACATAAGGCCTGTCACACTAAATCTACTAGAAGATAAAGTGGGAGAAACCCTCGAACTAATTGGTACAGGCAACAACTTCCTGAACAGAACACCAACAGCTCAGGAAACTGAAAAGCTTCTGTAAGGCAAAGGACACTGTCATTCGAACAAAACGGCAGCCTACAGACTGGGAGAAAATCTTCACCAACCCCACATCTGACAGAGGGCTAATATCCAAAATCTACAAAGAACTCAAGAAATTAAATACCAAGAAACCAAATAATCCAATCAAAAAATGGGGGACAGAGCTAAATAGAGAATTCACAAAGGAGGAATCCCTAATGGCTGAGAGACACTTGAAGAAATGCTCAACATCCTTAATCATCAGAGAAATGCAACTCAAGACGACTGTGAGGTTCCATCTCACACCTGTCAGAATGGCTAGGATCAAAAACTCAAATGACAGCACATGCTGGCGAGGGTGTGGAGAAAGGGGAACCCTCCTCCATTGCTGGTGGGAATGCAGGCTTGTGCAACTACTATGGAGGTCAGTCTGGCGATATCTTAGAAAACTTGGAATAGCTCTGCCTCAGGACCCAGCCATACCACTTCTGGGTATACACCCAAATAAAAGAATTTCTATAGGTATCACCTTCCTTGACTTCATGCTATACTACAAAGCATTAGTAATAAAATCTGAATAGCATTGACATAAAAACCAACAGGTTGATCGATGGAATCTAAACAAAGACACAGAAATAAACCCAAACACCCACAGAAACTTGATTTTTGACAAGGATGCAAAATCATACAATAGAAAAAAGATAGCATCTTCAAAAATGGTGCTGATCTAACTGGTTGTCTGCTCATAGAAAATGCAAATAGTTCCATATTTATCACCCTGCACAAAACTCAAGTCCAAGTGCATCAAACACCTCAACATAAAAATGCATACACTAAATGTAATAGAAGAGAAAGTGGGGAAAAGCCTTGAACTTATTGGCACTGAAGACAACTTCCTGAACAGAACACGAATAGCTCAGGCTCTAAGATCAATAATCAATAAATGGGATTTCATGAAACTGCGAATCTTCTGTTAGGTCAAGGACATTGTCAATAGAACAAACCTCAGCCCACAGATTTTGAAAAAAATCTTCACTAATCCCATATCCAACAGAGGGATAATACCCAAAATATCTAAGAAACTCAAGAAATTAAACACAACAAAGCAAATAATCCATTTGAAAAATAGTGTATATAGTTAAACCAAGTATTCACTACAGAGGAATATCTAATAACTGAGAAGCACTTAGAAGAAGAAGTGTGCAACATCCCTAGTCATAAGGAAAATACAAATCAAAACCACTGTGGGATTCCATCCTACACCTGCCAGAATCCATGAGATCAAAAACTCAAATGACTGCATATGTTGGTGAGGATGTGGAGCAAAGGGAACACACCTCCATTGTTGGTGGAAGTGCAAACATGTACAACCACTTTGAAAATCAATCTGGCACTTTCTCAGAAAATTGGGAATAGTTCTATTTCAAGACCCAGCCATACCACTCTGGGCATATACCCAAAATGTGCTTTACCAAACCACAAGGACATCTCCACAACTATGTCCATAGCAGCTTTATTCGTATAACCAGAAACTGGAAACAACCCAGATGTTCCTCAGCGGATGAATGGATAAAGAAATTGTGGTACATTTACACAATGGAATACTACTCATCTATTAGAAACAAGGAAATCATAAACATTGCAGGCAAATGATTAGAACCAGAAAAGATCATCCTGAGAGAAGTAACCCAGACCCAGAAATACATACATGGTATGTACTCATTCATAAGTGGATATAAGCCATAAACTTTAGAATAACCATGCTACAATCCACAGACCAAAGAAAACTATATTTTTTTCTTTTGAATTTCCTTTAAAAAATGAATCTGGTGGCTTACGATTGTAGATTTTCCCTGAATCATTGAACTATGAACATTGGGCCAAAGAACAAGCTGGTCATGTTTCTAACATGGGCATAAGGGTAGCTTCAGTAAATGAAGTGGACACTGGGGCACACAGGGGAGCACCTGGTTGCTGTCCCTCATTCTATGCTGGTGACTCCACAGACAGATACGTTTCCATGCTACATAAAAAATAAAAATTCAAGAACTTCCACCACTGTTGTGAAGATCAAAAATTATCTGTAAAATCCTGTCTCAATTTTATAAAAAAACAATTCTCAGGATTATCTGTATTATATAAAGTATAATGGTCACAAAATCTGGTCTTGCCAAACCAGTGGGAATTGTCCCCTGTGGTCTTTTTCTCATCTGCCATTCTTGATAACAGCAGATCTGTCTTTAGACAGACTACTTACTTCTTATTCTTCACATTTAATGGTGCATAAAAATGTGCAATGAGACTCACACTGGCTGTCATTCATCTGTGATCAGCACACAGTGTTCTCCACTGGAAAAGCAGCATCTTGTCACCCACTTCTGCCTGCATTTCTCAGTGTTCTCTTTGTTTGCCCTTACATTTTTTCCTTTCCTTGTTAATCTCTTTTTTATTCTGTGTTTTTAAGATCTGTCTTTGCAGTATTTCCAGAAGATACATTTAATTATTCCATTTATATATAATGGTAGAAATTTCTTATGAGACATTTTACAGGTGTTGCTCATGGCATTCCTACATTAATCATGAAGTACACACCTTTGCAAGGATGAGAAGTGCGTTTTTTGACAGGGTGAATGGCCAGAAGTCACCTGATTTCCACCCAGCATCATAGAAGCTTATGGTAACTGCAAAGTAAAATATTGATTACCCAGAGTGGAGGAATGTGTATGTATGTGTGTGTATGTGTGCGTTGCATGTGTGTGAATGTGTACATGAGTATGAGTGTGTGTGAGAGAGATAGGAAGTGTGTATATGTGTGTGTGTGAATGTGTCTATGTATGTGCACGAATGTGTATGAGAGTAAGCGTATGTATGTGTGCAATAATGTGTGTATTTGAGAGTCAGTGTGTGTGTACATATGTATGTGAGAGTGTGTGTTTGTGTACATGTGTAAGTATGTGAATAATATGTGATAGTGTGCTTCAGAGTGTGTATGTATGTGAGAGTGTGTGTTAGTATATATGTGTACACGTGAATGTATGAGTGTCTGTATACATGTTTGTATGTGTGTGAGAGTATTATATATGTGTGCACATTGACATATGTATGTGAGAAAGTGTGGGAGTGTGTGCATATCTGTATGTATGTATGTGTGTGAGTGTGGTATATATGTGTGCGCATGTATGTATGTATGTATGTATGAGTGTGTGTGTATATGTGTGTGTATGTGTACACATTTGTGCACAGTTAGATAGATGTGAAAGCCAGATATAAGGATCCATGTGTTTCTGAATCACACTCAACCTTGACTTATGAACAGGGTCTGTTTTGTACCTACAATTCCTCTAGAATGACTGCCTTGCAGGCTTCAGGGATTACAGGCATACACACATGGACCTGACTTTTATACATAGGTGATGAAGATCACGTAGGTCCTCGTGCACATATGATGAATACTTTACAGGTTGGGTCATTTTTCCATGTCTGAAGACATTTAAAATTTTATACTTGTCTGTTTAGCTGTGTGCCTGCATGGATTTATGTGTACAGTGTGCTTGCAAGCCTACAGAGGGCAGAGGGGGGCACTGAGATCCTTGGAGCTGGAATTGCAGACATTTGTGAACCATCCTGTGATGTCATGGTGAGTGTTCTGTGTCCCTTCTTATTGCCCCTTTCCCTGCTAAAATCCTTATAATTTTTCCCATGACAGTTGCTTTGTTCTTCTCTGTCTAGAGCTCACCTTGAAATGGCCTCTTTTTACTTGTCCAATTTCTGTGGTTATTTCATGTTATATGCTTACATTTAGAGACTGGGTTCTAGGAACCACAAAATAAGAGGGAATGTGCAGCATTTATCATTTGGGTCTCGGTTACACTAATTAGTATAAGAATTTTTAGTTCCACCCAATTACCTGCAAATTTCATTATTTTATTTTTCTTTAAAGTTGAATAGAATGAAGAAGTAGAAGCAACTAACAGCTGCTAAGAAAGGTAGAATCAGTCTTCTCCAGGGGGGAGGCCCTGGCAGGTTACTTAATCCTAAGGACTGCTGAACAGACACGCTCTTCAAGCAACACTGCATGGACTCAGCAGCACATATACAAATATCAGAGAGAGTTGGGGAGCACAATAAGATTTGGAGGTAGAAAGAGTAGGGTAGACATTATTTTTTTTGTTTGGAGAATTGATGTATGAAATTCTCAAGAAAATAAGTATAAAGATGTTTAAAATGAAATGTATAGGTGGATATATAGGAAATTTAGTCTCGATGAAAATTTCTTTCACATTTCTATATTATAGACATAAGCAAAAACTTTATGTAACATATGCTTCCCTTAGTGAGCATTTAAACAGTTCAATTTGAGTTTAGGAGACAGTCATTTTGCCTCATTAAAAAAAGGACACTTTACAAAGTTGGATTTTCTAACCAATTTGGTTAATATTTTTTTCCAAAGAAAGATTTTTAACCACAAATAATGATCTTGAATTAATTTTGTATGTCTCACTGCTCACTACTTTTCCTGTGTTTAATTATAATTAAGTCCATTTGTTACATTTACTCTGTAATTACAATAGTGATGTGGTGTTTATTTTTAGCTTGGTTCAGAGGGAAGCTGAAGAGATGGTGTATACAGTAGGGAAATGACACTTAAGATACAGGGTCAGTATGTGTTTTCCAGGTGGGACCACACATTAACAAACCTCTCCGGTGTGGAAAAGCAAAAACAAATCTTCCTAGATTTGCAGTATGAAATCCGTCATGAATATCACAGAGTGTGGAGGGAACCATCATCTGCCCAGTAACACTGCTGCTCCCATGATTTCAGCAGATTGTCTCTGGAGAACACTGCTCCCTCCATACTTTTGCTGTAGGACTCGTGAGTTGAGAAAAATTCAGCAATTTTTTTTTCTTGGGAATTGTCCTGGAGTGTCTGTCCTTGCCGACCTCAGCACCCTGAGCAATGGCATCAGGATCCAGAAGTGACATAGAGCTCACTCTTCTGTCCGTCTCTAAGAAGTAAGAGATAGCCAGAGCCCAGAAGGCTGACCCCAAGCTGAACCCATGAGTGACCTCTTGGTGACTAAATCTGTGCTATTTGTTAATCAAAGGCTTTGTTTTATTTTCTTGACTTGAGCACACAAAATCTTTTATGTAGTTCCTCATTTTTGCATATATGTATGTGAGCTGTCCTTGTGTGCACACGTGTTTGCATGTGGATGGACACAGGTAACTGCACCATCACTGCCCTTTTACTGTGAGATCTGTCTTGTTTCACCTCTAACCAAACCCATCACTCTTCCTTGGAGAGACTGGTGTTTACCTTATGAGTAGTGAACGTCAATTCCTATGCATTCCTGCATCACTCCTCCACATAAATTCTTGAGATGGAGATGGGGAGAGAACAGACCTGGAGTGGTTCAGCATCTAACAGGTACTCGGTGACCAGATAGAGGGTACCTGCTGTCCAGTCAACATAGGACCAAGGCTCCTCGTGTCCCCTCAGGTTTCTTCAATACATAAAGAAACCTTCTTAGCAGATTTAGACAAGGGAATGTTTAAGTCATTTTAAATTCAAACTTACGTTGGATTTTTTCCTGTCATAAAATGTTTTCAATGTTGACAGATGTGGAAGTCAAAATATTCCAAAGAGAGTGGCCAGAAATATCCTGTGGTCAGAAGTATTCCTACTTGGCAGGACTGTGGCAGAGGAAGTGCTTCCATAAGACTGTCTGCTACACGCTAGTTACTTTAGCATGCTATCTGCCTGAGACTCAACCTTCAAACCTGCCGTGAAGCTCAGTGCTACCTCTGATTCAGAAGAGGGACAGATTACCACTGCGGTCGACTCATAAGTAGACTGTGGAGATCATAATGATAAGATCCAATTTCATTTGTCTCCAGGTGATGATCTTGTAGGAAAGCTGCACTAATGAATGACTCAAATCACATAAGCTACAGTAATGTCATGATGGTGAGCTCTGGAGAGCCAAGTCATGGCACCTCAAAGCATCTCAAATAGCTTGGGTGGGAAGGGTCTGGGGACAGTGTAGAGAGTAAGATTACTTGAAGATATTAAAGGAAAGAATTTCCGTTTACCCCAAAGCAAGAAAATTCATAAAATGACCAGACTTGATAAGCTAATATCTATTATATTTATTTCAGGCTTATGAGGAGATGTTACTTTTGGTGGCATGTACTTTCACTCACAAGTGTGTTTTGGATTCGATAAGAAAAAAAAATGCATAGTTCGTCTCTTCAGAAAAATGTGGGACATTAAGTTGTTTAGTATGAATAGGTATAATTTTATACTTACATGATATAACTTTTCCTTATCATTTTTTACTACTTTCAGACTAAATAAAATTACAAATGTCCAGCCAAATTAAAAATGTGATTCTGCACTGGGGAGGCAGATTATTCAGTAAAGTGCTTGCTGGACAAGATTGAGTCCTAAGATAGATTCCCACATCTATATGATTTTTCTTATATTTTGGTTTTTTTAATGCCAGAAATATGGATACAAATCAGTAATGCCCCTAGGATGTAGAAGGCAGAGATAGGCAAATCCCTGGAGTTCACTGACCAACCAGTTTATTTATACTACTTGGGGATATATAGTCTGAGAACTCTGTCTCTAATTTACTACTACTACTACTACTACTACTACTACTACTACTACTACTACTACTGCTACTACTGAACAAAGTGGATGGTACCTGACATCAGAGATTGTTGTAGGACTCCACAAACAAATGTACACACACACACAGAAAGAGAGAGAGAGAGAGAGAGAGAGAGAGAGAGAGAGAGAGAATGTTGATTACAAATCAGCTTTGGTAAAGGGCTGGCAAATGTCTTCACTGTAGATAACTTTCTTTATTTCCACAAATCAGGGACCCTCAGAGCCATGTTCCATTGAGATACTCTACATCTCTCTTGTTAAGTAAACATCCTGAAATGTAGTAAGTCTGGCATGATGTTGGAAACAATTTTGATTTATAATTTTGGTTTATTGAAAAATATAGAATACCAAAAAAACCAGGACAATGTTCTATTGTTAGCCTGGTGTGTGGGAAATAATTGGGAAGTTGTGTTTAATTTCAACAAGTCTCAGAAAGGAACTGTCTTGGGGAATGATTTTCCTATTCTTTGTCTCTCAGTCATGTCCCACATTACTAGATCTATTTCAAAGATCAGATAATAAGAAAATATCCAACTCAGAGAATACTCAAGAATGGGGAAATTCTACATGTTCCTGTGTGAAAGCTCTTTTTAACAAGAAGGACAGATGAAAGTGAAGTTCATTACTGATATGTCTAAAGATGTAATGTATGGTCAGAATATGTAAATAAGCTGATAAAACACATTTTGTAAAACTTTAACATTTTATGTATTATGTGCAAGCTATAGCTTGTAAAATTGGATGAGAAATGCAGCTTTTAAACTTACCTACACACAATTAATTTTTTATGAATCATTATGGACAAGGATGGAATCAATAAGCAACGTTGTCAGAATGAGACAACATTAATCTCTACAGTTCTGCTAATAAGCAAAGAGGGAGAGGGAGACATTGGAAACCAACTCAGAAAGTCAGTGAACTCTGTAAAAGGCCACTGTGATCCTTGGCCATTTCTCTATATTTTTGAATGGCTGAATATGGATATGAGTGAATGTGATTGATGGGACCTATGACATACCTCCATCCAAACATTTGCACCAATGTGTTAAGAAGCAAGCACAAAGCATTCCAGGCAGTCACAGAATTTGATGCTATGGATAATAATTTACAGAATTTGAGTGAAATGATATTCTTTTCATTTTCATTCTCAAATATCCAGTAATTGCTGTTGGGATAAAATGTTTTTAAATAAACAAGCTAATATGGATAGTTAAAGTATTATGTTATCCAACTTTCATCAATTTATTCATTGAGTCATCATAGAAAACTTACACATCAACCAAAATATCTCAAAATCAGTCATCTATCTTTTATCTACCTACTATCCATCTCAATATCTGGATACATGATAGATGTGTAGTAAACAGATACATAAATATGGATAGAGAGATATATAATACATAGATAAGTGATAGATAGATAGATAGATAGATAGATAGATAGATAGTTAGATAGACATAGATATATAGAGAAACAGAGAGATAGATCCAGTACTGGGACTATAACTCATTGCCTCAGGCATGATAGAGACAAATGTTTTACTACTGAGATATAGTCATAGACTCCAACATCTCTAACTGGTAGCTCAGATTAATGTCTCATGGGTATTTTCCTTATAATAAGGAAGAATGTTTCTAAACAAAAATTGGGAACTACATTCTCTTGAGTGAGACATTCTGCCCCATCCATCACAGATGAATGCCACTTTGTACACTTTCAGGTCTCCAAACACTTTCAGTATATTTTAATCTCCATTTCAGAGGTAGGAAGCTCAATGTCCTCCAAAATATGTGCATATCTAAAATCCCCTAAAATTTCTTCACATAGAAAAGAGGGAATTTCAAGTCTCAGTTAGAATTAACTCACCAAATAAAGATTATCCTGTGCAGTTCACATATCCCATCTCATTTGTGAGCATCGTTTTAAGTAGAGATCCTGGGCCTGGGGAATAGTTCATCTAGTAAGGTAAGCACAACCTAGGAGCCAGGAGAAGATCTGGAGAGATGGATCCATGCGTTCATGTGGTGGGCAAGTATGGGAACCTGAGACTGGATCTAAGAACATGGGTCAAACACCAAGAAGAAATACGTGCACATATAAGGCCTGTTCAGTGGAGAGCAGAGAATGGAGGGTCACTGGGTCTTGCTGCCTTCTAAACTCCATCCACACTCAGAGACCCCGTCGTGAAGCACGGAAAGGAGAGTGATGAAGCGTGGATCTTGGTGGTCTGCTCAAGCGTCCCATGAACATTTGATAGGCTTTCACACTTATGCACACTTGTACATACAGTACAAACATACTGAATGCACACACATGCACAAATAGATACACATACACTTAAACACACACACACACAAAGAGAAAAGATAACAGAGACAGTGAGAAGGTTTAGTGTGTAAAATAAATTCGTCTCAATAAGCAAGACAACCTGCATTGTTTACCAGATCCTAAAGTGGAAAGAGAAAGAAGGGGTGAATGTTGTCTTCTGGCTGTCCCTCACAAGGTGTGGGGTGCCTGCATGAGTTTACAGAGAACTTTTAAGTCTGGCTCATATGGTGCCACAATGCCTCTTGCTAGTCCAGAAACAGTTGAATTACAATGTAGAGGCTGAGATTCTTGTCAGTACTTAGTTTGTGATACTAGATATCTCTGAAGCACTAACTGCCACCGAAAGCCCCAGGTGTTCCTGGAGAGCATTTAGTCTCCAGTCTTCAGTGGAATTCCTAAGAAGGTGGCTTTAGTATCAGCTAGGAATGGAGCAGCTGCAGCCACAGGATAAGTGAGTTGGACAGCAAGAGTGAGGCAAGCAGGTGAGAGCCAACCTTTCCTCCTTCATATCCTTTTATTGGGCTTCCACCAGAAGGTGCCACAGCGTCTATGTCGGGTTTTCACACTTCAAATAATCTGCCCAGAAAGTCCCTCACATGACAGCTCATCATCTTGTCTTTTGGAGGATTCCAGAATCAGTCATGTTGACACTCAAGATTAAACATCACAAATCTACCCCCTGACATCTTGATGTCATCATCTCTTTATTACATTTAATTTTCTAATTTAAACACTTATCAGGTCATAATTCTGTATACAATTACTACCTTACATACAACTGCAAACAAACTGTATTCTTTTTTAGGGTAGATGACAAAATCCCCACAGGAATGCTCAGTCATTGGTGACTCACATCATAAATATGTTAATACAGATTTATAACAACTTACCGCTGATGTTTCAATGCATGGTAAATAAAGGAAAAACCACAAATACTAATTAATGTATGTGTGCATATGAACAAGTGTGTTATAATAGTTGCTTTTTCTGTTGTGTTAAAATACCAGGATGTAAAGCAAGTTACAGAAGAACAAGTTTGATTGACCTCTGTAATGTTGAGGAGGTGTGACAACTGGCCAGATAAATAGGGAGGCAGGAACAGGAGCTTGTCTGATCATATTTTCATCCACAGCAGAAACACAGGGATATAATAGAGAGTAGGGGGAGGCTAAAGACTCTGGAAGCCTACCACCAGTGATGTTCTTCCTCCAGGAAGGCTCTGCCTCCTAAAGGTTAGTTATCTAGCTTCAACACCTGCTGTCAACTACAAATAGGGAACAAGTCTTCAAACACATAAGGCTTGCAGGGGCAGTGGGAAGGATATCTCACCCAAACAGCCTTGCATGCCCTTAACAAATTAGTTCAGAAACAGCCACATCACTAGCTACCCTCACGTCTGGTAACTTCCAGTGATATTACACATGGCTGCCCTTGAAGGTTTGGTTCCAGAGTGGAGAATAAGCATTCCATTGGGCCAGAAGCTTCACCTTCTTAGATTGTTGTAGGTCAGTGGGAAATTTTGTTTTAAAATAGAGGAAAAGGTGGTTCCTGAAGAGCAAGGCTCATGGTTATGTTATGGTCTTCACATGGACACGTACATACACTTACAGATACATGTGTCCACATATATGCACTTGCTCACATGAAGATACACACATGCATGTAGAGACATGCACACACATGCATCTGCACAAATGCAAACATACATACACTTACAGATACATGTGTCCACATATGTGCACTTGCTCACATGAAGATACACACATGCATGTAGAGACATGCACACACATGCATCTGCACAAATGCAAACATACATATGCATGCACACACACACACAATGTGGAATACCCTTCCTGCTGAGTTAGATTAGGCAGAAGACAGAAAGTGGACTTGATACAAAAAGAATTGGAACTGTAACCGCTGACTCTGTAACTGCTGACACTGAAGACAGGGAGAAGCCACAGGGGGAGGAATTTGAAAGTTTCTGAGAGGCAGGAGAGGAAAGATTTAGCTCTCTGCCATTCAGCAAACAAAGATCTCAGTCACATGGTGTCAGCAACTGATCTCCCAGTAACTTAGGTACACAATGCTCCTCTATTCCCAACATCCGTTGGAAAGAATGGGTCCTGCCATATGATGACCTTACTGAACCAAGACCTGTGTTAGACTTCGAACTTAGAATTTCAGAACCAGTTGATACTGTTTAAGCTGCTATCAACAAATTTTTATGTTATACTTTGAATTTGAAAGTATTTGTTCTGTTCAATTTATTTCTAAAACTTTGGTTACTTCCCTGTTCTGACTCTGAAAACATATGACCCCTGACCCTTATCCTGACTATTCTTAGATTTTAGCTTAGTTGTTCCTAAGCCACTATGTGGTGTCTAGTTGAAAATCACCCTACCCACCACTCTATTCCTGGTACAAACTGACATGTTTTTTAATTACCACTCAGGGTAGAGTTCTGAATGTAGCTGTTGTTGAGATATATTTCCATCAAGGCAGAAAGAAAGAAAGAAAGAAAGAAAGAAAGAAAGAAAGAAAGAAAGA
>CAJQZJ010033200.1:2049961-2060056 GCA_907164525.1 Lophiomys imhausi | reverse complement strand
GAAAGAAAGAAAGAAAGAAAGAAAGAAAGAAAGAAAGAAAGAAAGAAGGAAAGGAAGGGAGGGAGGGAGGGAGGTAGGGAGGGAGGGAGGAAAGGGCATAGGTGAAAAATGAATTCCAGGATCTGCCAATGTTACAACACTTGTTAGCACTGATTAAAATAACAAAAACAAAAAATCCAACCAAATAATTCTCAATAAAATTGCATCTTGATTGTGATGCATAGCCAGCATTATTTTCTAATAATAAAAATCAATTAACAATTTAATGCAATCTTCTTGTAAGTGGTTTTGTTGCAATGGGCATATTTCTGTTACAGTTTCAGGGTGCTACTGCCCATCTGCTTCAGACACGGGATTCTTCCCTGGAAAAGGGGCCCCTTCCTTGTAGTTAGATGTTTCTAGAACACAATGGTGCTGGCTAGCTGAAGGAGAAGGGGGGACTGTGTCTTTGTTTCTGCTGAAGACTTTATGCTTATTTCTCTTCTCTGTTTAAAACTACACTGACTGTAATGGGTGTTCAATTGGTAAAACACAATTATCCTCTCAAAATGTCATTGAACCCATGACAAATTTGATAATGACAGCAAGATCCTTACTTGTTATGGAGATAGCTGCAAAAGAGGTCGTGTGAGCATGGGGCCAGCTCCCAGCTACCTAATTAAGATGGTTTCAACATTTTTTTTCTTCCAATAAATTACTCAGAATCATTTAATTATAGTAGTAAGATACATATTTAACTGCTTTTTATTTTTATTCCCTTCCTTCATCTCCTTTCTAGTTGAGGTTTATAGATGTTCAACGGTTGACATTTTATCAGTGGGAGGAAAATGAACACACATGAAGACTCCAGTAACGTTCCGGGTAGCCTATAGCTAGTGCCAGTTCTGGTTTCAGACTCAGGGAATTGGAAGGTCATAATGCTGGTGACCAAACCCAGATATCTTATTCGATATCTATATGTAACTGGTTATTTTTTGTAAATCTTCTGATTTTAGTAATTAAGCTTTCATATTAGAGTCAGAGGAGAGGGCTTCTGTAGGTCTTTTAAGAAAATATTCAAGGGCTGGATGTGGTGGTGCATGCCTTTAATCCCAGCACTCAGGAGTCACAGGCAGGAGGATCTCTGTGAGTTTGAGGCCAGCCTGGTCTACAAAGCAAGTCCAGGACAGCCAGGGCTCTGTTACACACAGAGACTCTGTCTCAAAAAAAAAAAAAAAAAATCCAAAAGATTTCTTTCTGCTGATTAACACTGCCTTAAACACACTCGAACACTAGATGAATTCTGGATTTTGAGAGTTGGGCTCCATTCCTGCTGGAGTTAGCATTCACTGCTGTTGTGAGAGTGTGCTGCATTGACTTGTTACTGGTCCTCCTCTGCAATTCTAAAATGTCTATAATAAGGAACATCAAATGTTTTGTAATATTTTTTTGAAAGATAAAATTAGTGTGAGTGATGGAAGGCTTTTTATTCAACAAAAATGTCCATTTTTTACTCCTGAGGACAAACCAAGGAGGCAGAGCAACTGAACCAGACAGACAGACCTGGGGTGTGTCCACACAGGATCACTTAAAGAATCTGAGGACAGAGAACACGAGGGTGATTCGGAAATATTCCTACTTTCTACATATTTATTAAGTGCTGGTCATAGAAGGCAAAGCAATGTACTGGCTCCACAGCATAGGGGCCTCGCCTAAAAGCCTCTCCTGTGCTGAGCATGGGGACGCAGCTGTAGCCTGCACTTGCTCCTTGGAGACCTGTTCTTTAAGCTAATATCTGAAAGCATCTCTTGACATTTTACCCCATGCTCCTAACCAGTTAGGCAGAAAACCCCACACTCTAAAGTTGCAAAATTGCAATTTTAAATTGTTCAAAGTGCCAGTGTAACAACCCAGTACAGTAAGATTTAGCTTAGCATTTGATGCTGAAAGAGAAATGGAAGTTGTCACAGACATATTTTTATTGGTACATAGGAGCTGATTTCTCAAATGACTTTGGCTTTTCTCTGAGGTATGTGTAGATCCACTTCCCATTTTCTTTCTCCTGTAACCCAGGCCTGTGGAAATGAGCCTGCACCTGCTGCCCAACCTCTTCCTCCTTTCCATATGCTCTTCCTTCCTCCCTCCCTTCCTCTCTCCTTCCTTTCCTTTCCTTCCTTCCTTCTCTCCCTCCCTCCCTCCTTCCTTCCTTTCTTCCTTCTTCCTTCCTTGTTTTATTTTTCTTCCATGTCCCTTCTGTCTCTTAAACAAGAGACGTAGGAGATAGAACAAAGAGAAAAATCATACTTAGGATAACTATGAAAATAAGTGTGAATGTGGAAAAGCCAATTATAGCAATTATTTAAAGAAGATTATGTGGTCCACGCTTTTTTATTTTGGGAAGACCATGAAAATCTGTATGTGTGTAATGCATGCTAACCTCTACTTTTGTTTTCCCCATGTGGGTACGTTCAGTGTCACAACTGGTTTATTTGGTAAAGATAATGGTTTTTTTTCTTGACTAATATTTCATAGCTATTACACCTGTGCTTTTTGTCAAGCAATATTCATGACAGCAATTGAAATTTACAATTTGTTAAAACATATAAACAGAGTAAACAATTAACTGATGTACAGTATGCCTTGGATAATACATTCAATTATTAAAGTAATTACGGAAACTGAATCATGATAAAAATCTCATCTTAATTTGGACTTGTCCTTGAAGCTACTTTGTGACCCATTTCAACACATTTGCTGATGAGACATTCACAAGAAAGTAACCATTGTAGGCTTTGTATTTAAGGTGACTTTTTTTCCAGCTAATTTACTTTTAAAAACATTCTGACTTATACTCCCTTCCCTAGATAAGTTTTATCTAACATATCAATAAAAAATCACTGAAGTTCATTGTGTGTTTGGGGTGTTTGACCTTTACTAAGATTTTAAGGCTTCAGAGTTTTTGTTTCTTCCTGTACTATGACAATGTGAACTACAGTGTAGCTCATCACTATTATTTTGAAAATATTTTTAAAAAGCAGACAGAATATATGTTTCAATTTACTTTTAATTCGAAACAAAGTATGTGAATTGATCAACATGTGAAACATTTTTAACTAAATCACACAGTAAAAGATAAGAAAATTTCTCAGCGTTTTCAAATATCTGCCATGTTACTCTGTGAGACTGAAGGACAATAAATCAATATTCCTAGGAGTTCTTAGGCTTCCCTCTTTATATCCCATGGTTTGCTTTAGAACTCAAGCTGTCATGCCATGAGAGAAAGTGCTCTGAGCATTCAAAGATGTTCTCACCATGTCAAATGCCGACTAGACTGCCACTGTTTCAAAACTTTCCTTTATCCATTACCTTGGACTCTCAGATGATTAGAACCGGATGTTTCCTGTGTTACAGCACAAACTGCTATACTAGGAGCAGGTGCGATTTTTCCTCTTTAACCAACACAATTCTGAATATTTGATTATTTCAAAGGAAGGACAAGGGGATTCGTTCTGCACCGCCCTTCTCCTAACATCAGCTTCTCTCTAGGAAAGCTGACAATTCTTGTGAGCCTCTCTTGCCATCAGACACTCAGGAAATGCCAAAGTTTACTTTAGATAGACTATGCCAAGAAGATAACAATTTCTATCAAACTCACAGGGTGAGGAAGGTGCTGACTTGCATATATATCATATATATATATATATGTCAATAGCCAGGCTCATGTGGGCTGCACCAGCTCCTTTGAAAATCTTAGATGCAGTGGCTCTACATCCATCCTTTAGCCTCAGCTTATCTTTTATATTGGGTTTTCAGAACAAACATGTTGAGCATAGTTTAATCTAAGCAAATGTCCCTGTAATTAATATCTAGGATCTTTCTTTGTAATTATGAGAGATGCCCTCATTTGCATAAACAAACAAATACATAAATAAATGGTACTATATTTTGGCTTTGGTGAGAGAGAGTTGTCACCTCTACATTTAGCATCCTTATAAAACACGTGTGGCAAGTCATACTTAATTTAACAGTGTTTCATACTAGCTTCTAAATTATCATGCAAAACTATTTTATTGGATCCCATAATCTGAATCTAACAAGCCCTCAAAATGGAATATAAGAGGGTAAGATTCCTTTTTAAAAAATGTTACAGGGGTCAATTTTTAATTTAACCAAGACTCCAGTGACCTTGCCAGTCCAGTATATAAATGTTCATATTCCTAAAACATATTGGTGCTCTCATCCTGCAGCGTCTCCAGGTTATTTGAAGTGGAACAGGTAAAGTTGAAAGCATTCCTGCCTGCTGAGACTGTAACAGAACTTTCAATTTAGGTCAACTTAACATATTTATTAGGAGCCTCCCATTCTGATTCGTGGCCAGGAGCAGGGTGTGAATTGCTATCTAGGACACAATCTTCTTATTCCCCAAACTCAGTCTGGAAAAGTTAGTACGAAAATGCATTTTTTATCATATAACAATAAAAGAGGGAAACAAAAATGTAACAGAGAACGTCTCCTTCACCCATCTTAGCATATAACCACAGATGTTACTTCTAAAAATTTAATTAAAACACCTATACATGATATTATTATCAACTTACAATGAAACCTCTGTGAAAATGTACTCACAGCAAGGAGTTTTAAGAGTCACTGGCAGCACAGCATTGGCCCCTGACCACTGCTCCTGGCTCTGTTTGGCATTTTTAATAATTTGGAAATCTTTTCCTGGCCTCTTAGCCTATGGTCTTATGGACTGTTTTGTTTCCTGTAGCTCTGTGTAGAACAACTGCAGTTAAAACGATTCCTACTGTCTCCTGTAGACAATGTAGACTATATGGGAAGGACCAGTCCTCTCTGAGGTGTGCTGGATGGTATTAAACATCCAACTCCCTAGAGCAATGAGACAGGCCAGAGTTATAGAGAATTTGATAATTCCCAAAGCACTGAAAATGTCAGCACATCTCATATGAAGCCACCGCTATGTCACAGAAGATGTTCTTGTAACACTTTTGATTCTTAAGAGCATAAAAAGCCAGGCATAGCACATGGTTGAATACTCCCTCATGATACAATTATGGCATAGTACTGAAGTGCAAATCTCAAAAACATAGTGTAATATTGAGAATCTAATTAGTGAAATTTTAACATAATTTTACTAGAATTTTAAAAAAGGTAAGAGTGGCCAGGTATGGTGGAACACACCTTAAATTTTAGCTCTTTGGAGGCAGAGGCAGGCAGATCTCTGAGTTCCAGGACAGGCAGGGCTACAAAGAGAGACTTTGTCTCAGGAAAAACAAACAAATATAAAATAATAATAAATAATAATAATAATATACTATTGGTGATAGAATGTAATGACTAATAACAAGAAGAAAAAGGGGTGGGAAGATTTCAGTTCAAATTTGAGATCTTCTTTCATTTTACCCATGATGCAGATGAGAGTTGCTACCAGCCTAATCACATGTAACGTGAAATACAGGTCTCACACAATCCATCAAAGTACAGTCTCCTAGATTTGTTTTCACTGGGGAATAGCTCAGTAAGAACCATTGGAAAAGTAGAAAACATCATAGTGATGAGACGTTTAGCACTCCTGGCCTAAGTGGACACCAGCCTGGCACATGTTGCAGAGCATCTGCCTTTCACTATTGAGATGAGGGGTTAGGATTAGGGGTGCTGCAATAGGGTGGTGGTGTGCTGGAGAGAGACAAAAGGCAATCAGAATATATTACCTAGAACAGGAAATAATCAAGCCCAGAATTCCTAGTGTTGCTTTCAACTGATCAGGATAGCGCTCACACCACACATAAAGCTGAAGATTAATTGAAGATATCATAAGTCAATATTTTTGTTGTTGTTTTGTTTTTACTGAGACAGGGTTTTTCTGTGCAGCCCTGGTTATCCTGGAACTCACTGTAGACCAGGCTGGCCTTCAACTCATAGAGATCTGCATGCCTCTGCCTACAGAGTTGTAGGATTAAAGATCTGTGCCTTCCCTACTGGCTATTACAAACAGCTGTGAACTTCCGTGTGGGTGTTGGGATTTGAAACTGGGTCTCATGGAAGAGCAGCCAGTGCTCTTAATTCCTGAGCCATCTCTCCAGACTAAAAATGTGTCTATATTCAAGAGGACATCTTTTGGAGCACCTTTAAGTCAAAAAATGTGAACATACTTAAGTCCATTTTATATGGGAAGAATGATTGAAGGCGGATACTTCAGCTCTCCTCCATTTGCTCTTCCATTGGAATTAGATAAAAATAAAAACTATAAGAAATCAGAATAGCAAGTGAAAGGCAGGGAGCTTTGAAGCATCCAGACTGACAGAGACACAGTTTCTAGGCACAAAATGAAATCGATAATGTTAATCTAATTATATTCTGTGTATTACTTTCCTCAAAATTTCCAGTCCTAGTTAAGAAAAAACAATGAAATTTTACGTGTGTCTAAATTCAGAAACAGAAGGAAGTTAAGAGCCCTTATTACACAGGAGAACTTCAATCTTTGATAAATCTTTATGTTGAGTTTATAAAATCTTGAGTTAAAGGGCTCACTAAAGATACACATGATTTCCCCTAGGAGTTTAGAAATAGTGCTTTGGATCAAACCAATTTCACATTTTCTTAACAGGATATGAATGTACACAGTTAATAGGTGAACCACACTCATGGATGAGTGTCTTCTTGAGTTTTTCAAGAGTTCCTCAAGTTCAAGCAAACCTGAGAGAAAGCAACACTAACACACAATGGGAAGCACTCAGGAAGAGGACAAGGAAGAGTCTATTTTATTCCTCACTCTCTGAAGTCACTTGTTTTGCTGCTGCGCTTCTAAAGTGAGCAGTGTAATCATGAAAAAATTATTGTGCCTATATTACCTACAACTGAGGAACCATTTCAAACTAAATAAAAATCACCTCTCAGCACTAAGGATTATAAGAATATTTCAAATTTGAAACCCAACCAAAAAGCAATACTGGGTAATTCTTATTTCATCTCCTTTACACTTAACTAGAAGTTGCTGAAGTTAAGATTGTAAATATTTTCATTCTTTAATTTCTCATTGTATTGTAGTTCAGTCATTGGACCTTTCAGCCAAATAGTATTTCTATGTGTCTATCTGTATATAGTTATCTTTCTATCTATCTACATATCTGTATATCTACCTTTCTATCTATCTACATATCTGTATATCTATCTTTCTATCTACCTATCTGCATATCAGCTATCTATGCATCTATCTATTTAGCAAATATTTTATATATATGTCTAAATTTGTCATCTATCTTACCTATGTCTATTACCAATATTTATCTATGATTTATAGATCATATATTTATTTCATGTCTATATGTCTATGCATCTATCCATTCATCTATCTATCTAGCTATCAATCTATCATCTCCCTACCTATCAGATATCTATCAATCTATTTATTATCTATCTAACTATGCATCCATTCACCAATCATCTATCAATAATCTATACATAGTCTATTACCTATCTATTTAAGTATTCATTTATCTATTTTATCAATAATCTATCAGCTTATTATATATTATTAATATATCTATTCATCTTCTATCTATCATTTATCTAATTACCTACCTAACAATTATCTATGCATCAAATTACCATATATTATACATATACCTCAAAATGTCATATATTTATGCCTGTATCTATTTATCTATCTATGATTTATACATTATATATCTGTAAATGCATCTATGTACAACATATCTATATATTACCTACCTACCTGTCTGTCTATATTTTTCATCTATCATTTATCTGTCTGTCATCTATCTATCTATCTATCTATCTATCTATCTATCTGTCTATCTATCTTATAATCTATCTCCTATCATCTATCATATCTATTTATCTATCTATCTATCTATCCATCTATCTATCTATCTATCTATCTATCTATCTATCTATTTACTGGTCACGTAGCACCTATCTATCCATCTATTTATCTATATATTATATATCTTTCTATTACCTATCATCTATCTATTTATCATATAGCTATCTCCTATCATATATATATATATATATATATATATATATAAGTCTGTCATCTATGTGTCTTTTCATTCAGCTATCTCTCTGTCTATTCTCATGTTATTATGAACATTAGAACAATAAAAGAAAGACAAAAATGCCTGGTACATAATTTTTCAAAATTTCCACTAAATCTTAAATTTAATCTAATATTTTAAGTTTTGTGATAAGTTATTAATTTGTTTCTCATATGTATTTTTCTATTTAGATCTTGCAGTGTCTCAGATTTAACCTTTTCCAGGTGTACCTATCTTCAAACTGTGCTGCACTGTAGTTTGTACATGGACATTTTAAATTCCATGTTAATAATGATCTCATTTCATATAATACAGCCTTGTAAATTAATTTTTGAAAATCATTCACAATTAATTCATGAGAAAATTGAGATTCAGGGACATTACTTGATGGTCCAAAGGTCTCCACAACCTATCTAAAACCCCCTGCTTCATGGTTCATTGTTCTTTCCACTAGGTCCTTGGAGGCCACAGGGTGAAGCTCAGATGCTCAGTGAAGGTGGATGCAGCAAAAGCATATTATTCCTAAATATAAAAATAGCATATATGCAGAAGCAATTACCTCTCATTAACAAGAATAAAACCAACCACATTGTCTCGAGTTGGCTGGAAAAACGGCATGGGTGTCACACAACAAAACCAGCCTAGCTTACTTAAGTGAAAAAACAGTCTCCTTTTTGTTGGTTTCCTTTAGAACTATTAGAGAGAATCATCTATAGGATGCAAAATATTATTTCCACATCTGTTATTTTCTGAGACTGAAATGTGAAATGCACCCATAGGCTCATGTATTTAAAATCTTGGAACCCAACTGTTGGGACTGTTTTGGAAGATTGTGGAAACTTCATGAAGATCTTGCTGGACAAAGTGGGTGACTGGGGTGGAGCTTGAGGTCTAATAGGCTGGCCTCACTCCATGTCTGATCTCTGCCTCCTGACTGTAGAAAAAGTGTACTCAACTGTGTCTTGTTCTATGGCAATTCTGTCATCTCCATGATGGACCACCTGAAACTGTACTTAAATCCACCACTTCTTAAGGTTTTTCCTTTTAGGCATTTGATCAGACAACAAGAAACATAAGTAAAGCCATGTTTTGGGTGTTTTTTTTTTGTTATTTCTGTTTTAATCAATGAATTTATTTTGAATTACAGAAAATGAAGCACATATAGGTCTCAACCACTTATCCTTTTCAACATTAACTTTTGATCAAAATGACCCTTTGGAAATATGCTCTAAATAATTATGTCATTTTATTGCACCATTCTGAAAGAAATTTGCACTTTTGATCATATAGTCAAAGGTTTCCTTTTTCTGATGGCTGTGTGCATATGACAGGTACAGATGTTGACAACTTGCCATCAAGATATTTCATTGTGTTGGTCCTCTCCTGAGTCCTGACTACATGTATGTCCAGACAAATATGTGAAAAAAACATTTGTACATGTATATGCACATACATGTAAGTATATGTGTACTAAATTGTCATGAGTCACTTAATATCAAAAAATTCTTTGAGAAAGGTGTATTTGAAGGATTGTGTAAGGAATGCACTTATACAACCAAAGGGTCTGCTATTGCTGGCTTATGTGACCTCAAGGGGACATCATCATTTAACAAACACCATATTCTATTCATGATATTATACAGACAAATAATAAAATTATAAATGGGTTATTTGCAAAACCTGGACAAATAAGGTCAGGAAATCTTTCTATATTGTGCACGAATGCATTCTTACTGATGAGAACCATTGTTCATGCTCTTCCCAAACTTGTACTGTTTCTGAACTTGCCTGTCCTTCCTAGTTATCTTTCTGTGTCTGAGAACAAGGAGGATACATATTTCTTATTACTGTCTAATATCATTCTTAACTTACAGTGGGAATACTTTGTTTAAGATCTCACAATAAATATATGAGGTGCACAAAAGAGGGTGCATAAGCGAAATATCTTTCATCTGCCATCGTTTGCCTATATCACACCTGTTCACATATTCACACACACACACACACACACACACACACACACACACACACACACACA
>CAJQZJ010033200.1:2036865-2049951 GCA_907164525.1 Lophiomys imhausi | reverse complement strand
ACACACACACACACACACACACACACACACACACACACACACACACAATTTCAGCTGTGGATATTTTCCCCATAAGCTGATTTATGTACATGTGTGTGTGTGTGCATGTGTGTGTTTGCTACTATTTGAAAACTCATGAATATTTCCTGACAGAGCAGCCCTGTCAGTCGGAGTTGAGCTTCCCTGACATAAGGCTTGGAAGTGTTCTCAGAGGGTAGTTAATGTATTTGACCTGTTGTTCCTCAGCTGCCTATGCAATCCAATGGTGACACAGATGATACTGACAACTTGACCAAGACAATATCACAATGAACGTAGTTAATGGAAACAGTACTTCAACAAGTGGATGTAACTGTTGAAAATATTAAATAATTAAATAAGTATTAAATAATTGAGATTTCAGTAGATGGTTTTCTTTTTTAATATTTATTTATTAATTCATCAAAATTAATAATTAAATTAATAAATAAATAATATTTACCATTTATTTAATAATTATTTATTAACTATAATTGGTTATTTATTAATATTTTAATAAAACATTAATTAATTTATTTATTATATCTTCACCGCAATGCCCTTTTTCCACCCCTCCCAGTCCTGCCTTCCTACTCTCTACCCACTATCCCTTCCATCTCACTCCTCTAGAGTGTAGTGTCCCTACATACAGTCCCCGCCCCAGTTCAGTAGTCATATGTGGGCCAAGAGACTCCTCATACACTGGGGGCCTACAAGGCAGCACCAATAGGGCAAAGTGTCTCACTGACAGGACACAAAGTCTATGTTCCTTTCTCTTTGGTGCATTGGTTGCAAGATAGTTATCCTGTATTATATGGCTAAAATCTGACTATAAGTGAATAGATGCCATGTGCATCCTTCTGAGTCTGGGTTAGCTCGCTCAGGATGAGCTTCTCTAGCTCCATCCATTTGACTGCACTGTGATTTTGTTGTTTCTGATGGCTGAGTAGTATTCCATTGTGTAGATGTACCACAGTTTTTAAAAGACCAATAATCAATAAATAGGACCTCATGAAACTGAAAAGCTTCTATAAGGCAAAAGACACTGTCATTCGAACAAAACGGCAACCTACAGATTGTGAAAAATTCTTCACCAACCCCACATCTGACAGAGGGCTAATATCCATAATTTACAAAGAACTCAAGAAATTAAATGCCAAGAAACCAAATAATCCACTCAAAAAATGGGGAACAGAGCTAAACAGAGAATTCACAAAGGAGGAATCCCTAATGGCTGAGAGACACTTGAGGAAATGTTCAGCATCCTTAATCATCAGAAAAATGCAACTCAAGATGACTCTGAGATTCCACCTCACACCTGTCAGAATGGCTAAGATCAAAAGCTCAAATGACAGCACATGCTGGCGAGGGTGTGGAGAAAGGGGAACCTTCCTCTATTGCTGGTGGGAGTGCAGGCTTGTGCAACCGCTATGGAGGTCAGTCTGGAGATATCTTAGAAAACTTGGAATAGCTCTGCCTTGGGACCCAGCCATACCACTCCTAAGATCAAAAGCTCAAATGACAGCACATGCTGGAGAGTAGATGGCTTTCTTAAGAGAATCATGTTGAAATGGACAGAGTTGTGAAGGCACACCTGTAAGGAGGCCACAGTGAGCTCTAGAAAGGGTTGGCTCTGAAAGTTTCTGCTCCCTCCGTGGTGTTGTCTGTATCCACACCATGACAGTGTCATTTGTACTTTGTTTGACAAAAAATGAAACATAAACCTTGTTTCCTCTGTCTCTGTACAGAATTGAACAACATCATTCATGGAAACATTGTTTCCTCTGTTTCTGAACAGATTTGAACAAATATCATTCTTTGACACATTGTTTCCTATGTCTCTGGACTGATTGGAAGAAACGTCCTTCACTGGTACATCTTGTTGGGGGTGTCACAGCATGCTGAACACTAATATATAGTCAACGAGAAGAACTCTGATACACAGCTCCCTGAGGATGATTATCTAGAAAATCTTAGGGCATTGGTAGTAAATGTGTGCTCACAAAAGCTGGCACATTTATTTTGAGCTTATAAACCCTACCAGAGGGGTGCGTGCTATACTGACTTTTCAATTTAAGCTGTGGGATATTTTCTCCATAAGCAGATATATGTACTTAGCACAGTAAATGTTAGTAGTTGGGAGTAAAAATTTTACTTATGGTTTTTCTGTCCTTCTAATTTTGGTTCTAATAACTTTAAAATAATTTTTCAAACTACAAATGAGAAGAAGATAGCTGCAAAGAAAGAGTATAGAATTCCTGGTCTCATTGTCCTTTACAGAAAATAATTTATTTTCTCTAGGATCTGTGTTGAGATGTATAGTGTATAAGGATATTTTCTCAATGATATGCAAACTCTTGTGAAGGTGAGGAGGCTAGAAGATGAAGATCCTGCTTCTAATGTGATTCAAGTTTTATTGCAATTTTTTGTGAAATTTTGTTTCTGAATTTGATTTGTCATTTAGTTTTTTTTTTTTTTTAATCATCCATGTCCCAGCAACTACCTCCCAGCATCCCTTGACCTGGAATCAATAGGAATGAGTGATAGCAGACAAAGACATTTTAGGAATGGAGATTTCCTAAGAATAAAGAGGATATTTGGATAATGATAGAGAGAGATTAGCAACTATCTATGAATTCACAAGAGGCACTCGTAGACTCAAATACTATACTATCTATTTTCTTCCTAGACTAACATGCCATGTGATCTATTTTCACTTAAGTATAATGGCTTGACACAGTTTTATTCAGAAATGTGAACTTGTAGGATATAAAGAACTTCAGCAGAATGAATTGGAAATAAAAATTGAAGCAAATTAGTCAACTGATTAGGGTATAAAGTCTGATAAATCGCATATTCTGTGTTGGAAAGGAAAAACAGTTTAGTAGCCGATGACTTACACAGAGGCCTTACCACAGGCACTACAGTGACAGCAGGAAAGTTCCATAAAATAAATCCATATGCTCTTATCCCAGTGATGACCCAGGAAATCAATGTGCACCCAAGACCTGGAAAATAAAATTGAGGATGGGAGAAAGCTGCACTATGAAATGCTCACTATTGGTCTATCTTCTCCAAACGATAACTGTGGTCCCAGTTAGGAGATCACTGAAGGAGTATGTGTTCCTGACTCTCAAGGAGTTTGTATTTGAAATGCACTTCACATTTTCCTGGTTGCAGGTAGTGAGGAAGTTACAGAAATGACTGATATGTATATTTCTACATTCTATCAATAAAACAGGAAATAATGTTTATCTGCCAACATCCTGCTGTGTACTGAAAATGAAGACACTGTATTTAAATTATGTTGCTAAGGGGAGAAGATAGGGTAGATTGCAAAAGATACAAACACAGGCACATATACAAATATACACACATAAAGGCACACAACACATACATATATGCACACATACATGCATGGACAGGCACTCACACATACATACAGACATGCAGGCACATACACATATACATACACAAGTGCACACACATACATGCACACACATACACATACAGGCACACACATACACACACATACAGCCACACATATACACACACAGATACATACACATACATATATTCTTTTCTAATTTGATTTTTATTATTTTTATGGATGGCATGCACATGCCACAACACATGTGACAGTCTCAGACAACCCTTCAGGATAGATTTTCTCTAACAACTTTATATGTGTTCCAGATTTGTAAGTCACATTCCCAAATGTGTGAAGTAAACACCTTTACCCACTGAGCCATCACGCCAGCACCAAACTGTGCATTCCTAATATCCTTGGGAAAATTAACATAGTCTACTCTACACTTGGTACAATTTAAAATATAAGTAATTACAAATATCTGACACAGTGTCGCTTTTCTACTTTTTTACAACTTTTGATCACAGCTTTGAACTAACTTCTAATGATTTGGTGTACCTGGAATCAAAGAAGTCAATTCAGAAAGTAAAAACATATGTTTAATATATTTAGCATAAATTATCATTGGCACAACAGTACCTTCAGCAAAGGTTCAACTCACCTTTTGTTTGCTTGTCTGTTCTGAGAAGATAGTGTTCTTTCACTCCCCTGCATGTGTTGTCTTGGTGTTGGCAATGGCAAGCCAGCTTCTCCTGCATGGGTATTCTTAAAACCTTGTCTTAGGTGTCAGCAGATTGAATTGCATTAATACTCTCACTGCAGTTTCACCAAAAGTGCTCATGGGAGAGTCTAAGCTGCCCTTTGCAGGCAAGAATTATAAGATGCGAGTAAAGCACTATTCTGGTTGGCGTGAGTTGAACATTCGCACCGCCTCATGTCTGAGCCGTGGTCCATCTTCCTCTTAGCCACAGGGGCATCTGCTCTGGGTGCGGATGTGTGAGCAGCACTTTTCACACATGCAGACTCTGCAGTCTGCCTTGTCAGTTCTCAAGCAGTATCAAAAGTCTCTCCCCTACTTCAGCACATGTGTTCCTAGATGGTGTGTGTGCATGCCTGTGTGTTTCCTGCTAGAACAGATTCAGTCATTCTATCAAAAACTATGAGAAACTTTTAAGCTTATTAAAGTTTAAAAGAAAAATGTGAATGGAGACACAGACAGCATACACTAAATAAATACTTCTGCATTTCACTTTCAATGAAAGAGAAACTCACCAGCAGGAACAACACAGAAAAAGGATATCAACTACTTGAGAGCAGTGCACCTGCCACATACACACAGGAAGAGTGTTCAGTCCGATAGCAGCAGAACACAGCGTCCACATCAAAGACACAGAACAGTTCATTCCGTACAGTACAGGTTGAACCATGAAAGTAATAACAAATTTAATAGAGAAGCTGCCTGAAAGGCCTTTCCTGAACACCACGAAATGAAACTAGAAATCAAGGACAAAATAATTCCACAACAGTTGTAAGTATATGGAAAATAGCAGCGTTATAACAGCAGGACCTGATCAATGGATCAGAAAACAACGAAAGAATTAAGAAAAAGTTAAAAACTGATTATAGATAAACACAAACAGAAATTTAACATACTAGGACACCACACCATAATTTATGTGATTTTGTAAGATAAGGGTAAGAGAACGCTAATGGTAATATAAGTTCAAGTCAAAAGGGGGGCTCCAGCAGAGTTAGCTCTCAAGAAGGTGGGAAAATCATCTGGTAAGTGCAAAGTAGGGGAAAGAAGAATATAGCACTGTTCACACTTCAAACAGAGGCCAAAAAGTCCATATGATCAGTAACAACTGATACTTCTATGAAAACGTAATAGAAATCAACAGCATGTTAGAGTAAGAAAAATAAACGTAATAAAAACATGAAAAATTATTAAAACTGAAACCATAGAGATATGGACTAAGACTAAATATGTGAACAATTTTAATACAAATATAAAACTTGTAAAAAAAATACCAGAAAAAATGTCACCCACCAAGACTGAAATATTTACAAAGTACAAATAGACTGATTTCAGGAATGACAGCACAGACCCAGAGCTGGGGGCATGCACGAAGGGGAAGACCCTGGGGCATGTAGGTCATTCTGTGTGACTTCAAGCCTTGGCCTCCACAAGCACACACACAGCCACATGCAAGCATGTACATGCACTCACACATGGATAGATGCATACAGGTAGATACACACATAACACAGATGTGTTAATGCATGCATGTAGGCACACACAAAGACACATGTATATATGCAAGAATGTAAACACATGCACATATACATACACACATGTAGAGACACTCATGCACACACATGTAGACACTCACACACATGCACAGTTGTCAACAGGACTTCAATAAAGTGGGATTACAAATACCCACTGAGAAACATATTTTATTAGAGGAACAGAACATTGTGTGTGTGCTCTGACTGAGCACATCTCCCTGTCTCTAAACATCTACATTTAAGTAGAATGATAGTAGTTTCTAATGTGATATATGTCTGAAACTCACTGAGAATACACAGTAGACAGTGGTTATATCTATTAGCTTGGTTTAACCACTGTATGATATACATCAGTATCACATAGTATGTTATATATCATAAATATATACAATAATTTAGTTTTTATTTGTCTAAGACAAGGTCTCCTGGGGCTCAGGATGGCCTCAACTGACCATATAGATACTGGTGACTTTGATACTGTGGGACCCTGCCTGCATGTCCAGAAGGCATGGACAGCTGTATGCAGAGCCTGCTGTGTCTTTTGAATCTATAATGTGAGTGTGGTAACAGTTTTGTTCTGACATTTATCTGCTGCAGTGGCCACTTGATCCTGTGGCAATTTTTTTTTCTTCATTCTTTTATTTACTAGTTTTTGGTGATATATGAACATTTCCTAATAATTTAAGTCCATTTGCACACAGATCCTAAGACATATCATAAAATCTCTTATGTCTCTGCCCTCCCAGAGCCAAATGTAATTTTAGTTAAGTAATTAGCATCAGTTAGAAAAATTGTCTTCTCATTCAGTATGAAATATTCATATGTCTGGGTCTTTGATAGTAAGAAATACCTGGAAGAATGTAAAAGCTGAATATTAATTTTGAATGATGAATTATAGGGGTTAGAATTTTCTCTAGCTCATAAATAGCATATCCAATTAGTAATCTTAGTCTAGGGATCAAAGGGCTGTGACTATAAAACTGTTTTGTGTGTATGCTGAAGATCTTGAAAATGAAAAAGGCTGAAGAGATGTGAGAGGAAACAGGAGGGCCTCAACCCCACTGTATCTTACTATTGCAAGCATGCCTGCACTGAACAGCCATTGTTTCCTCATGTTTTCACTTAATTCCCAAGCAGTGGGATGCAATTTACACAGCATTTATATTGTGAATGGTATTGTAGAAATGTAAAGGCTTCCTGTGACTAAGTGCTAAGTTTCAAACTTAGTACAAAAGGCTTGGGGGTCTATTTAACGTATCTAGTGGACCTGGCCTCCAGGCTCTCCCAGCGTCCATCAGCAGTAATGTCCATTTTTGGTTTTGTTCATTTTCCTTTTTATTTCTTTTTTCATTCACCAAGAGTTTCAGCAGACTGCTACCAACCCTTCCTTTCCTGCAAGAGAGGCTCTGATCCATGGTTTGTTTGTAAAATAACTCATGTCATGTTTTAGCATGTAAACTCTCTCTCTTTAAACTAAATTATAAAGAATTGTTTTATTATCTTTAATAATAAAATAAGCATGGTATCCAACTCCCCAATGGGTCCAGTTTATTCTTCCCCAGAGTCCCCCTCCCCTTGACAAACACATGCCAACTAGAAATTGCTTCCTGTGTAATCAGATATATTTATCCTTCTCAGGTCTCTGATGTGGTTGAAGACTTACACAGTTAAATTTTAAGTTGCTTAGGAATTAAAAGGATGTTTTAGGTCTAAGAAGATGTTTTTAAGCTGGTAATGCAAATTAGGATGGAAACTGAGTTAGGTATAGAACTTTAAACTTATGGAGAGAGATAGACAATAGAATATTAATATCAGTTGCCAAATATGTATGGACTGGACATTGGGAAAATATGTTATACCTTATAATTTTCATAATTGTGGGCTAATTATTAAAAAAAGAATTATGAGTTCAGGGAGAAGGAGGAAAGGGTGGGAGGGTATGGCCAGGAGGGGTGAGGGCGGAGACTGTGATGGAGATATAAATTGAACTAATAAATAAACATTAGAAAAAGAAAAATTACTTTTATTTTATTTTAGAACTCCATGCATGAATTCTGTATCTATACCATTTCTACCCCCTTCCTTTCCTTTGCTACCTACTCAAAATTTGCTGTCTTTCAACCAACATCCCATCATTTGACATTGGGCAAAGTATATCCATCCCTTTGGAGGCTGATTATAGGCCATTGGAGAGAAAAACAAGCACAGCAAAACCCACTTAATCCCCTCAGAGCCATTTTTTCTCTGTTGTGGAGTTGTATTGGAGTTCTGATTGTCTTTCTTTCCTCAGACTAGGTCTGTTCTTTCCAGGAGAATTACAATGAGGCTGGCAAGTACCGAGTATGCTGATCTGTTCCTAAGAGAAACTAGAGAAAAATCCCAGAGAAATTACAGGAGAAAAATGCAAAGAGCAATAGGAAAGAAAACCAAACAAACAGGAAAGAAAAAAAAATTGCAAGGAACTTCAAGCAGTAAGAAGCTTTCAAGCTGTGTGCAAGGCAGCCAAAGACCCAGGAGGACAAGCTTAGGGGGACAAACACTGTAGGTCCCAGGCTTTGTTCCACTATTCTTAGGTTAGGAAGAACTGTTGTCTCCACCACTGTGGCGCTGCAGCCTCTGGTTCCAAGGTCTCCAAACCCCAGATCAGATGAGCAGAGACCTGTGTTTATGAGGAGCAGAGATCCATGATATGGGGCCACTTAGCTTCCTGCCTGTGCAGCCTCAGCATAGGGTAGTAAGAATGAAGTTATCATCTGAGAACCATGCAGAGTGAGCAACACTCAGATTCAGGCTGCCCTGGCCTCAAGATTCCACCAGCTCTGAACTAAGGGTCTGGAGAGGACTCCTGACTGATGACGTTCACTCGCACACGGCCTGTAACTTAGCAGGGCAGGTTCCAGCTACTCTTTTCAATATCTTAGTCAAAATATAGTCTCACTGTTCCCCTCCAATCCTCCATCCTGCCCCTCCTATGTCATCTCTCCATTCTCACTCTCTTCTCCTATAACAATTGTTATTGTATATGTATGTATAAATTAATATATATTTGATTACAGCCTGATGAGTCCATTCAGTGTTGCCTGCATATTTCTAGGACTGACCATTTCATGACAGATAGCCAATCATCAGAAATCCCCTCTCTAGTTTTTGGTCAGGGGAGCCAAAGAGATCCCATTCCAAATACAGGCTATTGCTTTTGCAGAATTTAAAGGTAAGGCCTGAAAATGAATGTTAATATTCTCTATATATTAATTATTGCAGGAAATCATTACAGCAGCTATTCTTTAAACAGCTATTTCCCAAATAAATGAAACACATTTTAGATATATGACACACTTCTAAACACTATAGTTGAGCAGATATCAACCTTCTAAGCTATCTTGTTATTTCCCAGCACTGTACCCCAATATTCCTGCATATGTTCCATTTGGGCTGCTTCTGCTCCCTCAGACTGTCCTTAGGGCAAGCTTCTGTTGGTCATGCATACATAGTCCATACTGCCCTAAGGCAACCTCTTTCCTCATCTCCTTCTCTCTCTCTCTCTCTCTCTCTCTCTCTCTCTCTCTCTCTCTCTCTCCTCTAGTCTAATTAGTCTAATGTTCTCTATAAGATGCCAAGCCCAGGAACCTCAGCTCTGCTCACCTCCCTTCTGCTCAGCTCTAGGCTGTCAAAGACTTTTATTAAGCAATCAGAGGTAACTGGAGGGCAAGGCTTACACAACATCACTTGGTGTATATGAAGATGTGCTCTTCTGTACTGTAATCAGAACTTGGCGGGGGGAGCAGTATTTAGCACTTTAGTACATATCAGCACCAGACCAACCCCAACAGAGGACTATTTGCTGAAGACATGACACACTTTGAACAAAGGACTTGGAGAAATTGAGCTGGAAATGACATGGAAGCCTCCTACCCAGGAGAGTCTCTCACAGTGGCAGAAGATGGTATACAAACCAAAAGGAAGACAACATCAGTGGGTCTCTGGGTTTAAAGTGTGTGTGTGTGTGTGTGTGTGTGTGTGTGTGTGTGTGTGTGTGTGCGCGCGCATCACATGTGTGCAGGTGGCCATGGAGGACAGAAGAGAGCTTAACATAGATTAGAGCTGGAATTACACGTAGTTGTGGGCCACTAGGAGTTGAACTAAAGTCCTCTGGAAGAGAAGTAAGCACTCTTTAACGTGGAGCCATCCCATCAACCCCTTGACCTGTGATTTCAAAGCTGGTATTGACTCTGTGTTTGGTCTTTGGCAAATGTTGTAGAACCTGTCTGAAAGAGATGCATTTACTGTAATTTATACTGGAGACATACTTATCTCCAGAAATGAAGACATTTCTAAATTTTCTAGTCAATGACCATTGAAAGAAACCTTTTTATCCACAGTATGAGGAACCAATGTTATGTGGTGGCCACCTGTGTCTACTGTTGGGGTGAGGGCAACATTTGGAATCCTTAGACTAGTGAGCACTCACAGATAATGAATGTGCTCATGGTTTCTCTATGACTCTGAATTTTTCTTCATTTTTGTTGAATTTCTCTGTCTGTACAACACATTTTTGACAGAGAATACCCTACAGTACACAGTTACATCATTTTGGTTAGGCCCTAATCATGAGGGTAACGTTGGGATACCCGACACAATGCAAAGTTACCACATTATAGAAAACTGAGAGCCAATCCCTAAGGAACAGAATATCTGAAAACCACAGTGACTCTAAAAAAAATTTAGGACAGATGGACAAAGAATCAAACATTATATTTACTAACATTCTAGAAAACAGTAGAGAAGGGGAAACAGGAAGCCTCCTATACTGTGTAACCCTAAATACTGGACTGTAATTCCTTTTTGTTTTTAACATATATTCAGAAAGATTTCATCCATATCAAGTTCAGATGATTCCTCATGTCTCTGTGTCTTTTCTGACATCTCATGCAGCTGTAGAACACTCAGTTACAGGGTATCCACACCCGTAACTCAGACAGAACTTATTAATAGCTGTGCTTGAAGTTAGATGAGCACACGGTGTTTTATCGCATGCTGTTTTCACAGTAGAAGGACTGAAGGTGAAAAACAGAGTCTGGAGTTTTGAAAAAGACAGAATATCAGAGTTTTAAAGTTCTCTTGTTAAGAAATGATAGCTTTTTTTTGAAGAGGTGGAATGTGTAATGCCGTGTAAGCGGCACACTCTCCCTCCGCACTTCAGAGCCCATCGGTGTGCATACACAGGGCAATAAACACAATTAAATAAAGAGGCCCCTCTCTTCAGAGAGGTTATAGCCTGGCTACACTATCCACGAGTCAAGATCCCAAAATGCATTAGACCCAGATCAGATTTTACAGCATCTGGAACCCTCCTGACAGCCCAGTTCGCTTGTTGCAGAATTCCATGCCATATGAGCCCCATGACTCATCCTCGTGGCATTACTGTTAAGGTTGTTACAGGATATTGAGCTGGTGTATGCCACCCCTTCTGAAATATAATAATTCATAGCATAAAAGCTACATCATGTCCAGATAACCTAAAGCCTCCTGGTGTGATGCACTGGAGACTGAAATAGTGGAATAAAAAGAGCGACTGTGATTGGCAGCACTCCCACACTGGCTGGGTGTCATTAACCCTCTAACGCTTTACAATCATTAACTCACTTAACTCTCAAAATTGCTTATGAGAGAAAAAGCTCACCATTCCCTAACTATAAACATGAAGTAAAGCGCATGGGAACTAAACAACTTCCTCAATGCTAAGGTGCTGTGAGGGAAAGCCTATGCGATCCCACTCCAGGGACTGAGCTGTTCACATACGTTGTAAAACTTCCTGTACAGTAGATAAGTGATGAGTGATACTAGGTCATGCAATTCAGAACGTAACAAGCAACAAGGAAGACGGAAGCAGCAGACATGTTGAATCTCTGAGAAACAACTCATCTTTGTTGTTTGTCCCCATGTCTCAAAAAACAAAACAAAACACAAAAGCATAGGGGACACATGTAGAAAATTATAATATTTGTCCTTTATCAGGACTCCACATGTGACCAGGTATCTCATGTTGTACCTAAGAATCCTCCCGTGTAAACTGGTGTGGAGCTGAACAGAAGTGGGGTGACTTTTCTGACAGAGTGAAAATCCAAGTAAGATGAGGTAAAGATGCAGCGTTGGGTAGGCAGGCAACTGTGATTTTACCCTTTCTTGATGCACGGACTTCAGACTTCCTGCTGTAATTTCAGCTTGTCTCTCAAATTTCATCAAAGGACTTTAATTCCCTAAGAGACAGGGTCCATTGGTAAGCGCTGAATGAGATGCTGAGTCCCTCCGTGTTGCTGCTGACTCCCAGTCTTAGGGGAAAAACAGAAATGTGGGTTGTTTACTCTAGCAAGGGTTTTCAGGGTTGAGGTCAACTTCCTAAGGTGGAAGTCAGGGAAGATTAAATATTGGTGAGCATGTTCTGGATGTGGCCAGATTAGGTCAAGTGTTGACAGCAGATCTCTAATTGGACTTAAGTCCCACTCCATTAGAGGGACATCATGCCTGGTACTGAGGGCCTAGCCAACTACTCCTGGCTAGGGGAGTCATGGACTTTGCAGGAGAACCTGCATCCACCACTTTACTAAACCAGCAAAACCCCTCACTACATTCTAAATATCTGTCCTTACATCCACAGATAGGTGTGCTCTTCACCCTTCATCTAGGAAGCTTTGCAAAAGATGGGCAGTATTTTAGAGGCTACAACCAATCAAATGCTACAGTGTGAACCCCTATCCCAAAGGATAATCTGCAAGACACTCTGGCACCTAAGGCTCAGGGAACATCAGGGAAAAGAGATTGTAACAATCAGATTAGTGAGATTGTCTTCTACAGAAGCTACATTCATACGGTTTTCATCAATATGAATGCCTAAACTTAGCTGAGAAAGGATGACAACAAACATGCTAATGCAAAAGAAAGAAAGCCCACAAGGTCCAACACTGGAGGCCCCCAAGGAATTCCGAGAATTGGAGAAACAGTCTTCTCCAGAGAAGAGCACACCAACTGGCTATCCTATACCCAAGCATGAGCTCGAAAACATACTTACATATAATTATACACAGTCTGAGCATGTTTCATTTATGCATTTAAGAATTTACACATACACACACACACATTGCTAGTACCACCAGTAAAGAATAAGATGAATAGCATAATTTTGAGCCTAATTTGAAGCAAGCTCTAATTAAATATGGCCAGAATGATAGACTCTGGCCAGGTCCATTCCTAGGTTCCCAGAAAATGATGAGTCACATTTCACAGAGGTTTTAAAAGGCAACCCCATAAGGCCATTGTGTTTCCCATCAGGTCCAATCAGGGTCAAGTCTGACTTCCTGTCTTCATACCTCCTGCCCACAAGTAATCAAGCACATCCTCTGCAGTTGAGT
>CAJQZJ010033200.1:1940951-2036411 GCA_907164525.1 Lophiomys imhausi | reverse complement strand
TAGATAGATAGATAGATAGATAGATAGATAGATAGATAGATAGATAGACAGATAGATAGATATAGACAGACAGACAGACAGACAGAGTCATATCACCAATGTCAAAGCACAATGGTATGTTATTACTCTCTTCACTACTTCTGACATCATCTCCAGCGAACTGGTCTTTCTTTCTGTAATTTTTTTTCCTCTTCTTCTTCCTTCTTTGAAGAGAGTTTTGTGAACTCTAGAGTTTCCTAGAGCTTAATAGTCCTAATTAGAAATGTCTTATTTTTCCCATACAGAGTACATGAAGACAATGGCTTTGGGAAATGAGATTCAGAATTATTTAAGAAAGCAGGGTAATTTTTGGATAGCAATGACCTACATAAAGCCAATTAAGACTGGCAGGAGAGGTCATCTGCAGAGTTTGATAATAGCAACTGATTATTGGAAGAGCAGAGGTGGACACAGGTGAGGGTGTAAGAATCAAAGATTATAATGGAGAATATAAGAGAAATTCAAAGGAAGAATTGGATTGTCAAAATGAGTTCAGCATACTCTGATCCAAGTCATATCTTGACAGAGTGAGGAAATAAAATGCACTCATATTTTATGTACATAGGTAAATGTATTTTTTTTTTTCATTTCAAACTAATTAGAGTCTGGGTTTAAAATAGTTAAATTCACAATGAAAGTTTGTGAATTCAAGTTTGCATGGAGTACTCAGGAAAAACAAATGAGATGTCTATTTGAAAGTGCTTTGAAAGCTCTAAATTGCCACTCAAATATCATTGACCTTTTTTGTGGAGATCAATTTATTGGTACCTTAATGGATTTTTTTCATAAACAGAAAAGTTCTCAGCTGTTTCTAAATACGTGTTTTTGAAAGAGGAAACAAGGGTCATGCCAAACTCTGGCACAGATAAAACGCAGTTCATTAGTGAGATAGATTCCATTACTCTTTCCCAGATGTTCAGACTTCTGTCCCCATACAGTCTCGCCTGTGCTAGAAGGACAACTTCTTGAACTCTGAACTGGTTTTGGGACTTGCTTTGACTGAGAGATGACGAAGAGATGCATGCTTTGGGGGAGCACAGTTTAAGACTCCTGTCTCCTCCTTCTGCCACAGTGCAGAAGGATGGACAGTGCAGCAGCCACTCCGTCGGGTTCCAGAGTGACAGTGGGAGACAGGAAAAGAGCCAACCCAGGGTGAGACACACAGACACCAGTGAGAGAACAAAGCCTTTGTTGTAGACTGTAACAGAGAACTCTGAGCCGCACTTACCCTGCATTAGCAATCACTTGTGGTTCCCATTGTACTTAAACTCTCTCTTGCTGGATCTGCTGATAGGTAAAGGTTTTTGCAGTAGCTCAGGTATGTGTTTTGAAACAGACCTGTCTGCTGAAGCTTTGGCTTGGTGTACTGTGGGTCAAAAGCTCTCTTCTGTCTCTTCTACCTGAGCTGGCACATGGTCATGGACACAGCTGTATCTGAAGCCATAGAGAGACACAGGCCTGAGCCTCACCACCTTCACCCCAGGAAGGAGTCTCTCAGTAGTCTTTCATTCTTGAGACAAATAAGGCATGTTTATTTCTGGTGCTGATCTTTATTTCATAATTCGTCTTTGAGAAGATGTCTCGGGGTTGCTGCTTTTAATTCTTTACAGTGTCAACATTCAATCTTAGGATTCTACAATTTTTTTCACTGTAGTAGGTGCCCAAGTTTATAATAAATGTTGTTTCCACTGTAGACAATTAAAATAAAGATGTTCAATAGAGTCTATGTCCTCAGAAAAGTCACTGTGTGTGTTTATGTGCATCTCTGTCCAATGCCTCACATCATATATAAGAGAACAAAGCAAAAAGCAACCATAAGAGGAAAAAATTAAATCAAGCAAGTAGAAAGCAAGAAAGAGGAAAGAGTATTATCAGAGAGGGTTGAGACTCAGGGATCATTTCTTCTTCAAGGGAGACACATAGTCTCATGGGGGTCTGCAGGTGGGGTGAACATTAGATAGATCATACATACATGGCACATGTGCATTTCATGAGAGACAACATTTTTGAGAACGTGAATGAAGCTCAACTATCAACATGCATCCTCCTGTTTACACTGAAGTCTGAATGCTAAGGTAGAGAGTATATTAAATGCAGCATGACCGCATGGTAAATATTTTCACAATATGATTTTAAAATGCTGAGCAGATCATTTAAAGAAAAATCATTTACTTCCTTTTCTAATGACCCTTGTGTCACATGGGGTTAGGTAAAGTTAAAGTGAGGCTACATTAATTTGCAGCTTCATGTCACAATTGTGTAGCTCATAGTCCCTTATGTATATTTACCAATTTACACTGATCAGAAATGTATTTCAGGACTACTACATGTATTTTGTTTGTATCGGTATCTCACTCAGCACTCTGACTTGAGATTTCTACTTACACATCCAAACCAGAGCCTTAGAATCTTAGAATATGTGAGTAGCAGAGAAGAGACTTAATAGGAGAAAGGAGATAGTCTGGGGAGTCTTTATTTTATTTTTTCAAAACATCAAACAGGCATGGGAAAGATAAGTGAGGCAATATTTTGCTTCAAAGCTCAAGAAAAAACCCGACTTTAAAAAAGAGAAGTCAACTTGAAACATAGAGAAAGGTTTCATGCACCATAAAGATACTGGACACCAGTGGCAAATGTTGAAGAAGTCAGACTAACAGACAGATGTGTCCCAGATGTGTGTGTGTGTGTGTGTGTGTGTGTGTGTGTGTGTGTGTGTGTGTGTGTGTGTGTTACCCAGTCTCTTTGTCCTCCTCATGCTGGCTGTCTATTTTTTTCTTATAATTCTGTAGAAAGAATTAAAAAGACACTTGTCAGTTATCCAGTCAATAATATAGTATGAACAATCACAGAAATGCAAACTAATTTTGCATTTTTTTTCTGTTTTTAGATGGATTTTTACAAAATAAAAATTTTGAGAAAGTCTCCTCGAAGGATGAACTTTTCGAAACTACTTCAAACAGAAATACGTCCATATACAGTGTTGCATACCCTTTGTATCACACTGGGGGAGAGAGTGATTAGAATTTTGATCATGCTGAAGAGAGGCACTGTACAGTTGTCCACTGAAGAAATGATCAACATCATTATAAGTCAATGTTGGTCTAAGAGAGATGATAGAGGGTCAGTAAATAAATTAACAAATACACAATGTTTTTGTGATTCATATTTGTCCTTGTAAAATTTAGTATAATGTGTTTTGGTAATAATCACACCTCTAGCAACTCCTTTCAGATATGTGTCTTCTGGGTTTGTGGTACTTAAAGTGTTTACTAGAATTTACAATTTTCAAGGTCTAATTTATAACCAACTATAAGGATTCATAATGAATGTTATATTCAAAATTCAAAAAATTGTTTTTTATTTCAAAATTCGAGTTTCATAAACTTCAGGACCCACAAACCCTGAGTGATTGTGATTTTGAATCTTCCAGGAAGCTTGGGGCCTGTGGAAGTACATGCCTCACCACAAGAAGGTCTGAACTCCATTGGCTTCCAGGAAGAAAAGGATGAAACACAGAACGAGGTCCATGTCACTGGCTATTCTACCTGGCCAGAAAGGCAGGAAAATAATAGTCCTCAAATAAACATGCAGAACAGAGAGACCTTCGGGTAAGGTTACAGCCCATTAAGCTAAGCTGCTGACCCCAGGCCAAGCAGTAATTCTGAGCTCAGGGCTCCTGAACGGAGCCATGCATCCATGGGAGCCTGAATTGGCTTGGGTAACTCTGACAGCTGCTTCAAGGACAGCCAACAAGCCACTGCTGTAGATGCGCACTGCAGGTAAGTAGGTGATGGGGGAGAAGGCCACAGGTTGCACCAGGGGTGGCTAGAGCAACTGGTGTTGGTGATCAAGATTTGAGCCTGACCAGCTGCAGCTGCAGTGAGGAGGTAAAGGCGGGAGTTTTCAGTATGATTGACCCACTCTGGTGGTGGCAGCAGGAGTCTGGTGAGGCAGGCAGATCCAAGGTTACATTCTTCTGGAATAAGAGGCCCTTCCTTCCCAAGTGTTACATTCCAAAATAAGAAGCAAGTCTCAGATGATTTTTGATCAAGTGGATGGTAGAATCATTGAATCATGTATCTCTTAAACCCTGGGCAGTGGGTGGGGTTTTGGAGGTGAATGTGTTTGATTGGCTGGGGATAGGAGTGCCAAGGATGCTTCATTTACATGCAGCAGCACAGTCCTATCACGAGAAAGGGAACAAAGTACCTAATTATCCCATGAGAAGTTGGGATGGCCTGGGGGAAGAACTCCAGGTATAGTTAGAGGCATGCACAAAAGTCATTGGATGAAATATAAAGTACTAAGGCATCTCATTAGCATGGGGGAAACATTTCCAGGAATCCCAAGTTCTCACTGAATGGATTTATTATCAGGAGAAAGGGTTGGACCTGTAATTTCCCTGAGGGCCATGTGACATTCTTCAGATAGAGATGTGGGGTCCAACAGTCCAGGAACCTCCAGGTAGAGAAGGGAAGACCTTGGTGGCAAAGGGAGTCTGTCATTTTGCACCAAGCTTAGGGGTGTGATGGTAATGTGAGACTTGGACCTTAGCAGCAGGATTTTTGGACAAGGGATATAAGGTGATTGGTGAAAAGAGCAGGTTGTATGAGGATTAGAGTATGAACAAGAGCAAAGAGCCAACAGCATGTATGGAGGGAATGGATGGGTTTGTAGGGAGGGAGTGGCTAGGAGCCATTAGATGTCGACTTGCATACTCTTTGAGGCTTGTTTTGGGTGGGCTGTGATAGCATCCGCAGTTGAGTATTTACACTCTGGTAGTGATGCTAATGAAGGTAGATGGTGGTGGGGATTTAAAGAAAGGTGATAGAGAGATGTGTGGGCATTTTGTAAGAATGGATGCATAAAATTACTCAGAGAAGGAGACTCACTTCTTTTGAGTTAATGATGAAGGTAAATACAACTGCCAAGCCATGTCAGGTGTTCAGAAAGATAGCAGTGCAGATAGCACATTCTGTGATGAAGAATGAAGAACTAAAAGCTTACTTCATCAGAGGGTCACATTGCTAGCTCTCTCTGTTATCATCAATAATGGCTGCCTGTCCTTTCACATAGACTGCTGGGAAGAATGACAATGTTCCATCTCTCTCTCCTGGAATATAATTCATCTGCCAACTTTCTCCAATTTGATTCTAATTCCTGCTCTCTTCTAAAAGACTCTCTTAGTAATTACCAGTGTTTCAATACTTGCAAACACGGGTAGATTTCCCCACACTTTGTTTTACACAATGTCTAGGAAGCATTTCAAAAATAAAATTCCTTAGTGAAACTCTTTTTTCTTTGTTTTTTGTGTGTTGATATGTGTAAGTCTGTTCATGAGGGAAGTGTGGAGATGGCGCACATGTGTTCAGATGGTGTGTAAGTATGTATGTGTGTGTGTGTGTGTGTGTGTGTGTGTGTGTGTGTGTGTGTGTGTCTGTAAGCCAGAATACAATCTCAGCGGTCATCAAAAGTGTCTCTGAGAGTGAATACAAGGTTTCTCCCTAAACTTGAAGCTGATTCAACTAGGCCAGCTGGGCAGTGAATCCCAGGCAACTGACTGTCTCTGCTTCTCAAAACTGGGATTGAATAGTCACATCATATTTCCCAGCATTTACATGGGTCCTGGGTTCCAAACTCAGGTCTTGATACTTATGAGGAAAGAATTATTAAACTGGGCTATCCCTCTTTCCTAACACCGTGTTGCTTTAAAGAATTTCCTATGTCTGTGTTGCAGCTTCATGATCCTCCACACTTGAAGCCATGTCAAAGAGCAAATACATCTATTTTACTCTCCTATTTCCCCCTTTTATAATCTCTTTTTCTAGGATATCTAAAATCCAAAGTTACTATAGATACTAAATTAGTCTAATCTAACCTGTTGATGACTCACACATTTATCACTCAGGTCATCAATTTTATTTGGATTCTGTATGCAACTATATGTATAGATAGATAGATAGATAGATAGATAGATAGATAGATAGATAGGTGATAGGTAGATGTTACATAAATAATATATAAATATACATCTGTAAATAGTAAAGATGGATGTGTATGGATGGATCATTAACAAATGTCAGAGACACAGATAACAGATAGTGGATGATAAGATGATAGGCAGAGAAAGTTTGTGCACAGTATCAGCAAGTGACTGAAACACTTGACAAGAAACATTATTAAAAATTTAGCCAGACTGCCTTGATGCATACTGATCGGCTATACTGAAGACATGGAGGCAAGAGAACCACGAGTTTGAGGCCAGCCTGAGCTACATTGTTAGGATGGAGGGATGTCTCAGTGGTGAAGAGCACTTACACCTCTTACAGAGGACCTAGACTCCCACATGGCTTTTCACAACCACCTGTAACTTCAGTGACAGGAAATCCAGTGATCTATTCTGACCTCCTCAGGCTCCTGCACACATATGGTGCACATACATACACTCAAATACACACACACACACACACACACACACAAGCACACACATTCACACACATAATATATATAATATATATGCATAATATATAGTATGTAAAAACATATAACACATAATATATTTAAACATGCAAAGTATATTTAATTATATATTAATGATTAATATATTAAAATATGCTAATTATATATTAATAATTAAAATGTTAGTATAATATCTTTATATATAAACATTTATATGTTCATAGTTTTAATTTGTTTACCATGAAAATTGATGGATTTTTCAACTGACCATGTGCATATTACATAATATTCATTTAGTCTCAGTGAATCAGGTTATGTAAAAAAAAAAAAAAAAAAACATTTAAAATACCAGGACAAGAATTGATTCAGAATATGTTTCAAATACCAATAGGAAATTAGCTATAAAAGGAGCATTAGCCAGTAATGATAATTTGTCAAACCCAGTATCACAGAAAACAAGTTCCCTAGTGCAGAAATCCACAGCCCTGCTATCCCACTGTCCACCATATGTCCTTTCACATAAGATATATTCTGGAGTGTCCAGAAGCAAACCTCATCACCAATCCTTAGTTATTACAGCTTCACATATACACATTACCAAGTATGAAAACATCCAGCATGGGCTCCAGGGTGAACCACACAGGGCCCAGATGAAACAGGCCCTGCCTGATGAGATTCCAGCAGGCCCAAGCCCTACCGATAATGATAATGATGATATATCCTCTCTGTTTTTATACTAAGTAAAAATAAAATTTCATGAGATTTTCCATTCCATTACAGACTACATTTCTGGGGACAAAAGATGTTCTTTTTTAATGTTTATTATTTCAATTTACATCTCAATCACAGTCCCCTCCCTCCACCCCTCCTGAGCCCACCATTCTACCCTCCCACCCTCTCCCCCTTCTCCCACCTATCCTACTCCTATGTCCCTCAGCAACGAATGGATAAAAAAGCTGTGGTACATATACACAATGGAATACTACTTAGATATCAGAAACAAGGAAATCATGCAATTTTTAGCCAAATGGATGGACTAGAGAAGCTCATCCTGAGTGAGCTAACCCAGACTCAGAAGGATGCACATGGTATCTATTCACTTATAATCAGATTTTAGCTATATAGTACAGGATAACTGTACTATAACCAACGCACCAAAGGGAACATGAACACAGACTTTGTTACTTGTCCATGAGACACTTTTCCCCAGTGGTGCTGCCTTGTAGGCCCCCAGTGTATGAGGAGGCTCTTGGCCCTCATGTGACTGCTGAACTGAAGGGGCTGATATGTAAGATCAACTTTCTACAGAGTGACATTGAGAAGACAGCTTCCTTGCATTTACCCTTGCATACTACAAGAAGAAACAGCACACAGAATGAAGTGCCCTATGTTACTCACCATACATCCTTCTGTGCTGGTAACCTGAGACAGTGAGTGAAGAGCTGTGCTGGAGGCCTAAAATCTTAACTGTCTGGACAGATGCTCGCTCTAGCTCTGACTCTGGGTTGCTGCACAGATTCAACAGCCAAACTTTCCCAGCCATAGAAAAGACACGTTTCTCAATAACAGTTTCCTTCAAGATTGAAACGTTCTCTTCTGCACAGAAACTCCTTAGGCAGAAAAGTAAACAGTCCAAAATAGCTTCAGGAAGTCCCTGAAACTGAACAGATTTTCTAACCCCCTTTTCCCCGTGTTGTAAACAATTCAAGCTTCTGAGAGTCATTCTCAGAAATGAAAAGCTTGGGAGAATTCCGAGACTAGACACAACTGCCTGGAAGAAGCAGAGACAAGCCCAGCTGCCTGGAAGCAGTTTAGACAGCTGAGTCCCTTGGAAAGGACATCCTCTAACTTGTTGGACTGCTTGAAGTCTGTGCAGTGTGCTCTACAGAGTTTGTACATTGTTACCTGTGCTGGGGTGGGCTTTGGTGACATGGCTGTCTTGAGTCATTTCTGCTTCTGTAAGTACCCCCTCACACATATTGCTCTAAACAAACCTGATAAAACTCACTAGTTCATTAGGTAGGACTTTGAAGGTGTCAGTAGTTGGCGTGTCATGGGTTTCCTGTCTGGAGTAAGTAGATGTGTATTGCATTTCCCCAGGAAAAATTTTGTCACACCACAGTGATAAACCTTTGATCTCCAGTGTCACGGTTTGCATGAGAAATTTTCTTATAGGTGTTAGGTCACAAAGCAAGCAGGTCTCCAAATGTCAGTGCTGATGGCAATGGCTTGACTCCCACCTGAGTGGGGTTTTACTAGGGAAGAGAAACCTGAAGCATTCCTCAGAAATCCTTCATGGCTGGCTGAACACTGCTAACCTGTCAACAGCTCATCTATCTGGTAAGCTTCCTTGCTAACCACCTGGCTGTTGCAGTTTCTGAATATCCCTTGCCTGCCCCTTCATCCAAAACATAAAACCCAACAGCCTTCTTCCTGTGTGTGCTCTCCTCCACTGTCCCAGATAGCTGGCCAGGGTTTACTCAATGGTCTTTCTTTTCATAGAGTTGCTGTGTCTACTGCTTTCTTACTGCATCTTCTTTTATTTTGTGGTGAAAAGGAGAGCGGCAACTGGGTCCTCTCTTAGGGACCTAGCCCTTCCTTTAAGGGAGTCAAAGTCTGCTGACTCAGCCCTCTGGTGGTACAGATCATTTGCCTCTAGCAACTGTCATATTTGACTCTAGATTCTGAGTTCTTCAGGCCTACTGCCTTTCCCCACAGTCCGGGGTGAATAGACTTCTCTCACAAGTGCCTACTTGGTTTCAGTTTTTCTCTCATCAGAAAGACTTTCTGCATGCCTGGCACTCGCACTCTCTTGTCTTCTTGGGAACCCATCACTGGGTCAGGGATGCTCGTCCCCCTTGATCTGGGCATTCTCTTGGTGAACCTCAATTTTCCTGATGATGTGGTCCGGGACACTTACCCCAGCTCACCTTTCCCTTCTGTATCCCTGCCACCTGCAATCAATTCCTATCTCTTTATGCGTGTGTGCTATGATCTCCTCCTTGTAGTGGCTCTTCTAGTTACAGCCAGTTCCCAGTGTCTGGACTTGGAAAATGTTTCCAAATTATTCTCTACCAACCTTTTGTTCTGAACCTGGGAACTTCTCTGTTACCCTTTCTCTGATTTCCTTCTACTCCTTAGCTTTGGAATCTTTTCAGTCAAAGCTTGACCCCTTGACTCCTCTTCCCTGTCACCTCAAAATTGTTTTCTCTCTTAGACTCTGATACTATTAACCCTCACATGTCATTTTTACTGCAATATAGCTGGGCTTTGGTACAAACTTGATAACAATGTGAATGGCCAAAATGTCACATTTGATTTCCAATTTCTCGTAGATCATAACAGCTTTTGCCAACACACAGACAAATGGCCCCAAATTCCTTTACTTCTAACCTTGCTCTCCACTCTCATCTCTCCCTCTGATCACTGGTTCAGTCTTACAGAGATTCAAATGCATTTTTAGTATGGATAACATTAAAATATTGTCATCAGAAGCTATTTTGATCTCTTATAAAGCTGACTGTGGAGATGGAATTGGATCTGCCCACTCTAGACACAGTATGTCTGTTTAAAGGTTTCCTCTAAAGTTTCCATCCTAGACCAGGCTGGCTACCTGTGATAAAGAGAAGGGGAGGAAAATAACCCCCACCAGACACACAGATAGCTTGTCCTTGAGAACAACCAAGAGATAAACGTTCCAATAGAAGTGAATACCCCTTGTTTCATACCCCCTTCCTCTTGTTCTTGTTTTTTTAAACTATCTTTAAAATCTTCAAAAAAAAAAAGAAAGAAAAAGAAAAACCCTTTGATGAAAAACTTGTAATATATAAAATCTATAACAAAAAGTTAACTTAAAACTTGTTCAAACATGCCCCCAGAGGCATTGTAGATGTGACTGCTATGTCACATGTTCATCAGTAGGTGGCAGAGAGGAGAGTGGCTATATCTACATTCAGTGTTCTGACCTATGAACATCTGAATGAATAGTAGCCTAACACGCCTGGAAAAAAAAAAAGCAAACTGGTTACCAACACCACTTTGACATGATGGGGTAGCCTGAGATGACTCCCAGACCAGTACCAGGCAAGCACCCGATGGGCTCTCAGGACAGGAAACAAACCAGAATCTAGAAGAACTCTGTCTGGCCCTGGATGTGGGGGTTGTGGGTGAGCCAGCCCTGAGGGAGTGAGTGTGGAATAGCCAGTCCTGCCTTCTGTCTGTTATATGATGGTGTTGGCTAGGGAGAGATGCCTTCCCCTCCGTTTTGCCCTCACCATTATTGGCCTGACAGGAGATCTGGCCCACATGGAGTCACAGAGCAGGGCAGCTGTCCCTGCCCTTCACATGCTGCAGCACTCAGGAGAGCAGGCCCTCCACCTTTCCATAGTAGAACCAGCCATGCAAGTAGGGGTTGCAGGTCCAGAACCAGGGCTTTGAGTTGGCCCACCCCAACATCTACCCCATGGATGAACTGCTGCAGTGCAAGAAGAGGCCAGTTCCACAACCCAGGACTGCAGGATCTCCATGACACTGGACAGTTATGGCATTTCTGAGAGGAGTTCCAGTGAGGTTCCAGTACTGATGGAGTAGCAGAAACCAGGGGCCTCGTACCAGACCAAGAAGTCATTATAATGAACAGTTGCAAGCAGAATGTGTGGACAAAGGGGAATACTGTGGGACATACTGAGATACACTGCAGCTTCCACAATGAGCTGTTATTTTTTATGCTGGGACAGATTGTAAGGGTGGAAACTGGGTCTGAGGGGAGGTGGGAGATGGGAGGGAACAGGGTGCATGATGTGAAATTCACAAAATAAAATTTTTCAATAAAAATAAAAGCTTCTTTAAAATGTATAGTGTTAATTTGCTGCAACACACCATATATAATGTAGACTTAACTCTTGTTTAGGAAAACAGATACTTTTTATTAGACTAAGGAGATAAAACTAGGTCTCTAGTTTCAGATAAAGATGGATTTTTGTATGATTATTTTTGTCCTAAAAGTAAACAACAACAAAAGAAACAAACAAAATAAATAAATAAATAAATGAGGACAAAACCACAAACAGGGTTTGTTGCAAATAGGACTTAGGAACATCATATGTTTGATGATTAAAAGTTATGAATTCCTAAGGCTATAATGGTCTCTTCAGGCTAACAAAACCTGACTTAAAGACATAACTACTAGGTCTTTGATAACTGTGTTAAGATTTAGCTATTTGGAAAAACGGAATCATAAAAAAAAAAAACCCAAAAACCTGTGGTATTTTGTGAAAGACCCCCATAAAAGGAACAGTAAAATGGGACTACCTACTCTGTGGACTATAATTATCATTTAAAGTTTATTTTGATTTTCAATTCAAAGTATAAAATTTAAGGCTAAAACTTAACAGAAATAAAATTCCAAAATCCTAATCTTGTAAAAATTACTAACTTGTAAACTATTAAAGATAATAAAGACACACAAGTTAATGATCAAAATCTTTAATGTACTCAAAACTGTGTTTCTAGACATATTAAGTACAGATGTAAAATTCATTTACAGGGACAAGCTTTAGCCTTCTGTATGTGGTGCCAAAATTAAGCCTGAAACAAGTAAGTAAAAACCAGTAAAGTTTGTTTAATCAGGTACTGGATGGCAGTCCTCAAACCTCTCAGAGAGATCTGTTGACATGACATTTAGGTTGCTTAAAGGAAAGGAGAAGCTGAAAAGGCTTCCCAAGACAGACAGAAATATCCACTCTAGCAGCAGCCCTGTGGTACCCTCAAAGAAGATAGGGCACCAGCAACTCCCCCTGGGGACCTGATACAGGAGCAGCAACACCTGTCACTGGGCAAAAACCTGCCCCTCACCTCCTGTGTGCTCAGGACTCTGTCCCACTGTCCCAACTTTGGAGATACAGGACACTGGAAGGCAGACTGTCCCTCTCTGCTTTGCCTAAGACTGATCCTGCCCTGGGACATTACTCCCCGCCATCATGATTCCCATGAAGGAGGTCTGGAAACTGTCCAAAAAGCAGGTAAGTCTGTCATTTTAAACTGACACAGAGGCCACTGTGTCCATTTTTTTTTTTTTTTTTTTTTTTTGCTTAATCTGTGTTAATACCGGCTTCACCAGCCCTGGGCCACAGGCCTTCTCCTCCCTCAGGCCATCTGATGATCTAGTCTTCATCCGTGTGCCTAGTTGCTCAGCTCGCTACTGGGGAGGGACATCATGGCTAAATCACTTTTACTTTTCATTCTACTCCCTGAGAGTAGCATTTGAGGACCAGCCCCTTCTGGTTCTTTTAAAATAGAAATTAAATATATCTGCTTATTTTATAGCAAATAAATAAATCATGCAAGTTGGGTGGAAATCAAAACACAGAGACACTATGACAGATAAAACATTTTGGTGTTTCTTCTGGTCAAAGTTAAAAAGTCTACTTTCAGTTTTAAAAACATTCTGCCTTTACAATAGCAGCTTTGGAAACAAAAGATGGACATTTTGCTTTTTGATGCTACAAAAATGAGGAGCATTAAAAAAAGTTCTAATTATCCGAGTCTTTTAAAAACTGAGTTTCATTCACCTGCCAGCCTAAATTGGTTGTAAAAATACAAATTGTGATTAGGCCTATGGAAATTTCAAGTGTAAAAATCAGGCCTTTCTTTGTCCTAGCACTAAGGCTGACTACTAAAAAAGTTTCAGTGAAAAAAACAAACTCAAAATTACTGTGCAGCTACCACTGACTGAAACTTTTTTTTTTTAAACTGGTACTTTATGTGCCTACGATGTTTTTAAAAGATTTTCATTTTTAGTGACTGATCTCAATAATCCAGCACTTTTGTCTCATGGAAAATGATTAGATCTTTCCAGATAATAAGAAAAAGTAAAGTTTATACAAGTTTTGCAAGTTGTAGGGGTCCAAGGAAGTGATTTAAGATATGTGAAACATGAAATTAAAGATGGTAATATGATATTAAAATTTCCAAATTCAAAATTTAAAACATCAATGTTAAGCCTCTTTAATAATCAATAGAGTTGTCATAAGTGATTAATTACCTTCAGTAACAGTTAAAGGTAGTGAACTACTAAAGCTTTAAAAAATAATTAAGTTTTCACAGTTATAGGCTCAAAAATTTAAGTTTCCTTTGGTTGTTTTACACTTGTTCATGTTTATGTTAATAGTTCTTTAGGCTTTATTTGGCTAAGGTTCAAGGTATGAGTCTGCCTGAGCTGTTTCCAGATACTTGCAAACTACTTTCTCTACAATGAGAATTTCAATGCAGAGGAAAATAGACAATAGTCCTGCTGATATGTCTAAAACTTTTATCTCTTTCTCTCAACTTAAAACAATTCATTTAAGCTTCAAGGGGCCATGTCTTGGATTCATTTATCACAACTCAAAGGAACTCCAGATCCCTTGTCTGATAAGTACTTCTGTCAGCCAAAAGGGCCAATAAAGCTTAAGCTTTCCTACCTACTGCCTACCGAGGGCGGGCTCTTTCTTTCCTTTGGTCTTAGGGTTCCATTTCACCCTCTCAACCAGGATGATGCAACAGGACTACCTGGATAAAAAATCCTCTTAAGCGGGCTGGAGAGAATGCTCAGTGGTTAAGAGCACTGGCTGCTTTTCCAAAGGACCCGGGTTCTAGTCCTGGCACCATATAGCAGTTCATAGCTGTCTGAAATGGCCAGGCCAGTGCCTTTAATGCCAGCACTCTGGAGGCAGAGGCAGGTGGATCTCTGTGAGTTCAAGGCCAGCCTGGTCTACAAAGTGAGTCTAGGACAGCCAAGGATACACAGAGAAACCCTGTCTTGAAAAAACAAACAACCCCCCCCAAAAAAAAATTCCTCTTAAGCATCTTAACTTACTTTTGTCTGTTTATCTGTCTCAGCAGATTTCCACCCAGCTGGCAGATATTATCCAGGAATCAGACTTAGTCCTCTAACTACTACAAAATCAGCTCATCTCCCTAGCCCTGTTGGTCCTACAAAACCAAGGGGCTCTTCATTTACTCACCCCAGAGAAAAGAGGAGCTTTGTTCTTCCTTAATGAAGAACCTTGTTACATTGTAACAAATCTAGCTACCTAGAATCGAGGATTAGGAACCTATCTGAGCTGACGTATAGAATATTACCATTGGGAGCATCCTGCAATACAAGGCTCTCATCGTGGTCTCCTTTGGGCTCTTGAGCCATGTCTGTCCTTGATCCTCTGATCTCTATCCTCCTCCTAGTTATGTTACTCAGTGCCTCTTCAGATGTTTTCAGGAAAAAAATTAATGAGCTGACGGAATACTCACTGAACCTGATGCTTCTGACAGAATTCCTTCAGCTCTTCTAAGATCACCTGCCCGTTTGACCTCCTGCTTTGCAACAACGTTCCTGACTCCTGTTATCAACGTCCCCGCCCAGCCATAAGTAGACAAATGAGCTCTATTTCCCCTTATCATCAACAAGTCTGGAATGGTATGTCATAAAGTGGGACCCCTAAATGTCAGTGCTGATGGCAATGGCTTGACTCCCACCTGAACTGGGTTTTACTAGGAAATAGAAACCTGAAGCATTCCTCAGAAGCCCTTCATGGCTGGCTGAAACTGCTAACCTGTCAATACCTCATCTGTCTGAGAAGCCTCCTTGCTAACCACCTGACGGTTCCAGCTTCTGAGCACCCTCCCCCTGCCCACCCCTTCATCCATCCACATCAAATCCAACAGACTTCTGCAGGTACATGCTGTCCTCCCAGGCAGCTGGCCAGTTTTGTTGTTGTTTGTTTTGTTTATGTTTTGTTTTCAGTTTTTATTTGGCTTCTCTCCACAGAGTGGCTGTGTTTCTTGATTTCTTACTGCTCAAACTTACCATATGCTCATGTATCTGCACACTTTGTCTTCCATTGGTGGTGCTCTTTAAGGAAGTTATGGAGCCTTTGGGAGGTGCAGCATTGATGAGGAAAGTACATTTCTGAGGGTTTATAGACTCCTTGGCTTCCTGTTTGCTTTCTATATTCTGTTTTCAGTTGAGATGTGGTCTCTCAGTTCTCTATCCCTGGCATAGCTGCCAAATTTCCCTGCCATGATAGACCTTTACTCCTCTGTAACTGTAAGTAAAAATAAACACTTCAGTCTATAAGTAACTTTTTTGATCATGGTATTTTATCACAATGACAGAGATGTAACCGATACACCTAGAATATTGGGTCTGATGGAGACCCTGATCATCTGTTATTGTCTCTTGTAAATTGGAAGAAGGGAATGAACTCAACCTTTCTTTGGAGGTTGGTAGACTCTTTGGGTTTGACAACTTATGTGGAATTTAGCACTGATATTTGCCACTGAGAGTCCAAACACTCAGTGATGTTAATCAAAACCAATGATTTTAGAAGCTTGTCTAATTTACCCTATGCCCAGAGGTAACACGACAAAAATCAGAGTGACAAGGTGTGTGGGAAACACGTTCAGGAGAGCTGCCATATTTTATTCTTAACCACTATGTGTTATCAAAGAGCTAAAGTAACCAACATTGCAGAGATTAGCAACCTTCATCCGCCACTATCACCTGTATATCTCAAGACAGCTGTTTGCAATGATTCAAACAAGGTCCTCAGCCAAACAGCTGACCATCTCAATATTGCTCAAGAACACAGTAACTGCCTTATGTAAACTTCTTTTTGAACTAAGATGAAACTACTCAAAAAGTCTGGCCATTGTGAAAATAGCAGCTAACTCATATCTAAAATCACTAATAGATACCAATAAAATGCAGGACATTTTAAAATTTCGTGGACATATGTAAGCTCTCCACCATGAGCTGGTTCATGTGTGCTTTGCTGGGCTATTTGGGTTTACCATGTAATGTTCTGTACATGTTTTCTGTAGCCTTGGATGAATATGATGGATTTTCACTGCTGCATTTGTAATTTATGGTTTGTGACAGACAGCTTTGTTTAGAGAAGAAGTTCATCCTTGGGGTGAATGAGTGAGGCTTCACTATGTTCAGGACGACTTTTCAAATTTCCACCAGCTTCCTGCCACAGGACCAAGAGCCCTTTTTCTCACACCACAGACTCTTGACTGATTCAGGAGCTTTGCAAACATTCCACAGCGCAAGCTTGTGTTTTACAAACATAATAGGTCATTATGTCTTCTCAGATAAACAGCATCTCTGTGGACATACTGCTGCGGAGGCCTGTCTGGGTCTGGTCGATCTTCAGAATTAGCCACTTTCTGCCTCAACAGTTAAGTCTTCCAGACATTATACCCTTGTGATGAGCTGGTCTTCATAACATGATGGGGCCTAAAGAGCGGGTGTTTATCTTGCATAAGAGTTAAGAGTCAATAATATGTGTGGGGTTTTTTTTTGTTTTTGTTGCCATGAAGCTATTGCTGTATTTCAGAACCTACATGTCTGGATCACTCCAGAAGTTTTAGGTCGGCTATCCCACACTGACACATTTCCCATTCTCTAGGACATCTACATGTGATCTCTTTCCTCTTTAATAGTTAACTAACAAAATCATATCAATACAGCAGGCCACTTGTGCGGAATGTCCACTTCAGCCTGTGCATGAATAGGGGTTAGAAAGCTTGCACAATACATGACTAGAAACACCTCTTACGGCTTTACCTGTGCCTGAGTCCCACTGTCCTCTTCACGGGAGGTGCTCCATACTCTAGTGAAGGAGTATGAAAAGACCACATTTTCCAAATCAATAATTCAGTTCCTTACTATGAATCTATCGATCTAGAAAATGTGTTCTCACAAATTCCTGTCATGGATTGACATTGTCCATTGTTACCTGTTTTATACACCTATAATGACGCATTCAATACAGCCAAAATTCAAAGCAACGGAAAGCTTGTGCTGGTCTCCAAACCTATCATGCATATTGGTGAATTAGGGGTTGCAAAAGAAACCACTAATACTTATCTATATTTAATTGCATGGTGCTAAATTTATTTCCAATGTAATATATAATGTTTGAGAAAGGTGTCTGGGGCTTTTGTAAAGTGACAAAATGCTGGTGCCATGTTCCCATGGCTATCCAGCAAGCCTAGAAGGTGACTTTTGGCTCAGGGCTATGACTTTCCCATGCCTAGGCTTTCCCTGGACCATTTGGCTTCCTATTAGTTACACTCCACCATGTCCCTGTCAAAGCAGATTCTGACTTCTTGTGAGTTCTTGCCAGCTCTACCCTCAGCAACAGTGAGAAAGGACAGCGGTAGTCAGGGTGCAGGGATGACGGTCCTCCCTTGTTATACTATCCTGTCCTCTATTTGCATACAAAGCAAACTGACAGTCTCTCTTTGCTTGAAGAAAGGCATCCTGTCTCCTGGGTGCCTTCTGAGATTGTCAAAACAACTGTGATTCAGTTCCCTCAGAGCTCCTCTGCATAAGGGTGGGCACCAACTAGTGGTGGTCTGCAACCAACAGGAAGGGGCAGTTAGCTCCAAAGAACCTATCCCTGAGCTTCTGTATGTGAGCATATCACAGTCATAAGTAAACAATGCATATATTACTTATTATGAAAGGGAGGGGTAAATAAGTGACTGCACTAAGCACCCTTCCCCCATCTACCCCAGTGAGTTGGAAAACATATAGACACCTCCCCATTATGGTCTTCACTATCAAGTTCATGGCCAATAGTACCCAGTGACCTTTGTTTATCTTCCATTTATAAATTTAAAAATCCTTTCATTAAAAAAAATGAGACTAAGAATATGAATGCAAAGCATCTACTTTCCCACAGACAGTGGGGTATCGTGTAGCAGTACTGCACTGTTCAGAATTAGTTCACCTCTCATGACCTAAGACCCATTCCTATGAGACATCAGGAGTGAGTCTTCTCTCTTCCAAGCCCCCTCCTGTGTCGGGATGGCTAAGTGACCACAGCTTAGGGGATTTTCTTCCTTTGTCTATGCAGCTTGGTAAACCAAGAAAATGCACTTTAAAAAGCACAGTGTCTATGCCATACAGAAAGACTTCTAGAAGAAAAGTATTCCTGTCTTCATCTGCAATTCTCCCTGTGCTGATACGATCATCTCCAATCAAAAGCAAAGTTTATTGAGCTTTATGGAGGATTCATTTCACAGATATAATTGAAGAAGCCTTTGGCCATACTTGAACAAAAGAGTTCAAGCCCTTAGCTTGACTCTTTTGTAAGTTTACCCTTTACCCTGGACATTGCACTGATTTCATATGGTTCATATACCCCATCCTCTCAACACTTACTTGATCAATCTTTACCCTTTAGCTAGCCCCTGTGTAAACATTCTAGGGTCAGTTATGGGTCATGGTAGTATCATGAATTCCAGAACTGTCCCAGGGATTCATCATGAATAACAAATCTACTCCATTATTTGAAAAAGAAATCCAAATATTTAAAAATCATGTCACAGGAAACCTGAATAAAGACCTAATTTTTTCATTAAACAATGGATATTTTTAATTCGGCCTCTGGTACTAAGTCACATTATTGACAAATCAGTTCTTAAAATGTTTGATTAGATGAATTGCCTGAAGTCTGTGTTTACTGGGCAGAGTGTCCTGGAGCGATTTGATCTTTCCTGCTGTTATGATAAAATACTTTGACAAACAGTAACTTAGGTGAGAAAGAGTTTCCCTTGGCTCACAATCCCAACTTACAGGTCATCACGTGGTGGGATCATCAAATCCATGGACAAGTGCAGGAAGCAGCCAATGCAACGGATAGGATAGCAACAACCACACACCCCCTTGCTTTGGCTCAGCTCCGTTTCTCCACTCTTGACCTCTTAGACTCCACGCCTAGGGGATGGCGCCCTCAGGTTGGGTTGACTCTCCCACGTCAGTTAATAAGACACGCCTCCCCCCAATCTTTTTTTTTTTATTTCTTTTTTTTATGCGTTATTTTTTTATTTCGTCAAGTTACATCTCAGTCACAATCCCTTCCCTACTCCCCCCTCCTGTCCCACCCTTCCACCCTCTTCCCCCCAACAGCTCCCCCTTTCAGTCCAACAAATGGTTCCTTCTCTTATAACAGTAAATACTATACAAAACAACAGAAATAAATACGCCGGTTGTGGTGGCGCACGCCAGTAGGATTTGCTGAAGGAGGCAGAGGCAGGAGGATCACGAGTTCGAGGCCAGCCTGGGAAGACAACACCTCATTAACTTCCTCCTCCCAGGTGATTCTAGGTTGTGTCAAGTCAACAATTAAAGCTAAGCAGTACATTGTTCTGGGATTACAAAACCATCTTCTTCTGTAGTATGATTATGTGAAACATGAACAGTGGCTTACATATCGTAAGGAAATAAGACTTCGTTTCACTTTTATCTGCTGTTGTTTCCTTAGCGGCTCTTAGAAGAGTTTCCTGTTAGCCTTTCCAGACTGCCCATTTTATCGGAATAAAAATAAAATAGAAATTGTTTTGAGCAGAAAAATTGTTTTAAAATATTTACATGACCCTTAAAAAGCATTCAGTATATTATCACATATAATGTTGAGTGCATAAAAAGATGTAAAATGTCCTATAATTTCTTCTCAATGTCAAACAAGGATTAAAGCATATTTCATTTAAAATATTAGGTAATAGATCATTTATCTTGCTAAAGGAATTGTAATCTAGTTATTAAATTAAGCCTTTTTACTCTCAAAACCAAAACATTATGTATTCTTTGTTGACTTATCTTTTAAAGGCCAAATTGAAGGCCGAAAACAGTCGCAGTCTGAATTCCATTTTTAATAAAGAAAACAACTGTTTCCTGAGGAACAGCATCACAGGCACCGGAGAGTTTCAGCAAATAAAGCCCGAAGTCCTGAGTCATCAGCAGGGATCACAGCGTCTGCTGTAGTTGGCTGTGGAACATCACGCTGGACTCTTAACCTTGTGCTCTCGTACTTTATAACTTTCTTTAGGGATGAGTTTCAGGGTTTCTCAACTATTTTACATTATTTCATGTATTTGGAAATTTTGTAGGTTGCTCGGAGGTTAAAGGTGGAAGAGAAATATGCTTATCTGAAGGGCAACCGACAACAGAAAGAAAAAACTCATATTTGTTGTGATAGAAGTATAATTTTATAAAATTCTTGTCTCCTAAAAGAATGTATGCCCAATGCATTTCTGCCATTATCCTCTTAAAATATTCTCATTTGATATTCTTCACCACACCAAATTGTGCACATAAATGATCTTAACTTTTGAAGTACTAACATGAGACATCGTGGGGACTAAATGTTTTCATCAAGTGTGTGTAAGTCTTGCTGGCATTTGAGACTCCTACTTCAAGAAATGGATTTGCTGATGCAATTAAACTCCAGCAATTGAGACTTAAGCAGATTTCTATTGCCTTTTACCAGCCAGGCTCCAGTGCAGGGACGTGGAAGGGGTTTAACCTTTCAAATTATAGCTTCCTGCCACAGCCACTAAACCATTCCTGACATGGAGGCTGGGCCTGCACTGCCAGACAGTGAGAATTTGAAATTCCATACTAAATATTCTAAGAGAAATGGCTGCACAACTAATTAGCCATACGCACTTAAAGACAGCGGTACTGTAGGGGCAGGTACTTACGTGGTTGTTCTGAGGAGGAGGATGGAGAGGTGCTGAAGACCCTCACTCTTGTACATAATCTCAAACAATCTTAAATGTTTGTGTTGATTCTCTTTCTTTTGTCTTCGTACTATTTATTGTAATTATTTTAATTTTTACTGTGTAAACTCCCCATACATGATGATATGCTCTTTGATAAATTATTTTAGAGAGTTTTTAAATAGTCTATCATACTGTGTATTTCATTAAAAATTTAAATTAGGGCATTTGCAGCAATATGTCAGAAAATCTTAGATGATGTTATTCTGTTCATGTCTTCCAAGGTTTGACCAGTGACTTTTTATCAACAGAAAAGTGTGCATATTTTGACTATGTTAGTGATTTTTAGGACAACATTTGAATATTAACATTTTAAGTGATAGAACATCTTTTCTGATCTTTTGATTTCCCTGCCTTCTGCACTCTATTCAATCACTTTGTTTGTCCTGTCCATTTCAGTATAGTATTACCTATGCTGTCCATGTGATTCTTTCCCTGTGAACCAGTGTTCCCAGTCAAGTACTGACAGACAACTGACTGTTGGTTTCCATAACCATGGAGACATGTGTGTTGTAAAAGATTAAAAAAAAAAAACCAAAACATAATAATAATCAGCTGTCTTAAATTGGACATTTCAACCAGCATTATAAAATAAAACAATAATGGCTGAGTGTGGTGGCACATGCCTTTAATCTCAGCACTCAGGAGGCAGAACCAGGTGGATCTTTTGTGACTTCAAGGCCAACGTGGTCCATAAAGTGAGTCCAGGGCAGCCAAAGATACACAGAGAAACCCTGCCTCAAACCCCCCCCCCAAAAAAAAAAGAAACAAAAACAAAAACAAAAGAATAAAATTTATGAAGAAGATTTTTCTTTATTCTCTAATTATAGTGCACTTTTGTTTCAAATTGTGTTTCAGTGTTGTGGGGGGGGTATTTTGTAGAACATTAGCACAAGAACTGTTATGGAATTAGCTTTGATGAGGTTACATGGTACAGAGGCAACAGTAGAAAGGTATTCAATTACCTCATGTTCAATTGAACTGAATGAGTTTTATGAGCAAAAATTTACTGAATTGTGTTAGTTAGGTGGTCAGAGTCAGGCTCCTTTTGTGTTTGACTTTCCAGTATAACATGGAAAAATACATTTTAGTTATGTCACAAAGCAATCTTATCTACCATGTTTCTAAAGGCCTTGCTGATCACATGTTGACTATCACTAAGTTTTACATCCTTTGATCAAAATTCCTATAAATAAAAAGATCTAAAACCACAACCCAAACTGATATCATAATACAAGCCATCAAGTTTAATTTTTCTTCACTGACCAGGATGCTAATATACTTATAGACGTCTTCTCTTGTCTAATTCTCTCATATATAACTAATTCATAATCTATTATTATTTAATTCATATTTGCAATCTAAATGTCTGTGTACTTTTCTATCGTGTATCTATCATCTATCTGCATATCTATATCATCTATCAAATTTACCACTGATTTATCTATTGACAAATCTATCAAGTGTTTATCATCATCAACCTCTGTCCATAGCTATGTCTGTTTCTCTAGATAACTTAAATTCTTTACTAAAAGAGAATTTGTCATATCCGATCTCAATTCTGAACTGTGCTTTGATAAACGAATCAATTGATTTTTATCATTTAGAAAAGACTCTTCATAGATAATAAGAACAATACCTTTCTAAAGAGAAAAACCTTCAAAAGAGAAATGAGTGAAGATAGTTATGAAATTACAAGATATATATGGTAAGAACTTACATTCAGATAGTGTTCAACTTTTTTTAATATTTTAACATTTTCATACATGTATACAGTATATCTAGATTGTATCTTTCTTTTCAACTTTCCTTTGCCTCTCCGTACCCAACACATCTCCCTAAAATAAGAAAAGGAGAGAAAATTAAAAAAAAAGAAAGCTCTGAAGTTAAAATTGATGCCGCAGAAATGACACAAAGGATTAAAATATTACTGAGTGATTTATATAATGTTGTATTTCTGCTAATAAAGGGTATATTCGGCAAATACACAGAATTCTCAGTATGAGATAAAGAAACAGAATATCTGAACCGATTACATCTGAAAAACTGGGTCAGCCACCAAATATCTCTCATTGAAGCAAACTATAGGATCTGGCATACTCTCTGAAGAATTTGAAAACATTTCAAAAAGGAAGAATAAGTCTTCCAAAAGTAGAGGAAAAATGTAGATTTTTCAGGATATTTTATGTTTTGGTCATCACTGACACAGGATCTAGATAAGATGTTAACATACTGAGGCACGTGGATATAATAGCAGGCTGAATCCACAAACATCACTGAAAGATTTCTCGTCTGTATTTTGGATATTAACCCATTGCCAGATATGATCCTTAGAAATATTTTCTCATGGATTTTTAATGTTTTAATTTTTAATTTTTTAATTCTTGCTTAATCTCAGATCTAGTGTAATTTAAGCCTTGATGTAAGTGAAGCTCACATGTAAAAGAAATCTATGTGACTCATGGTAACAGCAGAGCAGAAAATAAATATAGGCAATGTGTTGAGATTGGCACAGACAAAGAATGAAGGATGAATATGTTTTTCTAGGTTTGGCAGGTGTGTGGTTGAGATTGAGGAAAAGCATGACCTGACCATGTTAGAAGAAATCATACCCTGAAATCATTCCTGCTGCACTCTTTCTTCATCGATGAGGGATCTAAGTCTCATTCAAAGGGCACCAGGCAGAAGCTCACCTCTTGCCCCGATGAAACACAATGGTGATGGAGGCCTGGATGCTGAGAGGCAGGTTGCTCACCCAGATGCTCTGTAACTCTGTCCTTATTTTTTTTTCCTCTTCTCACTAAGGGAATATGATTCTGCCTGGGTTGACATATACTATTTACTGAAAAAATTAATTTTTAAATTGTGTTGATTATTTCAATGTCCTTTACAGCTCTATTTCGTTGTTTATGATTTTTAAATTATTTATTGAAAACAGATTCTTCTCTCATACAATACATCCGGACCACAGTTGAGCCTCCCTCCACTCCTCCCAGCTCTCCCCTACATCCCTTCTTCCCCAGATTCACTCCCTTTCCATGTCCTCTTCAGAAAAGAGCAGGCCTCCAAGAGAAGATAACCACAGTAAAAAGCAAGGTACAGTAAGGCAAGGCAAAAGCCCTCAGATCAGGGCTAGGCAAGGCAACCCAAAAGTGGAAAAGCGTCCCAAGAGCACAGCCATTCTGACTAAAGAGCATATTTCTATCAGCTTTTTTACAGCTTCAAACCTAAACTCACAATGTGTGTTTATATGTAAAACATTCTTCAATATTAAAAACACAAAGATTTAAATTACAGCAGCAAGCCTCTTCTGGTGCTGATAGGTTCCTTTTTGGAGCACTTTTCAGTGTCTAAGTACTAAAATTTAAGTAGGAACTTCCAATAAACTGCTTTATTTCTCGAATAGTGGTCTTTTTAAAAAATAGATTCTTTTTGTTCTTTTCTTTTTGTAGCTTGTGTGTTTTGCAGAATTCTAATAAAAGTAGAGAAAAAATATTTTCTTTAAAAACAATATGTTATTTAATAAGCATTTGTTCCAAGAACTAATAATATACAACTACCACTACCACAAACAAAGCCAGTCCTTAACCTTACATTGTGACACTATAATGTAAACAAAGGGAACACGAAAGTAAATCACAATAGAGCCAAGTCTGCTCCATTACTAAATTGGAAACAACCCAGATGTCCCTTAATGGAGGAATGGATAAAAAAACTGTGGTACATCTACACAATGAGTAATACTCAGCCATCAGAAACAACAAAATCATGCAATTTGCAGCCAAATGGATGGAACTAGAGAAGCTCATCCTGAGTGAGCTAACCCAGACTCAGAAGGATGCACATGGCATCTATTCACTTATAATCAGATTTTAGACATATACTACAGGATAACTATACTACAACCAATGCACCAAAGGGAACAGGAACATAGACATTGTTTCCTGTCAATGAGACATTTTGCCCTAGTGGTGCTGCCTTGTAGGCCCCCAGTGTATGAGGAGGCTCTTGGCCCTCATATGACTGCTGAACTGGGGTGGGGGACTGGTATGTAGGGACACTCCGCTCCGGAGGAGTGGGTTGGAAGGGATAGGGGGTAGAGGGTGGGAGGGAGGGACTGGGAGGGGTGGAAAGAGGGCACTGTGATGGAGATGTAACCTGAAGTAGTAAATAAACATAAAAAATGAGAAAAAATACCATGGTAAGAGAAACTGTCATGGCAAATGTGCTGAATTCACTCATTTATTTGTTCTTAACTGTTGAGAGGAAATGTGAAGTCTGCTGCCATTAAGAATGTTCTTAGGTGGCAGTGATGAAATCAGTCTCTGTAACTGTTCAAATAACATTTAAAATATGAAGGGTTTTATAGAAAGGATGAAAAAAAGATTCTAGAAAATAAACAATATGAACTTAAGTGTATGTATGTTGACTCATAGGGGCCTCAAAGAAATTACACTCCTTACTGAAATAACTGCAGGAACCTGGGCTGTACCAGCTCTTCACCTTTGGTGTGGATGTTTGCAATTCTCCTGGATGTTATAACAACTCAGAGATGTCTGAGTTGTGTGTAATTATAGATTTGCTTCCTAGAAGTTAAAAATCCAGATCTGCGAAGAAGCTCATCTGTTACTTGTTACACATTTGCAAAGGCCATATGGATGCAAAACGACATCCATCAGAAGCAAGTGAGAACCTGCGTGACAAACATCTCCCTATCCAAGTGTTCTTGCCAACAGAGAGACCGTACACCTAAAACCTGTGCAAGATGGATGCCATCTGCATCGAAATTAAACACTTCAGGAGAAGCACCAGCTTCCCCAACGTGCTGCAATGTACTATAAAGACAACTCAGTTGAGTTCAGAAGCTGCCAAAAAGGGCAAACTGCACATTGTTCTATAACATTTTGCATAAGCTTGTATTTACAGCATTATCCAATGCCAATATCTCAAAGCAAGATTTATCCTTGTCAAAATGCAAAGAGAGTAACAAAACTCTATTACATATTGAATCTTTTGGTTCTTCAAAGCTTTTTGTTTTGTGTCCAAAAATTCTTACTTGGCTTTCATGAAGTTTAAGCCTTATAGGTGATTAAGCTAAATTTTTATTCACAAGTGGAAATGTAGCCTGTCCATAATTTCTTGTTCTTCATAAAGAGATTTATTACAGAGGCAATTAGGTGAACCTCATTGAAAATGCTTCCATACTCACAAATAAATCCATTAGCATGGTAAAATGCCATCGAATGCTGAACTACTGAACATTTGATTATTCTGCTGGCAAAATTATGTTTCTACATATATTGTGAACTATAATATTCTTTTATATATAAACCCATTAATATGTATGTGGCCCTTTCCTTGTAAAATAAGTATTCGTTGTAATCCATCACTATTATGAAGCAATGAACACACTGAGAATTGTGATCACTGAGAATTGAGTCATTTCTGAGTAGTTTATCATCTGGTCTTCCTCCATTAACTCATATACAACTTAAAAGGAAAACAGAAAGATATTTTGGGGTGTTTTGTGTGTGTGAACTGCATAAGGTTTGTTCTGAATGAGGGCTCATCAATTCTGCTTGAAAAATTAAATTCACAAACAGAAGAGCACATGTATTTGCATATATTTTGCTATTTTGTGTCAAGTAAAAGTTTCAGAACAAAGTATCATATCAGAAGCATTATCATATCAGATCTCCTTATGGATCACTATCAAGAGATTCCCAAAAAAGCAAAAAGGAAGGAAATTAATGATTTCATCTAAATGGTATTGACTCTGTAGTTTCTATACAGAAAAGTCAAGCAGGGACAGAACTTTGTCTCCAAACCTAAACATCTGCTAAGACTGAGTTACATAAATTAACTGTCACAATTCTGTTTGAAATATGACCTTGAAGATTATCACAAATGTAAATAATGTGCTTAATTTTAATTTATAAGCACTGAATTTTACTTGTCATCTGTCATCTTATAAGTAAAAACCTCATGTGGAAGCTGAAGACTTGAGGACACATTCTATTGTTTAATGAGTCTTACTATCTTAGATGTAGTTGCTGCACTTTGCCTTTTTTTTTGTAATTTCTCTCAGATAAACCAATGTTCAATCTCATGTCATTCAAGTTGTTCAAGACTCATGGAACACAGTCTTCCCTATAAACACATTGGCAGTCTCCGCCTCTGATTTAATCTAGAATAAAATAAGTGTGAGGATAATTGGGAACACCAAATAGCAAGGCTGTAGGTGAAAGAATGAACACCTGCTCAGCACTGGTGGTCATGTAAATGGTGCAACCACTATGGGAATTACCGTGGAGGCTCCTTGAAAACTGAAAGCAGAACTAGCTTATGATCCAGCTATGTCACTCTTGGGTGCCCTTGAGGATTGTAAGCCCATGAACCACTAGCACATCCATCAAAGAGACCAGGAAGTGGAAGCAGCATAACTCTCTCCAAATTAGTGAATAGATAAAATATGCAGTATATCACACTATGTAACTTTTAATTTTTTTATTTTTAAAAATTTTATATGTGTGTTTGCCTGTATATATAGCTATGCAACACAAGGATGCAGTGGCCACAGAAGCCAGAAGAGGGCCTCAAATACCCTGAATGGTAGTGATAGACAGTTGAGAGCCACCGTGTGGATGCTGGGAATTGATCAAGTATTGAACCTCTGCAATAGTAATCAATATTCTTGACCTAATCATTCTCTCCTGCTCCACACAGGATCAAATTTTATGTGGTTCTAATGAACATTAAAATCATGGCATGTGCAAGAAGACGGATGCAACTCGAAAGCATGATGTAAGGAAAATAATGAATTAGAGTAAAGGAAGGATACATGAGAGGGTCTGCAGGGAGGAAAGGAACTACAGAAAGTATGCAGTTGGGTTATACTCTCAAAAACAAACAAAAGAACCAGATATTTCCTTTTATATGCCTAACATACCTAACATAGACTCTAAGTGTGTGTGTGTTATCTGACAAAGCTAGAAATTATATTACAAGTGGAGAGGAAGAGATCTTGTTAGAGGTGAGGAGTAGAGGAGGAGGTGAATAACATATAATAAGAGATCAGTTTGGACTAACTATGGAAAGGAAAAGAAGCAGCCGAAGTCAGGGGGAGGAGAACAGAGCACAGTAGTGACAAACTGAAAGCAAAGTCTGGGGATGCCTGTGTCAGGTAATGTCATCATGAAGCCCGGATTGTGTGCTAATCTACAAAGTAATTTAAAATGTGTAAGATTTTAAGGTCCCACATTTCCTGCCTTAATCTGTTTCTGAGGCTATGAATTGTTTTGAATCTGATATTCTAAACACTTTCTAGTAGTTCTGATCTCAGATAATGGTTTTGCTTCTTGTACCTTACTACAAGAAACTCTGGTGTAGAGTTTTTTCCCTTAACACATGTGTTAAGACAGTCCCACATAATATGTCTTTTGTGGGAGGATGTGGAAGTAAGAAAGGAGCTAAGAGGTCCTGAAGCATTGGACTTGATCACATTATCACTTTACCTATGTGTTATAAATTAACTCCATGAGATTAGAAACTGTTCAGGTCTACTGAGTAAGCAAACATGAATTATAAAACTATCGGCTCCACAGAATTTACAGGAAGGCAAAAAAAAAAAAAAATCCCAGGAAATGGTAGGAAGCTGAGCCAGAGACCCTATGCTGTTCACAGGGCAACATATCCAACATGACTGCCTTTGTGTACTGCCACCCTCACCAATCACACATGTCTTGTGTATACCCTTCCCTGCACACAGTTCACTTCCTTAGGACATATTCTTTCATTCTTGATAGCAAAGTATAGAGGCATTGGCTATCTCTCAAATTATGTTTTGAATCAATGTCAAAGGGGTTTCAAATATTTGTAACCAAACAAACAGAAAGAAAATCATATCAATTACAGTAGATTTAATTTCTTTATTTGTTTTGGTTTTTGAGATAGCGTTTGTCTGTGTAGCTCTCGCTGTCCTGGAACTCACTCCATTGACCGGGTTGGCCTCGAACACAGAGATACATGTGTCTTTGCCTTCTGAATGCTGGGATTAAAGGCATATGCTCCTACCACCAGAACACAGAAGGCTTTGTTTCAATATACACATCCTAAAATCTTCCAGCGACTTCACACTCTAACTTTAACATAGGAGTTATCTTGACCACTATAGCTTTCTTCAACATCTCTCATTCACAAAACTGAACTTTCTCCCTTAAGTCACACTACAACAAATCATTTCCAATACATACCATTCATTTCTAATGATTTTCCCATAATTGACTTTGTTTCTAACTAGCTTGATGAGAAAAATTAGAAAAATTTCCCTCTTGTGTTCTTTTTAAAGCACTTTTTTGCATATTATTTTCTCCTTGAATTCTTCCTTTCCAACATTAAACTACTTCCTTTGTTTTATGTACTTTGAAGGACTCAGTTTATAGCATTAAAACAAGCATTTGTTCATTCTCCCCCAGCTCATGACGACTATTATTTTTAAAGTATGGTGAAATGAGGAATTAACTTTTTATTGTTACTGATCTCTCCCAATTTTGACTTCTGTTTCAGGATTTGGAAGAATTACAATTTAAAAGTCATATATCCTCTTTTCAGTTCTGCAAACCCTGTTGACTCACTTCTCTTGGGAGAAGTTATTACATTTCCCTATTATCCACAAAGTTATTAAAATAAACATATATACACATTGGTCCTTTCTTCAAGAGTAGGAATTTATATGCTTTTGCAGCTGATGATTATGTTTTAAAAGATTTTTGGTTTTCCAAGATGTTGTAGAATTTTTTTAAGTTCCAAACTGTGTATAAAAGGCTGACACCTTTGTATGCATTGCACTGCTAGAGATAAGTACTGGAGCATTCTTTACAGTTTGACAAAATAATTATTCTAAGCAAAACCACCTATTCCTATTTCAGTAGAAGGAATTTGGCTTCCATATCAAATCCTCACATTTGCTTTATATGTTCTTAGTTAACCATTCTTAAATTTGTCGTTGCAAGTTAATTTATGATACTGACTGTGAATGCTCTTTGATGACCCGCTGTCAAGATTGGGAATCCATTCAGGTAAAGAAAAGTGAATGTAGTCATTGATACTATGCTATTTAATAATTATGAAAACATTTCTGTTAATAGAGATTTATTTCAATGGAAAAGGCATAAGAATAACAGCTATGTGGAGGAAAGTATGATGTGTTTGTGTTTTAAAGGGTTGTTTCTAAAGGTGGTGAGTGATGGGGGTTTGAATCATGCGTCCAATTCCATGAAACCTGTAAAACACCCACACGAAAGTAGTGTCTTCTTCTTGAGACATGTGGTTCTCTTTCCTCCAAGGCAGTGAATCTCAGTAAAGTCCTTGATGTCCACGAGCTCCCTGTTGATGATTTTCTGGGCTCTCTATTTTCCTCTTTGGCTTTTTGGCTCCTTTCTCTCAGACATGTGAAATTTTTGGAAGTCAAACAACATCTTATCTTGCATAACATTAATATAGAAACAGGTGTGAAATTCTGAATATCTTCCTTGAAGCTCGACCTTAAGGAATCTGGAAACATACAGTGAAATTGCTATTCTTTTGGGTGGGTGTTTATAGGAGCCTGACTCCAACCTAGAACAGCACTAGCCCTGGAAGCCAAATCAAACACATGGACCTATGGCAGCCATTGCCCAGTCCACAACAGAGGGGACAGAAAGACTGTAAGAACCAGAGGCAGTGAGGACTGCTGCACAACACTGCTTTCCAGACAGGACAGGGCTGTGCACAGGAAAACTCCTATTTTCACAGACTGTCATAACTTCAAAGCAGTCGAAGTCCCTTATGGATGAGTAAGGGACTCAGGAAGTCCTACTGCCAGTGGAGATGTATTGGTAGTTGGTGGCTACTGGGAGAGAAATAGTATCAGATCTCTTCACAGATGTGATTCCCAATAGGCAGCCTGTGGCCAAAGACTCACATCCATGTACATCTAGGAAGCACTACGTTGACTCAGATTTTTAAAATATCACATTAAATTGGGATACAATAGAGGTGGGTGATGTATTGGAGGTTTTGAGGAGGAGAGGGTGAAGATAGGCTCAATCAAAATATTTTTATTATATATATTATATCTTGTATATTATATACATACTCAATATTCATTCACATAATGCATACTTCCTTTTAAGTAGTAGAAAAATGAAATTTTTCCTGCCAAGCACACTATCTCAATGTTCTGTGAGAAGAGAAGACTAAAGAGGGAGAGAGAGACAGAACCAGGGATCTCAGTCAAAGCACCAACCCACTGCTGATTCCTAATAAATCATGAGGAGAAATGCAAGGCAAAATTATTTGCTCATGGCTGCATAGTTACCTGGCTCTTTAGTCACTCTTCACTTATTCTAGCAACATCTATCTTTTCCAAGTAACAGGTTTTCATTATTAGAGAACAGAAGGTCTGTTTCACGTTTTGCCCCAATGTGCCACTTAAAAAAAGCGAGATTGGATATTAAAAACAGAGGCTTCCAAAGGGCCAATGAAAGAAACAGTATCCTATGCCAAAATACAAAATACAAGAGCAAAATTGGACTCCTTCTGTTACCAATTCTCGGGCACCCTCCAGCGAGCCCTTTAAGACATGCCTTCTGTTTTAGCAGCTTTGAACATTCAAATTAGGAAGCTGAATATTCAAAGCAAATATCATCAAACATTACAAAAGCTACTCATAGATTTTTTTCCTGGAGGGCTCCAAACTGCAGTAGAAATATGAGTCCGAACTCAAATTTTCTTTGTTTAGACGAAAGAAGGCAGAACCTCTTCCTGCAAACCATGATTCATTTTAATTTTTATTAAAATTTTCCATTTTCTAGTTTCATTTCTGTTGCTCTGACAAGTACCATGATGAAAAAGACTTAAGGTAAGAAGAGTTTATTTTGGTTACAGATTCCAGTCAATTATTGGGGTGGGGGGAGGTCAAGGCAGTAAAACAAAGTATCACATCCATGTCAAGAACAGAGAGTGATAAAGGCGTCCAGGCTGCTTACGGCTCAGCTAATGTTTTCATGCGTATATAGCCTAGGGGGATGGTGAGCCCACAGTAGGCTTAGTTATTTAATGATCAAGAGAATTCCCCACATACCTACACTATTCCTGAATTGAAAATCTCATCAGGCTGATTCTAGATTGTGGTACGTTTACATGTAAAACCATCTCACAGCCAATCTTCCATGTAACTTCATTCTATATTCTTTGATACAAAACATTAAATTTAAGAAATAAGTGATTTTTTTTCTGTTTCTTTTTTTTTCTTTATTTTTTATTTCTTCAAGTTACATCTCAATCGCAGTCCCCTCCCTATTCCCCCTCCAGTCCCACCCTCCACCCCCCATCCTCTTCCCTTTTTTTTTTTCTTTTAAGTTTAAGGTATATCTTATTTCCCCCTACAGTTTCCCCTTTCAGTCCAACAAATGGCTCTTTCTCTTATAATAACAAATACAATACAGTACAACAGAGGTAATTAGGCCACAGTTATGAGGGTTATATGGCTTAACGTACATTCCCAATGACCAGTCCATATGTATTTGGTACCTGACTTTAACATTCTACTGTCTACACATCTCCATGAGTTTAAAGGTCTATATCTGACTCAACATTCATACTAACTTGCAACACAATTTTAAAAGTATCGTCTTAGATCAATAACACTCTCTTGACTCCTAAACAACTCAAAATTTAATTATGAGACTCTAGCTATCTGTTCTTCAACCACCTCAGAGACCTGAGAGGGATAAATATATCTGATTTTATAGGAAGTACAGGGCCTGCAGCTTCCCAAACTAAGAAATGACATACCTGTGGCTGCCTGGAAAGTTCCCATTTTCTCTCCATACATTACAGCATTGATCTTCAGTCATTTGGCCCCGTTTCTCTGACAGACATTGATTGTAGAGCAGGGGTTATGAAGGACTTACCTACCCTGTCTTGGCAGAGCTAGGCTGTCGACTTACCTGCTTCCAGGTTTTGTCCTTTTTGGACAGCATTCTGTCTACAGTTGGGGCAAGGGGCTTTTCCTACCAAGACATAGGCTTGCGACTAATTCAATCATCTCCCACTGGAGATTCTTTGATGTTCATCTTCTACTTGGAGGAGAATAGGAGGTGCTGTCAGGAGTTGATATGTCTTGATATAAAAAAATCTAAAGTTATGAAAACATCTTTGAATGCCATATTCTGCAGATCTCTTGAGGTTTTTGAAGAGGCCCTATCTATCTCTTATATTAGGGTAAGCAGATGTTGCTTGTCTCTCAGCCATTAGGGATTCCTCCTTTGTGAATTCTCTATTTAGCTCTGTCCCCCATTTTTTGATTGGATTATTTGGTTTCTTGGCATTTAATTTATTGAGTTCTTTGTAGATTTTGGATATTAGCCCTCTGTCAGATGTGGGGTTGGTGAAGATTTTCTCCCAGTCTGTATGCTGCCGTTTTGTTCGAATGACAGTGTCCTTTGCCTTACAGAAGCTTTTCAGTTTCATGAGGTCCCACTTATTGATTGTTGATCTTAAGTCCTGAGCTGTTGGTGTTCTGTTCAGGAAGTTGTCGCCTGTGCCAATTAGTTCGAGGGTTTCTCCCACTTTTTCTTCTAGTAGATTTAGTGTGACTGGCCTTATGTTAAGGTCTTTGATCCACTTGGACTTACGTTTTGCACAAGGTAATAAGTATGGGTCTAACTTCATTCTTTTACAAATGGACATCCAGTTGGACCAGCACCATATGTTGAAGATGCTGTCCTTCTTCCATTGTGCCGTTTTGGCTTCTTTGTCAAAAATTAGGTGGCCATAAGTGTGTGGGTCTATTTCTGGATCTTCAATTCGATTCCATTGATCTACTGGTCTGTTTCTATACCAATACCATGCTGTTTTTACAACTATTGCTCTGTAGTACAGCTTGAAATCTGGGATGGCAATACCTCCAGATGCTTTTTTATTGTACAGGATTGATTTAGCTATTCTGGGCTTTTTGTTGTTCCATCTGAAATTGAGGCTAGCTCTTTCCAAGTCTATAAAAAATTTTGTAGGTATTTTGATAGGAATTGCATTGAATCTATTTATTGCTTTTGGTAGGATGGCCATTTTTATTATGTTGATCCTACCTATCCATGAACATGGAAGATCTTTCCATCTTCTAAAGGCCTCTTCCATTTCTTTCTTCAAGGGCTTGAAGTTCTTGTTGTACAGGTCCTTTACTTGCTTGGTTAGAGTTACCCCCAGGTATTTTATGTTGTTTGCGGCTATTGTGAAGGGAGTTGTTTCCCTTATTTCTTCCTCAGCCCATTTGTTTGTTGTATAAAGAAGGGCTTCTGATTTTTTTGAATTAATTTTGTATCCAGCCACTTTGCTGAAGGTGTTTATCAGCTGTAAGAGTTCTCTGGTGGAATTTTTGGGGTCACTTATGTATACTATCATATCATCTGCAAATAGGGATAATTTGACTTCTTCATTTCTGATGTTTATCCCCTTGATGTCCTTTAGTTGTCTTATTGCTCTAGCAAGAACTTCAAGTACTATATTGAAGAGATATGGTGAAAGTGGACATCCGTGTCTTGTCCCTGAGTTTAGAGGAAATGCTTCAAGTTTCTCTCCATTTGTTTTGATGTTGGCCACTGGCCTGCTGTATATTGCCTTTATTATTTCTAGGTATGGCCTTTGTATGCCCATTCTCTCCAGAACTTTTACCATGAAGGGGTGTTGGATTTTGTCAAATGCTTTTTCTGCATCTAGCGAGATTATCATGTGTTTTTTTTTCTTTCATCTTGTTTATATGGTAAATGATGTTGATAGACTTTCTTATGTTGAACCATCCCTGCATCCCTGGGATGAAGCCTACTTGATCATGGTATATGATACTTTTGATGTGTTCTTGAATTCGGTTTGCTAGTATTTTATTAAGTATTTTTGCATCTATGTTCATGAGGGAGATTGGTCTGAAGTTCTCTTTCTTTGTTGGGTATTTGTGTGGTTTAGGAATCAGGGTGATTGTGGCCTCATAGAATGAGTTTGGCAATGTTCTTTCAGATTCTATTTGGTGAAAGAGTTTGAAAAGTATTGGTGTTAGCTCCTCTTTGAAGGTCCGGTAGAATTTCGTGCTAAAGCCATCTCGCCCTGGGCTTTTTTTGGTTGGGAGATTTTTAATGACTGTTTCTATTTCCTTATGGGTTATAGGGCTGTTTAATCTGTTTATCTGATCTTGATTTAGCTTTGGTAGGTGGAATCTATCAAGAAAATTGTCCATTTCACTTAAGTTTTCAAATTTGGTAGAGTATAGATTTTTAAAGTAGGATCCAAATATTCTCTGGATTTCCTCAATAAGTGATTTTTAAAGTGTTGTTTCACACATTACATTTGTAGAGGGGTTGTCAAGTTAAGATTTTACTGGATTGTTGTTTTTAAGGAAAAGATCACAAACTCACATCTTGGCAAGGGCTTACATTTGATGATGTTCTTAAATCAGAAAGTCTTCAACTCCCTCCTATAGAAAAAATACACATGTTCTAATGTCTTACTAATCTTTAGTGCACTGCACATTATCAAATTATCATGTTTTAAAATGTACCGATGAATGGAGGTCAAAGATACTTGTCAGAACTTAACAGTAAAGATGTGTCATGTACCTAAGTCTTAATGGCTATATATTTGAGATCCATGTAGCATTGGGGTTCAACAGCAGCTCCCAGTACCCCATGAAAGTCAGCCATTAATTTTTCATAACTTTTGTCTATTATTTAAATTACATTGGCACCGCAAAATTGGTCAGGGTAGAACTATTTATACCATAGGACTGAGTGAATGATATAAAACTACTTCAGTCACACACAAGGCTGTTAAATATTTATAGGTACAATACCATATATTGGGGCAAAGTTGTCTTCATTTCATAGTAGAATCAAATAATGTTCACGATATCACCTCAAAAATAAAACTGTAAAAACCATATCAAAGTGAGAAAAGTTTAGTACTTTCTACTCAAATCATATGATCTACCTTTTTCTCTCTTTAACTTTTTACCTCATTCCTTGACTCAATGGAATTCTATAAAGAAATTTTAGTTTTGGTTGAAATAACATATCTTCTTTTTATACCTTAAATTTTTTAGAATGACATCTTAGTTGTTTTAGTCCCCCAGTAGTCTCTCTTTCTACCTCTACTTCCTGCAAGTGTGAGCTGATGGTTCTCATTCATTTATTTCCTCACCTTCCTGTTGCATTATTCAGCCTTCTGGGCCTGAGATGGTTGAAGCTGTGACTGCTCCCAGGAGACCCTGAGTTTCAGTTCACCAAGATTTCCTAGTAGAAGGCTCACAGTGTCATAAGGTCATGCTTCCAAATCCAAGGACATAAAAGCTTTAGCAGTTGCTGAGGATGGGCGGGCCAGTGTCTCCTCAGCAAGGCAACCACCCGTAGTCACTCAGGCTCCTCTCTGTAACTCCAATGACCTCACAGCTGTACTAGGCTGATGCAGGTACAGAATGTCTTTGGTGTGTCATTGCTTTCTCTGTCTGAACATGGGAGACATGGACTCCCTTGAAAAACTCAATCCTTACTCTCCTCCTATAATGAACACAAGCCAAGAATTCCACTACACATTATATATCATAAAATAGCAAAATGCTCACCATAATGGTTATGATTTAATCTACATTACAGGTCAAAGTGTTAAAGGTACAATAAGGTTCTTATTTTCAATATCAGAGAGTTTATCTAGTATTTTCAAATTTGTCTTTAGAATAATGTTTCTTGTATTCATCAAAATGATACATTGATATTCTTCATATAAAGTAATCAGAATCTTCATTCTCTGCCTTGGTTAGTGTTCTATTGCTGTGTAGACACAATATGACCAATGCAACTTTTATAAAAAGAAACATTTAATTGGGCTTGCATAAATTTTCAAACAGTCCATGATGATCATGGTAGGTATCATGGTGGCACACAGACAGGTATGGGAGTCTTATCTGAGACCTTGATACACTGATCTATGGGCAATAAATGAGGAAGACTGGGCCCTGACACCATCTTTGGAAGCCTCAAAGTCCATGCCCAGTAACATAACTTCCCTCAACAGCTTCGCACATAATCTTTCCAAATATTTCCACTCCCTGATGACTAGGCATAAAACTATATGAGCCTGTGGGGGCCTGGTTGTAGAATGGGGTCCTTTGCATAAGAATGACCCCTATCCGCTTATATATTTGAAATCTTAATCATCAGTGAGTAGGGATTTAGGAGAAGGATTAGGAGGTGTGGCCTTGTTGGGATTGGTGGAAGCATCTGAAACTGTAAGCAAGTCCCCAATAAAATGCTTTCTTTTAGAACATTTGCTCTGCCTCCAGCCATGTAGCAGTGACTAGGATCTCACCCTATGCCCTGTAGGCACGGCAAGCCAGCTGTGACAGACAGTAGACCCCATTTAGCAATCTGCTTACTAAATGTCCAAAGATCACCAGCTAGAGTGAGAAGGCAGACATTTCAGCTCAGAACTGTTTGCTGGTTGTTTTTTCTTGTTTTAGCAAGAAGAGATATGTGTCCATTGCTGCACTATCTGAGCACAGTTCATGGGATTAGTTTCTGTAGGGGAATCCATTGCACTTTATACATATTCTCCTGACTTCTCTACCTTGATAATCATGAAAAGTCACCGTGTGTGATCCTCAGCTGGAAAAGAAACTTATAAATGGTAAATGGCAGATACAAATATAGTTGACTACTTCATTGCTTTAAAACAAGAAGTATATATGAGATGCCGATAACAATGAGGCATTTGGGTGGATTCAAAAAAAGATAATAAATGGTATGTTACTTGTCCTCTGAAAAAATATTGTTATTTTCTTGAAAAACAAACATGTGAATATTTAGCCTTAATATACTCTATATGCCCGTTGATCATTCCCGGGATATAAATCTTATACTACTCTCAAGGATTTAATAACATGATTTTTAAATTCATATTACCTACAAGTCTCTACTTCTGACAAACTAGTCACTCTATGTAATTTTATAGCTCATTATTTAAGCCCTATTACATTTTTCTCTACAAGGTAACTTTATGCAGGTTTGTGGCAGTTGGTTCAATTTATATTTCACTGTGGAATGCCATCTAATTTCTTCACACCACAATATCAATTGGTTAATCAATCTCCTGTAACCTGATTTACTAGAAGTTATCTTTACGCATTTACTTAATTCCTAAGAAACTGAAAAATGATACATGAAAAAATACAAACACCAGAAGAAATTCATATACAAGTAATATTCTGTTGACTAATAGTTGCACACATTCTGTTGTCAGCATATTTTAGACTCAACAGGTAAGGGCACCTGGTTCTGAGACTGATGGCTAAATTTGACTTTGATTTCCAGGACTCTCGAGGTAGAAGAGAACCATCTCCTCCAAGCTGCCATAGTATTACGACACAAGTACACATGCTCATACCACCATTACAAATGGATGAATAGACATAACAAGTGATGTAATTAGTTCATATGAAACTATTAAAAAAGAATAAAGAAAGATATTCTAAATGCTATGGAGAGTTGAAGAGAGAGAAATCTATTAAGTCTGAGAGGATGATCTAAAAAAATCTAGCGAATGAAGTTAGAATGGTTAAAAATAGTCTTAAGCTTTCAGAGTTTATTGTCTATCTGATGCAGCTGTTGATGAGCTGTTTTCACAGAAACCAGGTATTTTTTCCTTGAAATGTTGTTAGTTTATATGCTTATGAATGTAGATTTGTACCATGTGCCATCATCTGAAGAGCTCGCGAGATATTGTAAGAACACCGGTGCACATTACAGTATTCCAGACCCTGTACAGTTTCCTTAGGTAACACAACATTCAGGGTAGACAGTGTACAGAATCATTGTTAGACTCAAACATGGAATTTAGTATATAATGCTCAGAAAATGTTTCTGTTGGGTAACTTCTCCCGAACCTTTGAATGGCTTTTGATAGAGAATTCAGATGAATGCTTGGTTTGTGCTTATTTATTGATCAGGCTCAGAGTCACTATGTGTTTTAGAGAATCAAATGCACTCAGTGAAATTACTTTGAAATTTGAAATTGCTACTTCCATTACATGAATATAGCAACTAATACAATTTTATTTTTCAGTACATGCATTTTAATTTTTATCATTTGATTGTTTCCCAGTTTTACTGATGTAGAATTGACAAAGTTTATACATGATTATATTGATTAGCATGATATATTTGATATGGGTATGACATACTAAATGACTCAAGTTCATTAATGATGCAATATGAAAGATAAAATAACATATAAGAAAAATGAATGTTTTGTTCTTTCTGGTGAACAACTCTAAACAAACTTCTTATAGCCCACAGTGAAACCAGTATCTGTCATTCATCCCTCTCTTTTTTATTATATATTCTTAAAATCCTGCGCTCATAAGACTGGCACACCATTTTGATGTCCCATATATATCTAATTTGAAACATGATTTGTGTACAAAAATGATAGAAGATACAGATCATATTGAGCTCAATTTATTGACAGTAGAAAAGATTGTGATTCCTTTAGCTTCTGACATGGAATGGCTGAATATGAAGTAGTTCCAGTCCTTACATATCTGCTGTCCATGAAAGTTTTCTCATTGTTTTTAAATTTGAGTACAAAAACCAATTTGTTGAAAATATTTGACAAATATTTATCTGTCTGATCTTATTTTCTTTTATAGACAGCCTTTCAGGTGTGATGTTTTGTATATTTATTTTGTTTTTAGGTCACAACTAGTAATGTCTTAAAATGTCACTGTTTTAGGCGACATCTCTGGGTATAGAATTCCCCAATTAACTTAATTGAGAAGCTTGTCTGATGACAGTAATTCATCTTGCTTAGCCACACATTTTCATTTCTTGTAAGTTTTTTGGCTTGAATAAATCCAATCTAGAGCCAGTTAGAATATATGCAGAAGTAGATTTTCTAGGAAATATGTTCTCTTTTTTTTCTGATACAAAGTAAGTTTCTTATGAACTATAGTGAATTGAGGCTGTAATTAATAGTCTTTAAAACAACCATTCTCTACTCCTTCGAACAATTTCCTAATCAGAGGTTATAAATTTCATCCTTTCTGAGTTCCCTGCAGGGTTTTCCTTATGTGTGCTGCCCATTGCTGTGGCCGTACGAATTGTCTAATATTCTGCCAACTGTTTTAATACAAAAGCAGCATTTTGAATTGTGAAAAGCATTAGCAAGACTGACATTGAGCACAGTTTGTCTTTAGTGACGACTGTGACTTTTCCCAGCATGAGAAATTTCTGATACAGGCGTAAAATGAATTCAGCCTCACTGGCTGGATTTTACCACCAAATGTTAAGTTTCACCTTCTTTACTGACCCCACACCTTCCATTAGAAGCTATCAGATATCAGGGTGAGACCATCCATACATTTATGATTTTATCACTAAAAGCAGAATATGCATCTTTTTTCATCATTATGAAGAAGAGAGAAACTTCTATTTGCATGCCAGGTTTTGATTTATATCCGAGAGAATTGTGTACTCAGAGTTCACTTTTTAATGAAAGATTATTGAGTTTAAATTTCCCAACATATTTTTTTCATTTTTTTACAGTTTCAGAAATCTGTATATTGAATTTTAGTTGTTTTAACCTATTATCCTCTATCATATATCACCCTTGCCCACTGAAAATTTTCTTTCTTCTCAGTAAATCTTCCATCTACTTTCTCATTTTATTTTGTCTATGACCCTCTGAATTTAGTGAGGACAGCTCGAATGGGCATGCGCTTTCAAATTAGTAAGAATCATTTTACATACTGTGCTTAGTGAAGCTTTACCTACATACACAGTGGATATAGACACTCAATTGCACAAAACTTTCCCTAACACAAATAAAATAGCCAGCCATCACCTGTGTTTTATTTGGATAATCATGGGACCTCCAGTAAATTTTAATAACGATCAGTGAACTATTTTATCAGTATAAGAAAAATGAGTGAAATACATATCTTAGCTTTCTAACTTGTCAGAGGAAAGGAAAAATGCCGTTAGTCTATCTTTAAAGGTATCTTGGGTAGAGAGTCTATAATCCTTTTAATTCTGCAGGCAGGAGATTGAACAAATAAGACATCAAACTTGGTAGCATATTTTAATCATGAATGAAATAAAAATTCCAGAAAACATGGTTTATTAAGTGAAAATCTTGCTATCAGCCACAGGTTGTGTCTCCATGGGTTAATAGTTATCAAGACCCCAGAGGGACCCCAGATACACTATAGGATAGTATCACTGCAGATGATTGACCACCATAGCAAGATTGTAAGACCCATTGCCACGTACACCACTTACTTTGGTTACATGACATTAAGAAATCAATCTCTGACTGGCCAAATAATTCTGAAAGATTGCTTGCATTCATAGTGCTGGAAAGTGCTATCCAATCTTTTGACACAAAGGATTTCAATGAATATGCACAGCACTAGATCCTGTATGCCTACTGACCTGCAGAGTAGGATGCGTCCACCAGTGTAGTAGTGGCAAGAATATGGTTTGGAATCATTAACCTCTCTCATGATTGGCTATGAGTCTTTCAAAGGAGGGATTAATGTAAACATGGTGTAAAACTGTAGCTAGAAACTTCAGAGATTGTAGGTGAGAACCCATTGTTCTTCTAAATAGTCAAGCATTGTAGTGACTTCTAAATTGTTATATTTATACTCACACATTTTTACTACTCTCAAATTTGTTCAGAGAAACTTCTTTTAAAAAAATACATTTACCTATTTATTCAAGTTGCATCTCAATCATATTCCCCTCCCTGCTCTCCCTCACGGCCCCACCCTCCTACCCTCTTCTCCCTCACCCTACGATATGCTTTTATTTTGTTGTTGTTGTTGTTTGTTTGTTTGTTTTTCTTTTCTTCTTTTTTTTAATAATTTATTTTTTATTTCTTCAAGTTACATCTCAATCACAATCCCCTCCCTACTCCCCCCTCCAGTCCCACCCTTCCACCCTCCTCCCCCTCAACCCCCCCATCCCCTTCCCTTCTTTTTTTTTTAAGTTTAAGGTATTTCTTTTTTCCCCCCAACAGCTCTCCCTTTCAGTCCAAAAAACGGTTCTTTTTCTTATAACTATAAATACAATACAAAACAACAGAAATAAATAGGTCAAAATTATGAGAGTTATATGGCTTAGCATACATTCCCAATGTCCAGTCCATATGTATTTGGTACCTGACTTTAACATTCTACTATCTAACCATCTCCATGAGTTTAAAGTTCTATATCTAACTCAGCTTTCATACTAACTTGCCTCATAATTTACAAAAAATCTTCTTAGATCCAGAACACCCTCTTGATTCCTAAACAACTCAAAATTTAACTATGAGACTCTAGCTATCTATTCTTCAACCACCTCAGAGACCTGAGAGGGATAAATATATCTGATTATATAGGAAGTGCAGGGCCTGCAGCTTCCAAAACTAAAAAATGACATACCAGTGGCTGCCTGGACAGTTCCCATTTTCTCTCCATACATTACAGCATCAATCTTCAGCCATTTGGCCCCATTTCTCTGACAGACTTTGGTTGTAGAGCAGGAATTATGAAGGACTTACCTACCCTGTCTTGGCAGAGCTAGGCTGTCGACTTATCTGCTTCCAAGTTTTGTCCTTTTTGGACAGAAGTCTGTCTACAGTTGAAGCAAGGGGTTTTTCTTGCCAAGAGAATGGCTTACCACCAATTCAATCATCTCCCACTGGAGATTCTTCGATGCTCATCTTCTACATGTCTCGATATCCAAAAATCTTAAGTTAAGAAAACATCTTTGAATGCCATATTCTGCAGATCTCTTGAGGTTTTTGAAGATGCCCTATCTATCTCTTATATTTAGATAAGCAAATATTGCTTGTCTCTTAGCAACTTGATTTCTGAGTAGCTTAGAAAATAACTGTGATAGACTGTCATAGTAAGTAACAAAATGACACGTTTTCATGACTATTAGTTTCTTTCTGTTTCTTAATTATCCTAAACAGTTTATGACGGTTGGTAGCGAGAGGTCAAAACTTGACATTTCATTTTTAAGTATTACTATGAACAATACCTTTAAGAAGCGTTACCCTTAATTTTGTATCAATATACAAAGATCAATACCAATGTGGCCAGATATAATCTTAATTTTGTATCAATATACAAAGATCAATACTGATGTAGCCCAATACAATCTTAATTTTACATTAATATACAAGGGTCAATACCATTGTGGCCAAATATAATCTTAATTTTGTATCAATATACAAAGATCAATACCGATGTAGCCCTATACAATCTTAATTTTGCATTAATATACTTTTTTTTAATTTAAGGTGTATCTTTCCCCCCCAACAGCTCCCCCTTTTAGTCCAATAAAAGACTTTTTTCTTATATTAATGAATGCAATGCACCAGGCACAAACAACTAAGAACAATCATATGGCTAAAGGCCACTGAAAGAACAGAACTAACAAAAGTCAGGAAAATATGACTCCAACAAAATTCAGCTATGCTAGTACAGCAAGCCTTGACCATCCCACCACAGCTGAAACACATGCAAATGATGCCAAATATATACTTAGGAAAATGATAAAGACCTTATAGGAAGAAAATAAATCCTTGAAAGAATTTAAAGAATCCACAATTTTACAAATGAAAACAATGGGGAATTCCATTAGAGACCGCCAAAGCTATGAAAGATTTGAAAGATTTTCATAGAAAGTCAACCAAACTGGATCAGGAAGCATACAAAGTACAAACAGGTCAAGACATGAAATTGGAAATGGAAGCAATGAAGAAAACACAAGCAGAGACAATCCTGGTGGTGGAAAACCAAGGAAAGAGAAAAGGAACTACAGACATGAGTATCACAAATACTCATATAGATATAAGACAGAATCTCAGGCATGAAAGGTTTGATTGAAGAAATCGGTACAACAACCAAAGAAAATGAGATATCTAGAGAAGTTCTCAGTCACAATAACCAAGAAATCAAGGACTCAGTAATAAATAAATATTAAAAAAAGAAACAACAACAAAACCAACAAAAAAAGAAAAGATGGAACCTAAGAATTCTAGGCATATATGAAAGAGAAGACTCCTGACTCCAAGGTCCAGGAAACATCTTCAACAATATCATAGAAGCAAACTTCCCAAACCTAAAGAAAAAGATGCCAGTAAAATTCCAAGATGCATAAAAAAAACACCAAATAGATTAGACCAGAAAAAATTCCTCTTCCAGATAATAGTTTAAACTCCAAATGTACAGAACAAAGAAAGAATATTAGAAGCTATAAGAGAAGAAGGTCAAGTCACATATAATGGCAGACCCATCAGAATTACACCTGACTTCTCCTCAGAAACTTTAAAAGCCAGAAGGGCCTGGACAGATGTCCTATAAGCCCTAAGAGACCATAAGTGCCAGACCAAACTACTATACCCAGCAAAATGTCTATCAACATTGACAGAGAAAAGATATTCCATGACAAAATCAAACTCCCACCTCCTACAGAGGTGTTTTTTTTTTGTCTTGTTTTGTTTTAAATCTAAGGGTAAATGTTGACAAATTATTGCATATGAATATTTTTGTAAAAGTTAGAGGCAATGCTGCTCTTCTGTTCCAGTGAGTTTAGTTTGCTCCAAGATTAGTGCCCAGCCCTTCAAGTGAAAGTGCATTAAATATAGTGAAAACAGTGTCTTGATCATCAATTTTCACTTGCTGAATTCTCAACAGGACAATTTTCTCAAGCAATTGTTTTTTGTGGCTGTTGTGAGATGTAGTAGTGAGTGTGGTTATCATTTTCATAGTTTTTTTTGCACACAAGGACAAGAGTAACTGAGTCTTCTTGTATGTGTGATCTATATCCCATCTCTGACTTTGTTACGATGGTTTATTTTGTAAAGAAGGCCAAATGCAGCTGTCTGGAATGTGAATTACAGCAGAGAGACTTCATTTTGAGTGAAAATATATCTAATAAAGCCAGAGGAGATTTCATGATCTATCCATTTGTGCTATGATGCCTGGGCAGATGCCTTATTTATAATCCAAGATGGTTATTTGATATTTTTCAGACAGTCTATTTATTATAACAACGAAACAGGTATATACTGCTTACTTTAATCCTGTTTCAAGAATACCAGGATTAATTCATTATGACTTTTCTCTCATTCTGTCAAAAGCTTTTATATTAACTTATCCTTTTCATAGTTTCTGGGAAAAGAAAAGATCAAACAAAATTATTATGGAAATAAATAGGATTGTTAATTATCAGCTTAATTTGGAGCCCCAGTAAAATTAACCATCCTGAGCATTAAAGCTCTCATTAACTGACAGCTGATAATTTCAATAATTTTGATTGTCAGGATATATTTCTGATTAATGTATATACAGATGGAAATATTATTCCTATAAAAATAATAAACAGCCATGTGTTGCATAATAAAGGGTTTATCTGAGAAACAGGTGGTAAGATTGTTTCATTATAAGTGATGTCTCTGTGAACACACCATCTCCTCCCCAGACTCAAAGGACACTTGTGTCATCAGGAGATTCCATGTTTAACACTATCATCATGTATCCAGCCTGTTACTGATGGTAACGTCACTGTGTCACACATTAATGTGATATATGATCTCTATATTATATACTGTATGTGCATATATGAAATTCTAAAATATCATAACTTCAATATGTTTACCTCTATAATTTGATGTGTAATATCAAAATTAATCTTTTATTACCAGGGCTATTTTCTTTGAGGGTAGAGTCTATTTTTCTTCAGTGTTTGTATCTGATAAATTACTGACTCATAGAGATGTTTCTACTAATGTAGATTTCTTCCCCTCCACAACCTCATGGCAGAATTCTACCTTAGTAACATATAATTCTTAAACCATGATCAATCTTTTCTAAAGGCCTTTCCAGTGGATGCTCTAATGACAGGGGCTATTCCAAAGCATTATATTTTAGACTATTCTAAATATGGATAGCCTTCAATGCTTCATGGTTATTCATAAAGTTTAAGAATATTTCCTTAGCAAAATTAGCAAATTCAGCCATCAACTTTCTTTCAATTTTCTTATTTTTCATTATGCTAAACAAATAGTTTGATGTCTTGAATACTAAGTGCACTAGTGCTAAGATGAGGACGTGGTTATGCATATGTATCTACATGTAATGAAAAGATATGGTTACCAGCAAAACTTTTAAAGACTGGATCTGACCAGAGAGAACCTCCTATTAGCTGAGAGATGAATGTCTTCGCTTGATAAGAGTATTTTATTAATTGTCTAGTATTCATAATATTTCATTCCTTCATTTAGCATGGATGCAGTTTATGCTGCAAATGGACTTACAAGATTAATATATGCCTTTCTCCCTGTTAAATTTGAAGAAAAAATTTATTTTCAGAACCAAAGACTGAAAGAAAATAACGACAAGACAATAGACCAAATGATCCAGCCTAATAGACTGCTTCAATTACTATTTTTTCAAAATATGCATGCAAATCGATTTTTAAGGTCTAGCCCAAAATGATTGATCAGACAGAGATTAAATAACAAAAGCTACAGCTACCTTTCCCAAGTATTGGTTGTTTTCCAATTTTTTAAGGATACCCAAAAAATGTATTTTCACCTATTATCCCTGAAGCTGGGATAAAATAATTCCTTTTTGTTTGTTTGTTTTGTTATATGTTATATGTTGTGATTGTTTGTCATTGTCTAGGATGAATGGATATGATGAATGGATGTAAAAATGGATTTTTTTAAATTTATTTTTGTTTCTTCAAGTTACATCTCAATCACAATCCCCTCCCTACTCCCCCCTCCAGTCCTACCCTTCCATCCTCTTCCCCCTCAACCCCCTATCCTGTTCCTTTTTTTTATGTTTAAGGTATATCTTTTTCCCCCCAACAGCTCCCCCTTTCAGTCCAACAAATGGTACTTTCTCTTATAACAATAAATACAATACAAAACAACAGAAATAAATAGGCCACAATTATGAGAGTTATATGGCTTAGCATACATTTCCAATGTCCAATCCATATGCATTTGGCACCCAATTTTAACCTTTTATTATCTAACCATCTCCATGAGTTTAAAGTTCTATATCTAACTCAGCTTTCACACTAACTTGCATCACAATTTAAAAAACATCTTCTTAGATCCAGAACACCCTCTGTATTCTGGATCTGGAGTTGATTCTTAAACAACTCAAAATTTAACTATGAGACTCTAGCTATCTATTCTTCAACCACCTCGGAGACCTGAGATGGATAAATATATCTGATTATATAGGAAGTACAGGGCCCACAGCTTCCAAAACTTAGAAATGACATACCAGTGACTGCTTGGACAGTTCCCATTTTTTCTCCATACATTACAGCATCAATCTTCAGCTGTTTGGTCCCGTTTCTCTGACAGACATTGATTGTAGAGCAGGAATTATGAAGGACTTGCCTACCCTGTCTTGGCAGAGCTAGGCTGTCAACTTACCTGCTTCCAAATTTTGTCCTTTTTGTACAGCATTCTGTCTACAGTTGAAGCAAGGGGTTTTTCTTGCCAAGAGATCGGCTTGCCACTAATTCAACCATCTCCCACTGGAGATTCTTTGACGCTCATCTTCTACTTGGAGTAGAATGGGGGTGCTGTCAGGAGCTGACATGTCTCAATATCAAAAAATCTTAAGTTAAGAAAACATCTTTGAATGCCATATTCTGCAGATCTCTTGAGGTTTTTGAAGATGCCCTATCTATCTCTTATATTTAGATAAGCAAATATTGCTTGTCTCTTAGCAACTTTATTTCTGAGTAGCTTAGAAAATAACTGTGATAGACTGTCATAGTACCTAACAAAATGACAAGCTTGCATGACTATTAGTTTGCATTTCTTAATTATCCTAAACAGTTTATGGTGGTTTGTAGCAAAAGGCCAAAATTTCACATTTCATTTTTACTCATTACTAGGTACAATATCTTTAAGAGGCATTACCCTTAATTTTGTATCAATATACAAAGATCAATACCAATGTAGCTAAATATAATCTTAATTTTGTATCAATATACAAAGATCAATACCTATGTAGCCAATATAATCTTAATTTTGCATCAATATACAAGGGTCAATACCATTGTGGCCAAATATAATCTTAATTTTGTATCAGTATACAAAGATCAATACCGATGTAGCCCAATACAATCTTAATTTTGCAATAATATACAATGATAAATACTAATTTAGCCAAATGTAATATTAATTTTGTATCAATATACAAAGGCATAAGGGCATATTCAATAATCTGTCCTTTTTTCTTGATCTTTCCTATACTATGTCTGTGTCCCATTTTTTCTCAAGTCTGTTCACTCCTACATAGGAGAGAAAGAGGGATACAGAAAAGAGAGAAGTCCCTGAGTCTAAGCTCCAAAACCCATTTAACAAGACCATTTAACAGCTTATAGTCTCTTCTCCTAAATAACAAGATTTTCTATTATCCATCAAATGACCAAGGGGAGGGGGAACACCCTCTCCACCTTCTGGGGATTGGATGTTGCTCTCTTAAAATGACTTCTTGCTGATTTGGGATATAGTAAACCTGTTTGGGGCCCAAATAAGAATGGAAAAAAAATAGTTAGAAATGTTAATAGAAACATTTGATTTTCAGTCCTTTTGTGCTCAGCTATTTAAATGTCCTAATAAGTTCGTAGACAGAAGCTGATCTTCAGAGCTTTACTGATGTTCTGGCTGAAGCAGTCTGTGGAGCTGAATGATCTTAGTGATTTTGAGTTGTTGTGGTTGTAGACTTTTGAGGAAACAGCTATTGAGGAAGTCTACAAGGCTGGATCGATCGTCTGGGCCACTTGTCTTCTTTGGTGTCTGATCTGTACTCTAAAAATGGATTTATTTGGGCAAGGAATAGGGATGGATATCAGGCAAGGAAATGGGGTGGATTCAGGGATCTCTTTCTTTTCATATAATCAAAATAATCAAGAATATTTCATAAATTTAAGATTATTTAAAAATAATCTTGGTTTATATTTATTGATGTCTATTGATAAGATTTAAGATTATTATATATATTATTTTGTATATTTACACAAATTAAGGTCAATTTAAGGATGTTGTTCATATATTATTTGTATTATTGGTAGATATCTTGCCTTATTGTATTTTGATTGTCCAAAGATGTAAATATTACTGTATATATATAGATAGAAATTTATGTTTATTTTATTCATGTACTATACATAAACAGTTCGTATGATTGTTCTTATCATATTATCATAGACACATAAGTATATTAGGGAAAATTAATTATTTAATAAGGAGGGGGAAGTGTGGTGGGGTTAGTGATAACATTTAATAGCATAGGGATCTTGGAATAACAAAAGCCTGGCATCTCAAGTAAAAGATTTATGTCTTGACATGGCATGTCCTTCAGAGCCCACCAGGGGCAGATGGCGTTTTTGATCATGGGACTTTGGACAGGGGTGTTCCCTGGGTAGCCCACCAGAAACTATGGCAATGACACTGTCGAAAAGAACTCCAGATTTTCATGATAGATCACATGGTCTCCTGACCTCCTGCTACTCCTCGACCCCTCTGCAAGGAATTCTTTGGAGGGACACATAGCCCAAGGGAATGATTTGGAAGCATGTGAAAACTTCTGCTGAAAATCACTCTGTCAACTCATTGCGACATGTGAAGAGATTTAAGTCAAGATTCACTTGGTGACAACTCACTCCTCCTGCACCACTCGCCTTCCTCCTCGTCTGGGAGAGCCTTATCATGGTCTAAGTACCGGGATGGATTCTCCCTGGTACCTGGAGCGTCTAGGGAGGAGTTATCTCCCCTTGCAGTCCGGGGGCATCAGACTGGACAGAGCACTGGAGCGATACCCTGAGGGCCAAAACATCTTAATGGTGAACCTAGAAAACTTTATAATCAGGCTCTAAGACTGCAGAGGCAATTCCACCTTAATGGTCGAAACAGATTAAATTTATAAACTACCTTAAGATCTGGCAAATGAGATTCAGAGACTTTAAGACTGAAAGATTTGATGAATACCAGCCATCCATAAAGGATCCATCCACGTCCAGAGGAAAATATTCTTTTGAGAAACCTTAGGCTAGTGTTAAACCTTAGGCTAGTATTATAGGTATAAGGGTGTTACAGATTAGGTTTTAGAGACAGGGTTTGGGCTTTAGGATTTAGGAACTTTATAGGTAATTGTTAAGTATTAATAAATGTATATCTGATAAATAAAAATTTACTGCTACAATTAGGCAATTTGAATGCCTGACATTTGGTCACTTCAGAGAACTCTGTGGACATAATGTTACCTGATAACAAAGCATTTCATTTCCTTACCCCAAGATAAACCCCCTGGCAACTAGGAAGCCACTTCACATTGATTCTTTCCAGGCTTTGGCAAGCACTCACAGGGAAGATGGGTCTCTATTACAGATATTCTATGCAGACATCTTCACACAGTACGGTTCTAAGACTAGCTTCTTTAAATAATTTTGATTATTTTTTGAATAATTTCATTATTCCAATTTCAAATCTTATTGGTGTATAACAGACTTGAACAGATCATCTTCTCCACTCACTCCCATCAACACAGTTTCTGATTGTCAGTTAGGGAAACAGCTATGCTGGAGAGTGGTGGCACACACCTTTAATCCAGCACTAAGGGTGGGAGGACAGAGATATTCAGATCTCTGAGTTCCAAACCAGCCTGGTCTGCAGTGTGACTTACAGGATAGCCATAGCAAAGAAACCCTATCTTGAAAAAGAAAAAAGGAAACAGCTAATATGAATATTAAAAATGGAATACCTATATGTTTATGAATATTCACTAATATTATATAGGTAGGTTCAGTGGCTCATACTTATAATTCCAGCACTTGGGAGACTTAAGCAAAAGGACTAACTTGGGTTTAGGCCAACTTAAGCTACAGAGTAAGTTTCAGGCCAACTGGGCTACAAGCTTTATATCTTGTTTCAAAAGTCAAGACACACACACACACACACACACACACATATATATATATATGAATATATATCTATATTTCAAAACAAATAGCATATATATGTATGTATGTATATATATATATACTACTTATGTGGTATTGTTTAGCACACACACACATATACACATGCACACACACACACACACATACACACGAGAATATCCTGATGGGATTCACAAAAGCATCAGTTTGTTACCCTTCTATCTGTTATTTATACTGAACTCCAAACTTAACTCCAAAGTTGTAAGTCCAGGATATCTTTTCAGGCACCCTGACAGCTTTGGGAGTGCCTGGAATCACAGCGACAGGTTGCTCAGAGAAGGCTCTAGAACAGAAGTGAATCTCAACATTTAATGAAGTAAAACAGTGACTCTATAAAGTAAATATCTTTTCTCTTAGTTTTTCTTGATGCTGATTATTGTGTGTTTTGGTTTTAGTCAATTTGATCAATGAATTCATTGGGTAACTGTTCAAAATCTACATTCTTTGTCATGCCAGCCACAGAATTCTCTGCTTGGTTACCCAAGTGCTCAGAAAAGCATTGGACAGTTTTTGATAAATGCTTGGAGCCAGTGAGCCTCACATTCTACTGAATACATACATAGATACATCTTTTACAGAGTCAGCTTCAAGACAGATGACAAGGTGTCAGCAGCTAGAAATTTGTAGATCAGAACAGATCAAGGATAACGTGGTACAGTGGTACATTTTCTCCTTATCCATGCAAGCCATTGCTGTAGTGTGTGAGAGTACAGCTGGAGTGGGTCCTAATTGGGAATGCCTTGATGAGCCCTGGAGTGCTAATGAATGCAAATTTCTATGCTTTCAGAATTATATCCTACTGTGTGAATTTTTTTTATGCAATCAACAAAATGAAATACTGATTTACTAGGATGAAGCTAAATGTTATTATTTCATTGTTAATTTAATCAAATTTTATTTTCTGTATTTCTACAAACCAGAATCTCACATATTTATATTTACACAATACACTGAACTTGGTTTTGAAAGGTAACTTTAAACTATTAAGGTCCAAATTAATCAGAAACGATAAAGTACTCCATTGTCTATTTTTTCAATTGTAAAAAAATCCAATGTTTATTTATCTCAATTATTTAAATATCTCTTAGGTTCTGTGGCATTAGCCAGAGACCCAGCCCCTCTCCATGAAATTCAGAACACGATAAAGTTAGGGTAAAAACTGAAGGTCTTCAATCACTGTAGTAACTAAGGAAGATTTAGTTTTACTATCTGTCCTTGAATGCAGAAGGAGAAGCTAGAAGTCGCTTAACATTGTCTGACTGACTTTGTTCCACTGACAGAGAATAATATCCCATCTGGACCCAACCTGTACTTTAAAAATGCACACTGATTTCATAATATGGAAAGTAAATCAGACACTTGAGTTAATGTAGTATACTTTGTGCTCAAACTACAGCACTCAGAGAAAAGTCAGTAAAACTCTTGTGGAAACCAGCCTGATGTGCGGATTCGTCATAGCTTGTAAGATCACACATCTGCTGGCAACATAGTGACTTGTGCTTCTGCATCAACCACACTTAGGTGTTCTGTCCTAAACTAGTGGCATAAATGGCACTGTACCTACTAAATCTACTAAGTAACACCTTGCCTAGTGCAATGGTTATATACTTTCTTTACCTGTTGTCTATGCTATCTCTCTGTGTGTTTGAGTGCTATGTGTACATGTGTGTGTTCATATGAGTACTCTCTCTCTCTCTCTCTCTCTTTCTCTGTGTGTGTATCCATATGAGTGCTTTTCCCATTATAATGTATCTAATAGAAATAAACCAGTATTTTTCTGTCAAAATCTATCAAAGGAGTTAAACTTAATATTAAAAAACTCAATGAGAATGTGAACACATACACACACACACAAACATGCATGTGAACATAGGAAAGCATTTAGAACTATTCACTGCATCATACTTTGGTGCTCTTACATGTGTAAACATGTTTGTCTTTTTGCATGTGTCAATGTGTTTGATTCTTCATTTGGAATACATTTTCAAGTATATTTGGAATATATAATGCTAGTTCCTTGCAGGAGAATGTCACATTCCCATACATGATACCAAATTTTTCATCTTCAATACTCATGCTTTGTACCCTGAGCTGGGAGTCACTGTTTTAATGCACATATCTGTGGTAAAGCCAATCTCTCTCTATACCTGCAGCCCACTTGTATTCATTTTCTTTGCCTTTTTCCTGTTGCGACTCCTATCATGCACCCTGTAAAGCGCCAGGCTCTGTACCCATTAGATTTCTGGGGGAAGGCCCTTTTCCTTGCTTAGGACTAAATCAATCATGAGCCACTGCTGTATCTGAAATCATCTTCTCTGTCTGCTCCAATGAGTGAAGTGCCCGCATGCAGTAGCTGCACAGTAACTGCTTAAGTAATGAGATCACGGTTCTGGAAACATCCAGGAGGATAGCTCGTTTTCTAAGTGAGCCTGAGATGAAGGCAGCTCTTTCTTGGAGCAGAGACCCGTCTCATTCTGAAACATCATTTAACATCCCCTCATCTCTGGCACAATAGGATGTTTGCCAATTAACCTCTTACATTTAGAACAGACCTTTAGTTGGTCTCTTTCATTTTTTTGAGGGTTATGGGTGGTATGCCTGAAAGCATCTCTGGTCCAATGATAGAATTTTCTCTCCATTGAATGACTCAATTTTGCCAAATGTTACAGGAGATGAGGAGATTAACTGCTGTGGTTATGAATTATAGGATCTTCTGTTTCTCTTTCAACATATATTTCTTTCATGTGCTGTGCCTGTCCACATGTCATTTGTGTGCATGTGTGCATATATGTGTGTGTGGGGGAGAACAGAAGCCAAGTTGAGTATATCACATCATTGCTTTTCATCTTGCTTCTTTGTTGTTCTGAGGTGTGCAGGTGTGTGTGTGTGTGTCTATGTGGGTGCACATGTGATTGTGATATATGGTGTGTGCAAGTGTGGTATAGGTGTGTCTCTACGAGTATGTGTGTGTGCATGTGTGTGTGTGTGTGTGTGTGTGTGTTTGTGTGTGTGTGTGTGTGTGTGTGTGTGTGTGTGTGTAAATAGATACCACATGTATGCTTGTTCCAAAAGAGACCAGAAGAGGGAGTCACACGATTTTGGTGTTCAAGTGGCTTACAGGATGGGTTTGCTGTGATAGAAGACATGAGGTCAAAATAGAAGGTGGCTGCTTCAATACTACCATTTTTGCTGTAACCATCTGAGGACAAGGAAATTATCATGGATTATTCACTTTGAAGGCATCTGAGAAAATTCATTGTGGGTAATTTTTGGCTAAAGGTACAAGAGGTATACTATGAGGTAATAATTCATATCAATAAACAACCTAACATACCAGATGCCTTATACTTCAGAGCTGATCCAGTCCCTTCTAGGTACATCATAGCTGCTGTTCTCTTTAGATAGAAGGGGCAGAAAAGAACTAGCAAAATTTCCAAGTCTATATTATAAAATATAATAGAAGATTCCAGAAATAAGATGTGCAGAAGTGTGTAATGATGGCTCTAATATTTCCTTCATCAGCACAGGACTGAAGAGCATCAAGCCTCACAGTGAAGGAAAGCAGGAACTCATGAACACAGTTAGTTTAATGACAAATTCTCTAGCCTGATGGAGATCTGATGGAGAATATAACAGAGGAAAAGTGTGACAGGCAGAATAAAATTTGAGAACTAGACACATGGCAGCTGCTCTCCTGGGACTCTAAAGGAAGAAAGCCTTACCAGTGCTCTTAGGCTAAATGAGGAAACCAGTGGTATTTGTCTGATGTATATATGTGCAGTAAATGCTGAATGTGGCAAAAATGGATCTTATATGCTGGGAAATGTGCTTTTATGTCTCTAAAGTGGTGATCAAGGTAACAGAAATACCCTTTATTGATCAGGAAGAGACCAAGCCTGTGGGTAAGACTGAGGATCTTAACCTCAGAGAAGAATGACCAGAGCAATCTTAGAGTTGGGAGTACAGTGAGTTGTGTAGTCTCAGGGGGCAGGGCAGTGAGCAAGGGCAGCCTCTGAAATTAATTGTGGCATACGTAGTGAATGTTGCAGCTCTCTCATACAGCAGTTTAGAGTGGGCCAGGGGCATTTCTCTGAGACACAGTCATCCTGTAGAAGCCATGTGAATGTCTTTCATAGTTCTAGAAAATAGGATGAGCTTCTGGTCACCAAGTGATTATTTCTAACAAAATTCAAGAGAAATATCAATCAACAGGAAATTACTGACCAGGTCTGCCCAATAATCCCTGGTCACGTGAGGCAAATGGGCAGATTTCTATCAGTATAAGCAGACATCAATGACATTCTTCCACAGTGGAGCTAACACCCCTGAATCCATACACCATCCTCATATTTAAGGCATGTTACCCATGTTACTGAGCTGACTAAATATTAAAGGGAAGCAGGTAGAGTGAGCCTCTGAAGTGGAGTTTCTTTGGCTGATGACACCCATGTTGATGCCTTCTCTTCTAACCTGTGAGACCTCAGATCAGATGTGTAAATCAGGCCTAGAAATAAAGAACTCATAAGATTTTGTAATGTAATCTTTTTCACACTTCTCAACTTCTGAACAAAAGCAGTATGTTCATGCATATGCTGAATTTTTAAATTCTGGTGTAACAATGCCTTGAAAAATTGCAAGAGTTGCATATTAAAAAGGAGTCAAGAGAAGTTGACTTCCACACCAACCTTGTTGAAGACAGAATATGGTGTTGTATACAGAAGGCAGATTTGGAGGGCAATTTCTTTAAGATTAATATTATCAAAATAGTTATATCATAATATAATCTATTGTATATGCAATATACAGTTTAATAAAAATAGCTTGATTTATTAATCTAGGAAAACACAGGAATTATAGGTAAGTTGGGATACTAATTGATGTCTTTGAATGAGAATTTTCTTCTCCAAAGACCCAAGGGATGCTTGCAGAGGCATAGAACTAAGGTGCAGATTTTCCTCAGCACCTTTTGTTTAATTTTTAAAATGCTCAGTACAAAGAGGCAAAATTGGATGTTGAATCTAGATATTCTACCATTCCTATTTACTGAGACAGTTTATCTCAACATCTTTTGTTGAACTAAAAAAAAGTTAGCTATGCACGGTGGCACACACCTTTAATCCCTGCAGTTGGGAGGCAGAGGTAGCAGATCTGTGTTAGTTTAAGGTCATCCTGGTCTACACAGAGAGTTCCAGAATGGCCAGAGTTACATAGTGAATGAAATCTTATCTTTAAAATAATTCTTAGGGGAGATGTATGAGACCAATTTTCAAATCTATATATTCAAGCATTCCTATAATTCTTATAATTACCCTATATATTTGAAATAAAGGCATAGACATACGCGAAGGCCTTTAGAAAAGGTGAGAAAAAGAGAATAGGGCTCCTTTGCCTACATGCAAGTAGAATTTTAGCTGTGTCTGTTCTCAGTAGGAGACAGGAACTGTGGTATAGGGTCATGGGTAAAAAGGCTACCTAGAACAGCATGTTCAATGACCACAGCCTGTAAATCCAGAGATAGTGTTCTTACAGTGTGTTTTCCCAAAGACTCCAGTGCATCCTACATTTGCAAAGATTTAATTTGAACACCAATCATGAGATTCACTTTGCAAAGATGAGAATGAGTTCAAAACATGAATAAGTGTAGAGCTTCAGCCCTTCTTAGATTCAGAAATCTCGGTGACTACTTGAACATTATACCAGCATCTGGTGGGGAACACAGTGCCGTTATGTTCTTCCTGTTCTCCTTCGGTGTGATTGAGAGTACTTTCTGACTTTGGTGATCTTGAGAGCTTTGGGATTTCAGAGAGAGAGCAACCCTCTGCCTAGATTCTAACACCATGCAGGGAAGAGTAGAATATGGATCAGGGCATTGTCAGAGTCCTAGCTGGAAATGAACCTCATAACCAAAACCCTTATTTAAAAATGGCAGGTCCTTTATAGAAAAGAAGAATAAAATATCAGGAATGAATGTCAAAATATCTCTACGCATGTTCCAAAAAACATAGAGAAAAATATGTTAAAAATTAAACTTCAACAAAATTCCACTAGTAACTAATAAAGGACAAAAATGAACTTTGAAAATATTTTAATAATCAAATATAAGAAAAAGAATTTTAAGAAATGCCATATGTTGTTTATGATAAATATTAATGTATTAAACTTAAAAATGGTAAGGGAGATTCTGATAGTCTTAAAGAAAATAAATACATACAAGTCCTATGGTATTCACAGAAGAAATTTCTGTACAATGAAACACATGATAGAATAGTTCTATAAAATATATAAGACATGTATTCAAATCGAAATCAAATTAGGTCTACACATGTAACAACAAACCCGGACATACTTAAACTTTGCTGTCATACCTAGTCAGGAGGAGAGGGCCATAGAAATGTCATGAATTCAAGACCAGCTAGGCCACAGAACAATCAATTACCAGACTGGCATATTCTACACAATCACTAGGATAACATGGGCTACATAGCAAGACTCTGTCTCAAAAACTAAAAACAAAACAAATACAAGAATAGACATAGATATAGTGATGACAGAAATCTGGTGTTAAGTAAATATTCTGACTCAACCTTTAAGTTCATTTAATACTAGAATGTTAGGAAGCACGAGGGCGGCAAATAGAATAAAGAAAAACACATACTCGTGGCCTGTGTTCCCAGAACCACGAGCCAAAGTAAATGTTCCCTTCATTTTTTGTCATGTGCTTAGAAACCGAAACAACAAAACATTAACAAATATTTAGTGTGCAGCGGAGACTTCATTTAAGCAGTTTGGATCAGAACCCATTGACTGGTTACATCTGGAATGCGGTGAGCCAAATTTTTCGACTTGGTGAGGATTGGCTGAGGATTCCTGGAGAGCCACAGCCAGCCTCCTGTCCATGTGCAGCAGCTGAAAGATGACAGCAGTGAAAATGGCCACGGGGCAGAGGCGGCAGGCTGTAAATGCAGGCACCAGGAAGAGCTTCCTCTGGAGTCTTTGGGCTGCCAAAAGACAGGTCTACCTACCTAGGGGAGGGTCTTGTCCCTTGGTTAATCTTTCTTGGAAGTATTCTCTAGGTCTACATAGAGGTGTGCCTCTTAGTTGATGTAGATCAAACCAATCAACAGCCCAGATTGATCCCCACATGTAGAAAAATCTCAACAGCAACATTCATAGTTAATTAAATCTTACCTCTACTCTCAATGGCAGGATTCTTAGCTCTGTAAGTGACTGTTATTCTTAACTAAATCAGACAATTCTGAAGTTTTCTGGGAGTTTAATCACTATGTAACTGCACAGAAATGTGTTCCTTGCTTAATTTAGGAGTAAAAAGAAAAAAAACTAAGAAGTAATTTAACTATAGGTAAGCAATAAGCAATGTTCCTATAGAGGGAGCTGTTGAAGTCTCTTAAGGCATGGCAGATGTGCAAATTAAGCCTACTACCATTTTTTTATTTTCCCTATTGTATTGTATCAAAAAATCCATGGAAAACACATTCCTTTGCCATTGAGATGCCAAAAGAAATTCATGTTATATCAATCAACTGAACTGGGACCTAAGAATTATACCTGGTTGAACTAGACTTGAATTTAAAAGTAGGCCCCACTGGGGATAGGTTTTGGCAGTGTGTAGGGTATTTATTTTTGCTGTTGTAGTTTTTTAGATCCTTTACTACTCTGCAGCCAATGATTCTGGAAACAGCCGAGCATGGATTACAGTGAAGTTTATCTTTTCCTGAAGCCAGTATGGCTAATATGGGGAGACCAGGATTCAGATGTCAGGAGTAGCTGACTTCCTCTGTATCAAGTGTCCACTAGAGAAGGAGTTCTGTGGCAATTAGGGTATGTAATTTTTTTCAAATTATTCAATCACTGAAATTCATACTAAACAAAGCTCCTTTAGCCTTTCCTGACATTTATAAGGGATTTAATTATGTTTTACTCAACACAACATGGCTGCTTTATTATTACTATTTTTTATTAAAAATAGATTATTTTATTTTCTCATACAATAAACATACCCTTAGAGTTTCCCTCCTTCCACTCCTCCTATCTCCTCTCCACCTCTCTTTCCCTCTATTCTAATGAAGGCATTCATTAAAAAAGAACAGGCTTCCAAAACATAACTAACAAACATAACAAAATAAAATATAAAATGAAGCTAAAACTATCATATCATTGTTGCACAAGGCAACAGAACAGGAAGAAAAGAGTTCCAAGGGTAGTCACAAGAGTCAGAGAACCACTTGTTCTCACAGTCAGGAGTCCCATAACAAGTCTAAGCTGTTAGCTACAATACAACACCTAGGATCTGGTGCAGACTTGTTTCAGCCCTACACATTCTCCTTCCATCTCTTTGAGCTCATGTATACCTCATTTAGTTGATTCAGAGGGCCTTGTTCTTCTGGTGTCTTCTACTCTCTCTGGCACAATCTTTGTGCCTTCTCTTTTGTGGAATTCACTAAGCTCAGAGGAGAAGGGTTTAATAGAGTCCTCTCATTTAGACTCTCTCTCCATGCAATGTCTGGCTTTAGGTTTCTGCATCTGTTTCTGTCTGCTGAGGAAGAAGCCTTTCTGAACACAATGTTCTGAGGACACTGATATATGAGTTTATGGCTGCTTTGTTATGTCTGAAATCTTACTTTTAATACAGCAAAGACTACAGAAATAAATAAACATAATCAGAGACCCAGTCTTGCAAAAAGGCTTAATACTATGATAATTCAGTATATAAAGGGGCTTGACACCAAGCCAGACAAATCAGAGTTTGATCCCTGGGATCCAATGCTGGAAGGAAAGAGCTCACCCCAGCCAGTTGCCTTTGACCTCCATCTGTTCCTGTGCATTTGTGTCTACACACACACACACACACACACACACACACACACACACACCTATGCTAAAGAAATTTAGCAGAATTATAAAAGTAAGGATATAAGTTCTTTATAACTTAACACATTGCAAATTATTAAATTATAAAATTTTACATGGCTTCTAAAGTTTATATAAAAGTACAAAATACTGAGATAATATGAGACTATTATAGTAAAATCTATTATAGAAGGAACAACAAAGTAACTGTAAATAGAAAGCAGACTTCATAAATATGTGCTGATTCATATTGATTCATTGAACATTTCAGTAGGTCGAAGTCAGTTCTTGAATGGGGGCAACACTGAGAAACAAGAGGAGAAGTTGTACAGTGTCATTAACTTATAATCTTACTGGAGAATAATAAAATGTACTGTAGAGGAATTTTAATCTAGCAACATAGCTGCTCTGACAAGGGGTCACATCCAAAGACTTAAGTCTGTGTGATACAGTTGGAATACAGACAGCCCCTTAATATACATCCTTAGTCCCTCTGGCTGGAATTTAGTACACACCTTTAATCCCAAACAATGACATATATTTGAGGGTCAGACAAAGTGATGAGTCAGAGAAAGATTTGACAGAATGAGTCAGAGGTAGGATACACCCAACTCTCATGAGAATCACCAGGAAAGAGGCTCCTTGAGAACAGTGCAGAGACTGAGGAGTTCATGTGGACAGAGCAGTAAAGTTGGATAGTGCAGTCCAGTTTCATGCAGTTTAATAAAATTCAGTTGAGTGTAGTTCAGAGACAGTTTTTCCAAGCAAAGCAATTCAGGGAGAAGCAGAGAGAATCCAGTTTGAATTAGTCAGCTCGGAGAGAAGTTTTGAGCTAGACTTGAGTTGAAACAGCCAGCCAGAGTTCAGAAAGAAATATAAATGGTGAGCTTATTCAGCACCGTAAGTCTCAGAGGCTGAAAACATTCTAGGACAAAGTTAGAAGATGGAGGCTGGAAGCTGAAGCTTTCAAGGTCCGGGCTTACAGAAGATTAGATTGTATGGAGGTTAGAAGATTCCAGGCCTAGATCTAGGGATAGTTAGATAGAAATGCTCTGGGCTCAGCCCAAGCCAAGTATTAGTAAAGCTTGGGTATGGTTCACATCTTATCCCCTCATCTCAGGAAATAAAAACATTTACAATGCACCTTGCAAACAATTATTTTATATCTTAAATTTGAAAAAAAAAAGAATTCTCAGACTTCAGTCTTATGCTATATACAAAATCATTTTTACAATTTCATGTTTTAGACAAAACCAAGCCAACTTACAGTTTGTAAAAGGAGCACATAAAATCATGTGTGAAACATTATTGGGGTTTCAGAGGAGTTGGAGAGAGGGTCTGAGGGTCGATATGATCAAGATACATTGTGCATATTATAAAATTTTGAAAGCATAAAATAAAATAAAAACAAAGGTTTCAGTATCTAAACTTTTTATTTGTTAGTTGAAAATTAAACAATCATTTAACAGCTCAGCTTAACTCATCATCATCCAGTTCACACAGCTGGTGAAGGAACTGAAGATCATTGGTGATTTGGGACCCATGAGGATGCTGTATTCCTCAAAGTAAAATATCACAGAAAAAGATGACTAAGTGGATATAGCCAACAAAATCTGCTCACCTGATTGGTTGGGTACCTGTGTACATTTCTAATTGTCACATGAATGTTGAAGATCAACTTGTTTCAAGATCATTTTCTGAGGACTGTTGCCATCATGGTCTCCAGAATCTTCATAGGTTGGTATCCTGGAGACCACAAGATTTTATTCTAGATATCTGAAATAGGTGTTTTCATGACAAAGGGAAATACATGCCCGAGGCACCTGTGCAGCAAGTGTCTCCCCAGAAAAATGGGTGGGGGTGGAATTCAACTAAATTATAATCTGAAGTCTTATTGCAATATTCTTTTACAACCTTAGAGGAAAACTAAAGAGAGGCAGAAAGTATCAGGTAGGGTTTCAAGGAAATTAGTTAAGAAGCTCATATAAGGAAAGGGAATAGGAGGCAGTGGCATTTTAGATACATGGAACCCAAGAGGATGACATGGACCAGAGAACAAATCCCTCTGAGATGAATATCTCATTGGAAGAGCAGTTCCCTTCAAGGTTGGCATGGTGGACCTCTGTGATCATGTGATTACATTGAGATGGCTATGATTAAATATCATACCTCTGCATATGCCTATGAAAATGTGTCTAGAAAATTTTGATATGTGGGACAAGAAAAAGGAAAATCTGTCTCTAAATGTAAGCAGTATTATCCCACAAGTTGAAGAACCAGATATAATAAAAGAGGAAGAGACAGCCATTTACCCAAATGAGAGTATAAGTGGTCATTCTGTTGCCTGAAGATATCAGGCTTCAACTTTTTCAACATTTCTAGTTAGACCCTCATTGAACAGCAATCCCCAGGGAGTTTTCAGCATCACTGCAGTAAAACTGTAGTGTTTGTGGCTTTGATTCTAGAAGCTGTTTGGACTGAGCAGGCACTTCTTCTGTACCTCACCAAATGTAGACATAAATTCTCAGATCATTAAGTCTATAAATTTAATCCACACATTTCTTGGTTCTATTCCATTAGACAGCCCTGACTGACAGGCCAATGTCTCACCTTATATCAACAGGCCTGTAATATAGTATCAGGACATTAAAGTAAAATGTTGAAAGCAATATACTTTCTAAGAAGATATGGGTACAGAAAAGCTCAAAATTCAAGAGAGAATATGAAAGTAAGAACATTAGAATTTAAAGTGTAAGATAGCTATAGTGGCAGAGAATATTAACCAGAGCTGTCCAAATACTAGGCTAAAACCCATACATTCTCACATTACATTTCTTTGCCATTAAATTAAACTACTTGGTTTCTTTTAAAAAAATATAGAGGGTTCAAATGGCCAATAAACATGCACTCAAAGATATAAAGTCATCATCATCAGAATAAAACATGATGCAGACATGAAATTATCAAAGATCTTTGCATACATTAAAAGTGTTAATAGAAAAAGTACAGATCATACAGAACAGATGAGTAATGGACTCTAAGGAAAAATGGAAGGGAATCAGTTTGTTCAGGGTGAAAATGGTTAGTCAGATAAAAAGGCTTCAGTGTCTCACCAGCGGGATTGACTTAGCCAATGATAAAAACAAGGAGAGACAGTTAGAAAATTCAGAAAATGTAAAACAAAAATAAAGGATATAAAGCAAGTATGTAACTGAACTTTTTAATTATTATTATTTATTTACTAACAATATTCACCTATAACAAATACCAACAATTTATTAGCTATTAATCCGACAAATTCCTACAATCCCTTTAACCTAACCACTAATCCTATTGACAATTATTTTCCTAACCTTTTAGAAGGATACAGTCTCTGGGGCAGGTCCTCAGTCGTCAGGAACACAGTCTTTGTTGTAGATTCTTTAATGCACTTAGCAGTCCTTTTTCTGGATCTCTCAGATGCAGGTTCATCAGGGTAAGTTGGTTATTGCAGTCTCACCTTAAATAAGGCTTGATGCTTTCTTCTCTCTGGGAGACCCCAGCCCCTTCACATCAGCAGCTCTGCCACTCTATCTCAGAGTCCTTAAAGCCAGGCACAGTTTCCTTTAGGCCACTGTTCCGACAGATCAAACCCCTCTAGGCAAAAGCTGAGCCACAGGGTTTAGTCCTTGGCCTTTTGGTGTCTTGCTCAGGCTTTCTTTGCTCACCAGCTTCTTTCTGCCTCAGGGAAATCTGGCCATCAGCTGATGGTCAGCACTTTTTTCAGCAGGACTCTGGGAGCTCTCTAGCATCAGGGGCCTCTTCTTTTTTATGGGGCTCCATGCACTGTCCTTACATAGGAGGAACTCTGTTTCAGCTTAATTTGGGCTCTGCCACTTAGCAGCTGAAAACAATGTCAGGCCAGATACTTTGTTTCTTTAAGTCCATTAAGTCTTTCCTGTTTTCCTGACTTCAACCTTGTTTTTTCAGCCTATTAAGTCTCCTGTTTGTTTCCTGTTTTCACCTGACTTCAACCTTGTTTTTCCACAAGCTGATAAGCTAAATTACTCACAGCCAAGTTGATCTTCATGCCCTGAATTAAGAGACTGTATCAGATACCCCTATATATTTTCTAAATCTAATTTAATTATTCTAACTCCCTACACAAGTATTGTAACACATGTGATAGAATATCAAATAGATAACATAAATAACTGCAAAAGAGAAATGGAGAATAAAACAGAAGACATTGCAGTAATGATATTAGCCAAGTGTCAGACCTGAAGGACACCAGCATCATATAGGACACACTCAGAAGAGGTGTGCCCTGAGAAGGAGAAAGGGTAGCATATGAAGTTATACTGTAAGAAACCAAAAAGAAATTGTCCAAAGGAGTCAGGAGAGCTGTCATAAAAGTAAAATTTGCAGGTGCCTGAGGCTTCATCCAGGCAGAGACTGAAAGAAAATAACACAGCAGCAGTTGCTAATTCTGTCTTCACAGCAATTACCATCAAGAATAAAAGGAAAATAGAGATTTTTCTCCAGAAAGTCCAAAGTGAGGACAAGAGTTGCAGCAGACACACACAATAAAGGTTTTCTATTCTTTAAATGGGAAAATGTGAGGGAGCTAGGAAGCCCAGACACTCTCCATTAAAGGAGAGAGGGATAAAGAAGGAAGAGATAAGAGCAAGGGTGTGCATCCAATTCTTCAGAACTGAGCTACTTGAGCCAGCCCTGTGTTGAAATTCCTTAGGGTACTTGCTGATTTCAGCATCTGAGTGAGAGGGACAATATTCACTAGCACTGGTGTGAAGAAGGACAAGGGCTTCATCTAAAGTAAAATTGAGATGTTTTCACTTGTGTTAATTTACTTAAAGCATTTTCTAATCTCTGGAGTAAGAGCTTTAAATTGAGTGTAATTGATGCATTAGGAGAGAGAATGAAATACCATTAGAAAAAAATTCAGTAAGTTCAGAGAAAGAAGAAATATGGAAAACATGTAAGTATACCAATTGTCACTTAAAATGTGAATACTCTAAATCAGTCAATCATGATGCAGAGATCTCAGAATGCATGAAAGATACAGCCAAGCACAAGTGTTCTCCAGGATCATGCAGGAGTAGTATGGTAGAATCAAGAGACTGATCAGAGGGACATCAACTATACTGAGACAACAAGAATTTCTTGTATTCTAGAGAACATATTATAAATAATTTTAGATAAAAATTCACTAATTTATGTTAGATTATTTTTCTTCTTAAGCTTAATTAAATTTTTGGGAATATCTTAGAGTTGACTTTGAATATTTTTTTTAAATTATAATACAATTACGTTTCTCCCTTTCCTTTCCTCCCTCCAAACTGTCATATGTTCTCCCTCTAAACTCATGCTTTTTTCCTTTATTTGTTGTTACATATTCTTTATTAACTATATAAATGCAACCTTCTCAGTCCATACAATGTTACCTGTATGCATATAACTTCAGGGCAGACCATTTGATATTGCATAACCAAATGTCCCTGGAAAGACAATTTTCACCTGCTCTCAGCTTTCCTCAATTGCCTGTAGTTCTTTGTCTACAGTTGAGGCCTTGGACATGTTGGTATGTCTATCAGTATCATCTTGTTCAGGTCTAGTTTGGACAGCTATGTTAATGACACTTCATGGGTGTAGGTTCTTGGACATCCTAGGAGACATACCATCACAGCAAACGTACTTTTCTCTGATGGTATGTGCCTGGTCGTATTTTAGCCTGTTACGTAGTGTTTGCTCTATGTCTCTAGGAGGCCTGCTCTTTTTGAGGGGAGGCAGAGAAGTGTGGGTCTGGGGGAGAAGGGAGTTGGTAGGAGAGAGGCTAGGTAGTCAGGAAGGAGGGGAAATTATGGCTGGGATGTAATATATGAGAGAATGAAAAAAATAAAGAAAAAATAAACAATAAAAAGTTCAGGTAAATGGATAAAACTAGAAATGGTTACATTGAATGAGGAAACCATGCCTACAAAGACAAACATCACACGTTACTTTCTCAGACCTCATCCTAGATCCATGTATTCAGAAATAGAGGCCATTGCAGCAAACCCCATCTGGACATATAACACATTATAAAACAACTCCTTTACCTGAAGCCCAGGGGCCACAGTGGAAGAGGTGGTGGAAAAGTCATAAATATTTTAAAATTATTTCTTTTATTTTTGAGAGTATAATAACACATTTCTTCTTCCATCCAAACTCTGCCAAATACCACTCCTTGCTCTTTTAAAAATGTATGGCCTCATTTTTCAATAATTATTTTTGCATACATATATGCATATGTGTCAGGGTATGTGTATGTGTCTGTATATGTACATATTCCTAAATAGAACCTACACAGTGTGTGTTTTCAGGAACTTCCATCCGTAGTTCTCTTTCCTAGGGAGGATGACCTCTCCAACTCCAGCCTTCCTCAGTTGCCTGTAGGTTTTTATGCAGGGTTGACGCTTCTTAGACTTTCCATCTTCACTTTCTGTTACTATTTCAATGTCCTCATTTGTTTATAAACCTCTTGGTTTAATTTTGATGATTTGGCTGAATCTATAAATTTATCCATTTCCTTTAGGTTTTCCAGCTTAATGGAGTACAGGTTTTAAAATATTCCCTTCTAACATTTTGTAATGTTATGGTTTTATTTTCATTTAGTTTTAGAATCATTTTCATTCATTCTTGATTTCTTCTTTGACACATTCATAATTCTGTAATGAGTTATTTAATTTCCATGAGTTTATGTATTTGCTAGAGATTTGTTTGCTGTCTTTTAAGTTTTATTGCTCTGTGTTCAGGTTTGATAAAATAAATTACTTCAATCATTTTGAATTTGTAAAGATTTATTTTGTGTCCCAGGATGTGGTATATTTTGGAGAAGTTTCTATGTGCTACTAAGAAATTATGTGTATTCTTAGATGTTTGAGCAGAACATTCTGTAGAGATTTTAAAGTCCATTTGATATATGATGTCATTTAATTCTGATGTTTTCCTGTTTACTTTTTCCAGATGCTATCTCTAGGGTATAAAATGGTATGTTGAAGTAGCCAACTATTAATGGATTAAGGCTAATTTATGTCTTTAAATCTAGTAGTACATATTTTATGCAATTAGGTCCCCCAGAGGTTGATGCATATATGTTTAGGATAGTAATGTTTTCTTGATTAACTGTTTCCTTGATTAGAATGAAATTTCCTTTCTAATGTCTTTGGATTAGTTTTAGATTAAAGTCTAGTTTGTCAGATATGCTAATAGTGACAACTGCTTGCTTTCTGGTCTCATTTGACAGAAATAGATTTATCCATCCTTTTGTTCCTATATAATATATCCTATCATTAATGCTAAGGTGTCTCTCTTGCAGATTATGAAGAGTGGATTTTTTCCTTTTTACATTCAGTCACTCTGTATCTTTTGATTGAAATTTTGAGGTCACTGGAACTTAAAATTATTATTTAAATGAGTGTGTTAATTCTGAGCGTGTTAATTCTGGTCACTGTGTTGTTGATTTCAGATGTTTTATGTTCTACTGATATTTTAATAATTATGGCTTAATATTTCCATTCATAGTCTCTCTTCTATGCTCATTCTTCTGTTCAACTATAAATACTGCTTCCTATAGTTTTTTGTTGTTTATAAATTAAAAATTGGGCTGTTTATATCATGGAAAGTGTTTCTTTTCTTTTCAGTTATAGGGGGCAGTTTAATGGGTACATCAGTCTCAAGGGGCATTTAGAATCTTAGTCTTTTAGTGTTGAATTGCTTTGCTCCAGACTCTGGACTCTTCAGGCTTTCAAAGCTTCTGTTCAGAAATCAATCAGTCATTATTCCGATGGATTTTCCTTTATGTGTGATTTGTATTTTTTTCTCTTGCAGCTTCAGTATACCTTCTTTGTTCTGTACATTTAGTAATTTAACTATTATAAGCTGTGTGGATTTTCCTTTCTGGTAGTGTCTGATGCTCTGTGTACATATGTCTTTCCTTAGTTTGCAGAAATTTTCTTCTTGTTGATTATCTGGTCTAGACCACTCACTTGGGATTCTTCTTTCTCGTCTATGCCTATAAACTAAAGGTTCACATCTTATATCATTTCCAACATTCCCAGTATGCTCCTTCTTTTTTTTTTCCCCCAAAGACATTGCTTATTTATTTTATATTGTCTACTTATCTTTGAGTTCTGTCAGCCTATATTCTGAGTGGTCCATTCTAATTATAAGGTCTTTCTTTGAATTTTCTAGTTTGGCTTATTGCATTTTCAGGTCTATCTTCATTGCAGCTTGAGTCATCTTCAACATTTTTCTTTACTGAATTCCATTCTCAAGTCCTCAGTTGTTATTCCCATCAGTCTTATGTTTGTATTTTCTTGGGCATCACTCAGGTATTACCTCTTCTTAAGATCCTTCTTATTGAGTTCATTGAGCTGTGCGTATTCTTTAAGTTCTTTAAGTTATTTGATGAAATTTATGAATGTTCTTTTAAATTCTGTGTCCTACAGTTCATCTAAGGTAGTTCTCATTGACAAATTTTCTGCAGGGCTATAGTTTTTTGAGAACAGATACTGGATTGTGCTGTCATATTGTTTGAATTTTTGCAATGAGATATGGATATCTTTTATTGGTTGTAAGTCTGATGTGGTCAGAAGCAACTTGTGAGGGTGAACTATGCCCAAAGGTTAGAAATGGCTTGGGTGGAATGAATTTACAAGGACAAAGCTAGGCTGGGTTGATGTACCAGAATGGGTCTCCTCATCCAAGCTCATTGTGTTGAGATATATCTGGCTGGGTGCAAAGGATGGATTTAGCATAGGAGGGCACTGTGGTTGGTTAGATAAGCAGGGTGAACCCTGAAGAAAGATTAGACATTGACTGTGGAAAAGGCAGGGGTGCCAGGCTAGTCCTGAACACTGGATGTGTAGTCTGGGCTAAGTCTATCAACTGATGCATGGGAAATGGAAATGTAATACATTACACAATGAATTATTATTCAGCCCTTAAAAATAAAATTTAAAGAGATTTCAAGTGTATGATTGGAGCTGGAAACCTCCTGTCATCTTGAGTGTTGTAACCCAGACCTAGGAAGACAAACAGTAAATATTTTCTCACTTGTGGATTTTAGCATTGAATCTTGAGATATGGGTATTTGTTTGAAATATTGTTACAGCTCAGAAAATTACTATTGGTCCATGCCAGGGAAGTTCCATGGGAGAGAAGCTAGGATGTGATATAGAGGGAGAATGGGAATATTTGAGTAGGAGGATGTACAGGAAGGGAAAACTAACTCTAAAGACCTTTTGAAGTTATGGAAACAGAAGATAATGTACACACAAACACACACACACACACACACACACACACACACACACACACAGGAATGTATTATTTCTTTCAAAGCTATTGGCCTTGGAGGTCCCATAGACTCACAGACTTACAGGATATTTCCATTCCATGTGCTTATCCTTCAGAACTTGACACTAAGATTTGTTGCTGAAGACACAACATACCAAAGCTGTAGAAAATGGGAAAACAAGCCAGTGCTGACCTGGAAGCTTCATCCATGATATTTAACACTCATAGTGCAAGAAGGTGGTTTTTATGCTTCACAATGAGAAATGTCATTATCAATTTTTATCCACCCATGAACCTTATGAGCTACAATAATGACTGGCCTGGCAAGACATGAGCAATATGTATTCATATTGATCATGAATATTGATAATGCAATAATATAATGATTGCTAAGGAGGTAACCAAACACTTTCTGATTGGATTTAGGCCTACTCTACAAGGTTGTTCATGCATTACATAATCATCTGGGTCAAGACCCTGTAATTAGACAGGTCACAGACCTTATAGGATAACTCACTAGTATTATTTTGCTAAATAAATGTAGTATTAAACTGACTCCTAATGATTTGAGTGCATCCTTCAGCTCTCTTCAGAGAAGCATCTTCATGCAGTAGATGGCAATTATCTCAGACACACAACCAGCTAACATTCAGAGAATCAGAGACTGCAGAATGCTCAAATTTAAATGGGATGTCTATATTCCACTGGTACCCTTAAGATTCAGGATCATTGTGTAAGAGATAAGAATGAAGGGTAATGGATGATTAATAATGTTTCCTGGACACAACAGGGCAGTTGTGCATATAAATCTATTGTCATAGTAACAACATGCACAAGGTCCTCTCAAGCTCATGCCAGCCAATCTCCCAGCATGAAGGTGGATAATAAATACAAGTAGTCTTACCTCATCTGAGGAGTGATTGGCAACTGATGGCTACCAAGAGAGGGAGAATCAGTTTTCTGTAAGAGTCATGACACTTGGTAGGTTGGATTCACACACTGTTGAGTATTTGGATAACAAACATTGAACACAATGGGCTTTAAAAAAAACACCTGAGTAGGTAGGAAGGTTGATGCATCTGGAGGTGTTTATGAGGAAGGATAGATATGAAAAAAAATTGCATGGATTTCTCAAAGAATTAATACAATAGTATCTTAAAATATAAAAAAATATAACTTATTACTATTAACTTGCTTAACCATTTTTCCATTCCTATTTGTGCCCCTAAATAGGTTTCCTATATCCCAAATCAGCAGGGAGCAATTTTCAGAGATCGACCTCCCATTCCCAGAAGGTGGGGTGGGTGGTTTTTTGTTTTGTTTTGTTTTTTGATTTTTGGTTATTTGATGGGTTCTGAATGTTTGTTTTTACTTACGGGGAATGGTTACAAGTTGTTAAATGGTCTTGCTAAACATTTTAGCCATATAGTACAGATTAACTATCCTACAACCAACACACTAAAAGGAACAGGAATACAGACTTTGTTACCTGTTAGTGGGACACTTTCCCCTAGTGGTGCTGCCATGTAGGCCCTCAGTGCAAGAGGAAGCTCTTAGCCCTCATATGACTGCTGAACTGGGGAGGGGGACTGATATGTAGGGACACCCACTCCGGAGGAACAAGATAGAAGGGAGGAGGGGAAGGTGGAAGGGTCAGATCAAGAGGGGTGGAAAGATAGCCCTGTGAAGGAGAAACAACTTGAAGTAATAAATAAACACAAACATCCAGATTAAAAACAAAAATAAATAAATAAATAAATGTTTAAAGAAAAAATAAGTAAAATTAAAATTAAAAAAAAAAAAAAACAAGGTTTAGGAGGTTAGACCCAGGGATTTCTCTCTTTTTCTTTCTGCTGTCCTTCTTTATCTCTTATGTGGGGGGGGGGAATTGAAAAAAAATCAGGATATAAAGATGATAAAAGAATGATAAAGAAAAAGGGGTAGGGTATTGAATATGCTCTTATATCTTTGTATATTGTTCGAATATATTTGGTTACATTGGTATAGATCTTTGTATATTGATACAAAATTAAGGTTAACTCTTTAAAGTATTGAACCTATGTAATACTTAAAACTACAATGTGAAGTTTTGGCCTTTTGAAAGCAACTGTCACAAACTGTTTAGGATAATTAAGAAATGCAAGCAAATAGTCACTCAAACTTGTCATTTTATTAAGTACTAGTGTAGTGTACCACAGATATTTTCTAAGTTAATCAGAAAGTTGCTAAGAGACAAGCAACATTTGCTTATCCGAATATACTGAGATAGATAGGTGGTCTTCAAAAACCTCAAGACATTTGTAGAATGTGGCATTCAAAGATGTTTTCTTAAGATTTTTTGATGTTAAGATAGGTCAGTTCCTTACATCAACCCCCCCCCCTTCTACTCCAAGTAAATGATGAGCATCTAAGAATCTCTATTTGTATATGGCTGCATTAGTAGCAAGCTTGTCACAGGGTAAGAGAAAGCTCTTGCTTCAACTGTAGACAGAATGCTGCCTGAAAAGGACAAAACTTGAAAGCTGGTAAGTTGACAGCCCAGGTCTGCCAGGACAGGGTAGACAAGTCCTTCATAATTCCTGCTTTACAAGTAATGTCTGTCCGAGATACTGGGCTAAAAGGTTGAAAATAGATTCTCCAATGTTGTAGAGAGTAATTGAGGACTGTCCAGGGAGCCAGTTTTCTGTCATTTCTTAGTTTTGGAAGCTGTTTGTTCAGCATTTTATTTTCCTGTTTATTCAGATATATTTATCCTTCTCAGGTCTCTGATGTGATTGAAGACTAGATAGCTATAGTCTTACAGTTATATTTTAAGTTGTTTAGGAATTAAAAGGATGTTCTATGTCTAAGAAGATTTTTTAAGTTGGTAATGCAAGTTACGAAGGAAACTAAGTTAGGTATAGAACTTTAAACTCTTCAAGATAGATAGATAATAGAATATTATCATTAGTTTCTAAATATGTGTGGACTGGACAGAAGGAATGTAAGTAATAACTTATAATTTTCATAACTGTTGCCTAATTCTTCTTATTGCTTTGTATTGTATTTATTGTTATAAGAAAAAGAGTCTTTTATTGGACTAAAAGGGGGAGCTGTTTGGGGGGAAAAGATACACCTTAAACAAAAAAAAGTGGATAGGTTGGTGAGCAGGGAAGAGGGTGGGAGGCTGGGACCTGAGACCTGGATGGGGAGGAAGGAGGGGATTGTGATTGAGATGTAGCATGAAGAAATAAATAAATGTTGAAAAAATATAACTCTTCAAAAATAAAAAAGTTATTTCCAAAATTGAGTTTTCACTATTGTAAAATGTTAACAAAATGTTTCACATACAGAATTACAGAGTTTGAAAAGGGTATTTGGAACATTTACTACAGACAAAGATTAGTTTACAAACTATTTAAAGAAATTTTATGAATCATTAAGTTTTTGAAGGAAATTTGAATAAGCAATTATGCCAAGCAGAAACTTTAAGACCTAATAAACATATGAAAAATGCTTGAAATCACAGATAAACTGAGAAAGGCTACTTAAAGGGGATTCCATTATACATCCGTAGGCTTAGTTATTTAAATTATCAGCAAATGTCGATGACAATGGGGGGCTCTCAACATCTGAAAATGGGAACACAAATGAACAGCGTTGCTGGAGAGAAGCATTTGCTGCTAAATGACAAATTAAAACTGCAGATAACAGTGGGCATAAAAATAGGAAAGCCATTTTCTCATTTCATTTTTATTGAACAAAACACTAATTTTTCAAACAGACATTTATTTTAAGAAAATAATATATGAAATAATCTGGTTACTATTGTTTGGAAATAAATTGGTATCTTATATAATTATCATTTTATGCAATAAATTGTTGCATAAGACATAATTGTTTAGTTTCTCAGCTCCTTTAGGTATATAAGTGGATTTTGATCTCTAACAGCTTGAAAATTGATTCCTTAAAGAAATGATTGTACATGTATATAAACAAAATTTACTATAAATTAAATATAGCATGTGACAAAGACTTTCTTGTACTCTGTGGACTGTGTCTGAGCTCTCCTAAGAATTTCATTTCTGATGCAGACGTTTAAATTTCATGTGGTCAGGTTTGTTGATTCCTGAAACAATTTACTGGGTGACTGGAGTATTTTCTCTTCAGAAAGTCCTTTGACTGTACTTCTGACTTGAAGTTTACTCCCTGTATTTCTCTGTAGAGTTTTGGCATTTCAAGTTTTAAATTTCAGTTAGTGATACATTTTGAATTGGTTTTTGTGCAGAATAAGAGATGTCCATCTAATTTGATTCTGTATATGGTTATGTGGTTTTTCCAGAACCTTTTCAGAATAGAAATTACCACATACATTGTTTTGATTGTCTTTTTTCTTTTCCTTTATTTTTTATTTCTTCAAGTTACATCTCGACCGCAGTCCCCTCCCTATTCCCCCTCCAGTCCCACCCTCCCACCCTCAACCCCCCATCCTCTAATGTTTGCTTGGAGAGAGAGAGAGAGAGAGAGAGAGAGAGAGAGAGAGAGAGAGAGAGGATGAATAGGGAGGAGCTGGAATAGAATACACAGAATCAAAGTATATTGTATAAAGTATTTTTAATTAAAATTTACTGCATTTACACAACTATGTGAAGATTGGGGAGAAACAATAGTAAAATTACTAGTTTCATATCTGCACTTCAATTTTCCCTCTGTCCTCTCCTCCAGCCCCTTACTTACTTCAGGATTTGAGAGAGTAGGCCCTGCACCTCAACTGGACAGCATAATACAATTGAACCTAGATGTGGCATTTGCAGTCCCAGAACCAGGGCTTTGACTTGTTCCACCCCAACATCTATCCAATGGATGAGCTGCTGGAGTGCATGAAAAGTCTGGTTCTACAGATTCAAAATTGCTGGATCTCCTTGACACAGAGCAAAAACAGAATATCTGAGGGGAGTACTAGTGAGATTTCAGTATTGACAAAACAACAGAAGCAAGAAGCATCATGCCATATAGGGGAGTCACGGTGATGAAAATTTACAAGTAAAAACTTGTGGACAAAAGAGACAAGTGTGTGACACACTGAGACACACCACAGCTTCCAAAATGAGGTTTGTTTTTTCTTTATTGGGAGTGGATGCAAAGGTGGAAGTCAAGTCTGAGGGGAGGTGATAGGTGAGTGAGATCAGTGTGCATGATGTGAAACTCAAAAAAACAAAAAATAAAAAGTGAAAGAAAAAAAGACATGTCAGCATCAGAGCCTCTGTTTCCCAGGTATTTCCATTAACTACGAAATCATGCATCACTCTACAAAGGAATGAATAGTTGTAGCTACATAAAATTCATATATTATGTACATAGAGTTAAACTTCATTTCCATATACATATTCCCAAAATTTAATTAATAAAAAACAATATTGAAAACTACAGGTCATTAAATGGTGAACTGCACTGATACGACAGTTCTGTGATTAAGAAAAATAGCACACAATTATCAAGACTTAGGGTTTCTTTTTAAATGGAAAGTATTAAGTTCAGCAGAAACTTTCATATTGATTTTTTTTGGGGGGGAGGACACACAGAAATAGTGCCTGCTATAAAGGAGAAAACAATTTTTCCATCAAATTAAGTAAGATAAGATTAAACTACTTAAATGTATTGTATACTTTACTTATTTTGTTCTAGTGAAGTATTAACTGCCAGAAATTCTGAAAAAAAAAAAGTTTTAGCATTTCACAGGCTAACCTTACTGTGAGTTTTTGTTTAATGGAGATAAATTAAAATCAGGGTAAATTTTGCAGCTGACATTTCTAAATCAAAGAACTTTCCCAGCATTGCACATTCAATTACAGATTAAATTGTGTCAAGTTAATTACAAAGTCTTGGACTAGAGAAACATTAGACTTGCCAATTTTGAAATATTTTTGGTCTAAAGGTTCACTATGAAGGGCTGAATTTAGTCTTTCTACCATATATTTTTTAATGTTTATTTATTACTTCAAGTTACATCTCCATCATAGCCCTCTCCCTCCACCCCTCCCAGTCCCACCCTCCTACCCTCTCACCCTTCCCACTGAATGCATAATTCTTTTTTTTTTTTCAGTCCAACAAATGGTTCTTTCTCTTATAACAGTAAATACAGTACAAAACAACTGAAAAAAATAGGCCACAATTCTGACAGTTATATGGCTTGGCATACATTCTCAATGTCTAGTCCATATGTATTTGGCCCCTGACTTTAACAATCTACTATCTAACTATCTCCATGAGTTTAAAGTTCTCTATCTAACTCATCCTTCATACTAACTTGCATCACAATTTTAAAAACATCTTCTTAGATCCAGAACGCCCTCTTGATTCCTAAACAACTCAAAATTTAACTATGAGACTCTAGCTATCTATTCTTCAATGACATACCCGTGGCTGCCTCCACAGTTCCCATTTTCTCTCCATACATTACAGCATCAATCTTCAGCTGTTTGGCCCCGTTTCTCTGACAGACATTGATTGTAGAGCAGGAATTATGAAGGACTTACCTACCCTGTCTTAGCAGAGCTAGGCTATTGACCTTCCTGCTTCCAAGTTTTGGTATTGATCATTGCATATTAATGCAAAATTAAGATTGTATTGGACTACACCAGTACTGATCTTAGTATATTGATACAAAATTAAGAGAATATTTGGCCACATTGGTATTGATCTTTGTATATTGTTACAAAATTAAGGTTAATATTTCTTAAAGGTATTGTACCTTGTAGGGGTTAGATAAATTAGATTTAGAAAATATATAGGAGTTTCTGATACTGTCTCTTAATTTGGGGCCTGAAGAGCATTATCAGCATGAAGTCAGCAAAAGCAGGAAAGACTTAATAGACTGAAAAACAAGGTTGAAGTCAGGAAAAATATGAAAGACTCAATAGACTTGAAGAAACAAAGTATCTGACCTGACATTGTTTTCAGCTGCTAAGTGGGCAGATCCCAAATTAAGATGAAACAGAGTTCCTCCTATTTAAGGACAGTGCATGGAGCCCAGAAGGAGAAGAGGCCCCTGATGCTAGAGAGCTCCAAGAGTCCTGCTGTAAAAAGGGCTGGCCATTGATGGCCAGCTCTCTCCCTGAAGCAGAAAGAAGCGGTGAGCAAAGAAAGCCTGAGCAAGACACCAAAAGCCCAAGGACTGGACCCTGTGGCTCGGCTTTTGCCTGGAGGGGTTTGATCTGTCTGATCAGTGGCCTAGGGGAAACTGTGCCTGGCTTTAAGGACTGAGGCAGAGCAGATGAGTTCCTGATTCAGAAGAAGTAAGTTGGCCTGCAGACGGCTGGGGTCTCCCACAGAGAAGAAAGCATGAAGCCTTATTTAAGGTGAGACTGCAATAACCAACTTACCCTGAGGAACCTGCATCTGAGAGATCCAGAAAAAGGACTGCTAAGTGCGTTAAAGAATCTACAACAAAGACTGTGTTCCTGATGACTGAGGACCTGCCCCAGAGACTGTATCATTCTAAAAGGTTATGAAAGTAGTTGTTATAATTATTAATAGGTTTAGTGGATAGGTTAAAGGGGTTGTAGGAATTTATAGGATTAATAGTTAAGAAATTGTTGGTGTTTGTTATAAGTGAATTTAGTAATAAATAAATAAGTGTTAAATAATAATTTAAAAGTTCGGTTACAGGTGGCGCTCAATGTGGTAAGGCATTATGGGTAATTTTATTTTCAAAACTATAGAGAAAACTGCAGATTTTGAAACTATGATGCCAGTTGTTGACAATATGGCAATGTTTACTGCTGACCTCTACACTGTTTTTCAATCAGACTGAATGTTTTATGCTGTTTACTTTTTTTTATTTTATTGGTTTGTCATAAGGAAGACGTCTGTTACACAATTAAAAATTATGGAAATGCAGATTGAGGAGCTTAAGAAAATTCTGGCAGGGCAGGTGACTGGAACTGAGAAAATGGCAAGTTCTTTTCTAGCTAGGTCTCCACAGTCGCCGCATGTACCAGTAGAAAAGCCGCCGCATGTGCCAGTAGGAAACCAGGTAGGTGGTAGTGCTGATGTGGAACCAAGTGTGCCCCCAGAGGAGCTGCATGGTACTGCACAATCACCATCAGCTTTTCCAGTTATGTTTCAAATTAGGCCTGATAATAACGGTCAACTCAATCAGGAATTAACATGGCGTCCAATAGACATTTTGGATTTAAAAAGATTTAAGGAGTCTATTGTCTCTTAAGGAATGCACTCATCATTCGTTAAACAGATGCTAAATAATTGGGCTATACAAAATAGAGTCATTCCCCAAGATTGGAAGGGACTGATATCAGCTGTGCTAGAAGGTAGCCAGCAATTACAATGGTTGTCATGGTGGAGACATGAAGCCACAAAATTAGAGCAGCAAAATATGGCAAGGGGAATAAATGTCACAACCCACCAAATGCTTGGTGAGGGACCTTATGCTGACATACGGTTACAGACTCAATTTGAAGATGTTGTCATCGAACAATGTCGTGTTGCAGCTCTGAGGGCCTGGGATATGGTGGCTGAGGGTGGGAAAAGGTTTACTTCATTTACCAAGATAATACAAGGTCCTCAGGAAACCTTCTCAGACTTTTTAGGGAGATTGATTTCAGCTGTGGAGAGAGATGTAGATAACCCTGATGCCAGACAGGACTTGATAAATGCCTTGGCATATGAAAATGCAAATGCTGAATGTCAAAGGGCAATTAGGCCATTGAAAGCTCGAGGAGCCCCAGTAGATGAATGGATAAGAGAAACAGCTGATATTGGTTTTCAAGAGCATCAGACTAATGTCATAGCACAAGCAGTTGCTAGGGGTCTTAATGAGTGCTTTAAAAATGGTGAACTTGGTCATTTCCAAAGATATCGTAAGGCTGAATCCTCCAGAACTCGAAATGATAGGTGCCTGGACTCTGCAGAACATGGTCATAGAAGGGAACGAATGGCTTTTAATGGCGAACATGGTCGTAGAAGGGAACGAACAGCTTCTAATGGCAATAGAAGGTTAAGGTCTCCAGGATTTTGTACTCGTTGTGGAAAAGGTAAACACTGGTCCCGGGATTGTAGAGCTGAAACGGATGTCAGAGGTAACCCCTTGCTGGGAAACGAGGCCTACCGGTTCAGGCCCCCCAAAACAATGTGAACCGTCGTTCATCATCCAACCAGAGGGAAACAGACAGGCAGGAAGTACAAAATTAACTATTGCTGATCTTTTACAGGCTACTGAAGGTACTACAGTTTTAGATTTGACCACAGATCAATCTAAAACATTATCCAAAACAGATGAATGTTATATGTTAACTACTGGTACCTATGGTCCTTTACCATCAGGGACAATAGGATTAATATTTGGAAAAAATGGATTAACTTGTCAAGGATTCTTTATTCATCCATGTATTATAGATGGAGACTTCAAGGAAGAAATTAAAATTATGACATCCGTATGGAAAGAGATGACAATTAATGCAGGGGACAAAATTGCCCAACTGCTGCTGTTTCCTTACACCAAGGGCAAGGTTGTTCCAATAGACAGAACAGGAGCAGTCGAAAATAGTGGAAAACGTGTGTATTGGCAAACAATGGTGAGTGATACGAGACCAAAATTAAAAATACAAATGAATGGTATTGAAATAGAAGGATTGCTTGACACAGGAGCGGATGTCACTGTCCTCTCACATGAGTCTTGGAATTCAAACTGGCCACTTCAAAGGGTTCCTACGCATTTTATAGGAATTGGTAAATTATCACATGTAAAACAAAGTGTACGATGGCTTAACTGTGTGGGACCAGAAGGGCAAACAGGGAAGTTGAGACCTTATGTGGCTGATGTACCCATAAATTTATGGGGATGGGATCTCTTACAACAATGGGGTACTCAAATTAATATTCCTACAATGCCAGAAATAACAAATGATGAAATGATAGATGCTTTTGAGGAAGGTATTGATATGCATACTCAACAACAATTGCAAGCAATGTCTAGTGTCCAAACACAGGACACCCCAGACATTGAGATTATAGATACTTTTGAGGAAGGTATTGATGTGAGTACTCAACAACTGCAAGCTATATCTAGTGTCCAAACACAGGACACCCCAGGTATTGAGTTTCCAAATTTATACTAGGGGCCACTGCTGAAATTCCAACAGCCTTACCCTTGAAATGGCTATCAAATAAACCAGTGTGGCAAGAGCAGTTTCCCATAACAAAGGAAAAATTGGAGGCTCTTGAGCAATTGGTAAAAGAACAGCTGGAGGCTCGTCATATAGAAGAGTCTACCAGCCCATGGAATTCTCCTGTGTTTGTGGTAAAAAAGAAATCAGGTAAATGGAGAATGGTAACAGATTTAAGAGCTGTGAATAGAGTAATTCAACCTATGGGTACTTTGCAGCCTGGTACGCCTTTACCTTCTCTGTTACTAAAGTCATGGCCTTTAATAGTAATTGATTTAAAAGACTGCTTTTTCTCAATTCCATTGCATAAGAATGATAGGGAAAGGTTTGCCTTCTCTGTACCTACTCTTATAACAGTAGGCCAATCAAGAGGTATCATTGGAATGTACTTCCACAGGGGATGTTGAATAGTCCAACTCTGTGTCAATATTTTGTACAAAAACTATTAGAAATAATGCATAAGCAGTTTTCTCAATCTATTATCTATCATTATATGGATCATATTTTGTTGGCTGATTCTGATGTAGTTGTTTTAGAGAACTTATTTAAGGAAATGCAAAGAATTCTACCACTATGGGGATTAAAAATTGCTCCTGAAAAAATACAAAGAGGAGATTCAATCAACTATTTGGGTTATAAAATAAGTCAACAGAGAATAAGATCGCAAAAGGTACAAATCCATAGAGACCAATTGAAAACTCTTAATGATTTTCAAAAATTAATGGGAGATGTAAATTGGCTAAGGCCCACCCTTGGTTTAAGTACTCATGAGTTAAGTAATTTGTTTCAAACATTACAAGGGGATTCAAATATAAACAGTCAAAGATGTTTAACTGCTGAGGCAGAAAAGGAATTAATGTTGGTAGAACAAAGATTGCAAGATGCATACATAGATCGAATTGATCCCCAACTTGATTGTATTTTGGTCATTTTACCATCAACTCATTCTCCTACAGGGCTTATTGTGCAACGGGAAGATAGTATTATGGAATGGATTTTCTTACCACATAAACAAAGTAAAAAATTAAAGACATACATAGAAAAGATATCTGAATTAATTGTAAAAGGTAGAATAAGACTACGTCAATTATCAGGAATGGACCCGGCTGAAATAGTAGTGCCTCTTACTAATGCTGAGATTATGTCATTGTGGGTAATCAATGAAGATTGGCAAAGAGCTTGCAGTAATTATTTGGGAGAAATTAATAACAAATTTCCAAAAAGCAAACGTATAAAATTTATAAAAAGAACTACTTGGATTCTTCCTCGTATTGTAAAGGGAACACCAATTCCTGATTCACCAACCTGCTATACTGATGCTAACAAGTTGGGAATGGCAGGTTATAAGACAGACAAAATCAGCAGGGTAATCAAAAGTCCATATACCTCAGTTCAAAAAGCAGAATTGTATGCAATCCTTGTGGTGTTATTAGATTTTCCAGAGTCTCTTAACATAATTACAGATTCTCTATATGCAGAAAGAGTTGTGTTGCACATAGAAACTGCTGAATTTATTCCCGATAATACAGAATTAACTTCTTTATTTATACAATTGCAACAGGTCATCAGAGGTAGAAATAATACATTATATATAACCCATATTCGATCCCATACAGGTCTGCAGGTCCACTGGCACAAGGAAATGAGGAAATTGACCAGTTACTCATAGGAAATGTGTTGGAAGCCTCAAAATTTCATCAGAAACATCATGTTAACAGTTCAGGTTTAAAGAAAAAATTCTCTATTACCTGGCAACAAGCCAGGGAAATAATTTAAAAAATGTCCTACGTGTTCTCTGTATAACCAAATTCCATTACCTGCTGGTAGTAACCCTAGAGGTACTAAAAAGAATGAAATTTGGCAAATGGATGTTTTTCACTTTGCAGAATTTGGAAAACAAAGGTACGTACATCATACCATTGATACATACTCAGGGTTTCAATGGGCAACTGCTTTAAGTTCTGAAAAAGCTGATTGTGTTATTGCACATTTGTTAGAAATAATGGCATTTATGGGTGTTCCTGCACAAATTAAGACTGATAATGCTCCTGCATATGTATCTAATAAGATGAAGCAATTCTTTGCATATTATAATATAAAACATGTTACTGGTATACCACACAATCCTACAGGACAAGCAATTGTAGAAAGAGCTAATCGTACCTTAAAAGAGATGCTTTTTAAACAAAAGGGGGAATTAAAGAATCCCAGGGATAGATTACACAATGCATTGCTAACTTTGAATTTCCTAAATGTTGGTGAAAAGGGTACCACTGCAGCTGAGAGACATTGGGTTATACAAAAAACTGAGGAATTAAATCAACCAATATATTATAAGGATATGTTAACTTTAGAGTGGAAACCTGCAATGGTTTTAAGATGGGGACGTGGTTATGCCTATGTGTCTACAGGGAATGAAAAAATGTGGTTACCAACAAAACTTATAAAGATTAGATCTGACCAGAGAGAACCTCCCATTAGCTGAAATATGAATGTCTTTGCATGGTAAGAATATTTTATTAAGTTTATGGTGTTCATGATATTCCAATCTTTTATCCAGGATGGACAGAGTTTATGCCTTTAAATGGACTTACAAAGTTGTTCTATGCCTTCCATTTGCTCAAATTTAGAGCAAAAATTTATTTTCAGAGCCAAGGACTGAATGACAATAACAACAAGACAAATGGGCCAGAAGATTCAACCTAACATACTGCTTCAATCACTGTTTTCTTAAAAACTTTGCATGCAAATCATTTTTAAAAGCGCTAGTCCAAAAAATGATCGATCTTACAGAGACTGGACAATAAAAGCTATAGGTAACTTTCCCGAGAATTGGCCAATATCTCAATTTTTGAAGGGTACCCGAAAATATTTACACTCCATTCCCAAAAGATGGGTTGGAAGCTTTTTGTTATGTTATGTGTTGTGATTGTTTGTTGTCATCTGGAATGAATGGATATATGTTATGTGTTGTGAATTGGATTTGAGGATTTTCTTTTTTCCCTCATTCTATTTTTTGTCTCTTTTATTATTAAAAGCTTAAGATTATTTTGTTATATTGGTAGAAATTTAAGATTCTGTTTATTGATGCAAGTTTAAAAAATGTTTTGTATGTAATAGAAAGTAAGTTTATTGATAAGAATTTAAAATGTTTTGTTTGCTTTAATGTCTTTTTCAAAAGATGTAAATACAACTATGTAATGTGAGAAGTTTAAGGTTATTTTAACACTTGCTTTAATGTATATTGATAAAAATTTAAAGTTAGTTTATGTATTGTACATAGACAATTTATTTACATTGTATATGTAGATATTATGTAGATTTATTTTTTACTTTACTAGAAGGGGGATATATAGGGGTTAGATAAATTAGATTTAGAAAATATATAGGAGTTTCTGATACTGTCTCTTAATTCGGGGCCTGAAGAGCATTATCAGCATGAAGTCAGGAAAAACAGGAAAGACTTAATAGATTGAAAAACAAGGTTGAAGTCAGGAAAAACAGGAAAGACTCAATAGACTTGAAGAAACAAAGTATCTGACCTGACATTGCTTTCAGCTGCTAAGTGGGCGGAGCCCAAATTAAGATGAAACAGATTTCCTCCTATTTAAGGACAGTGCGTGGAGCCCAGTGGAGAAGAGGTCCCTGATGCTAGAGAGCTCCAAGAGTCCTGCTGAAAAAAGGGCTGGCCATTGATGGCCAGCTCTCTCCCTGAAGCAGAAAGAAGCGGTGAACAAAGAAAGCCTGAGCAAGACACCAAAAGCCCAAGGACTGGACCCTGTGGCTCGGCTTTTGCCTGGAGGGGTTTGATCTGTCTGATCAGTGGCCTAGGGGAAACTGTGCCTGGCTTTAAGGACTGAGGCAGAGCAGCTGAGTTCCTGATTCAGAAGAAGTAAGTTGGCCTGCAGACGGCTGGGGTCTCCCACAGAGAAGAAAGCATGAAGCCTTATTTAAGGTGAGACTGCAATAACCAACTTACCCTGACGAACCTGCATCTGAGAGATCCAGAAAAAGGACTGTTAAGTGCGTTAAAGAATCTACAACAAGGACTGTGTTCCTGACGACTGAGGACCTGCCCCAGAGACTGTATCATTCTAAAAAGTTATGAAAGTAGTTGTTATAATTATCAATAGGTTTAGTGGATAGGTTAAAGGGGTTGTAGGAATTTATAGGATTAATAGTTAAGAAATTGTTGGTGTTTGTTATAAGTGAATTTAGTAATAAATAAATAAGTGTTAAATAATAAGTTAAAAGATCGGTTACAGTACCTAGTAATGCTCAAAAAAGAAATGTGAAGTTTTGGCTTTTTGCTATCTTTCTACCTATATTGTGTGCCTACAACTCTCAGCTTATACTCTGTCACTGTGAGGATCTACAGTTAATTAAAAAAATATTTTAATAGTGAATAATATGCTTTAGGACTAATTTATTGGAGATTTTGATGAAATAGTTCCAGTGAATGAAGAGCAACCACATGCCTAAAGAGGCCTAGTAAAGACTGTGACCTTCATGTTCTGTTTGTGGCACGTGCTTTTCAGAATGTGACTGATATTTCCACCCACTGTAATACCAGAGGAAATCAACCATGCTTCCTCAAACCTGTGTACTGTTGTCCTCTTACTCCAGTCTTCTAATGTATTAATTATATTTCTCAGACTAGTGCATCTTCAGTTAATAATTTAAGTATACTTTGAACTTCAAAGGTCCTTAGGAAATATGCACTGCACTTCAGAACATAAACAAACAAACAAACCAATAAGCAAACAAAATACCAAATTAAGCTTAATTCTTTTTTATTTCAACACTTATTTCTTCAAATTACATCTCAGTCATAGTCCCCTCCTTCCTCCCTATCCCAGTCCCACCCTCCTACCCTCTTCCTCACTCCCTTCTATCTTCTTTTTTTTTTAAATTGAGATATATCATTTTCCCCCAATATCTTCCCCATTTTAGTCCAACAAAAGGCCCTTTTTCTTAAAACAATAAATATATGCAAAACAATAAGAACAATTAGGCAACAGTTATGTAAATTATAAGGTATAACATATATTCTCAATGTCTAGTACATACATATTTGGCAACTTATAATAATATTCTATTATCTATCTATCTCAATGATTTTAAAGTTCTATACCTAACTCAGTTTCTGTCCTAACTTGCATTAGCAACTTAAAAATTCTTCTTAGACCTAGAACATACTTTTACTTCCTAAACAACTTAAAACTTAACTGTGAAACTATTACTATCTAGTCTTCAAGCACTTCAGAGACCTGAGAAGGATAAATATATCTGAATAATCAGGAAGTGAGGAGAAAAGAGCTTCCAAAACTAAGAAATGACAGACAACTGGCAGTCTGGTCAGTCCCCAACTTCTCTCAATACTTTGGAGCATCTATCTTCAGACTTTTGGCCCTGTTTCTCTGACAGACATTAATTGTAAAGCAGGAATTATAAAGGACTTGTCTACCCTGTCTTGACAGAGCTAGGCTGTTAACTTACCAGCTTCCAAGTTTTGTCTTTTTGGACAGAATTCTGTCTACAGTTGAAGCAAGAGTTTTCTCTTGCCCAGTGACAAGCTTCCTACTAATGCAGCAATCTCCAAATGGAGATTCATAGATGCTCATTATGTACATGGAGTAGAGGAGGAGTGATGTCAGGAGCTGACATGCCTAAACATCGAAAAAAATCTTAACTTAAGAAAACATCTTTAAATGCCATATTCTACAGACCTCTTGAGATTTTTGAAGACCACTTATCTATCTCTGTATGTATCTGTTTGTCTCTTAGCAACTTGATTTCTGATTAACTTAGAAAACATCTGTGATATATTACACTAGTACCTAACAAAATCACAAGTTTGAATGACCATTAGTTTGCATTTCTTAACTATCCTAAACAGTTGTGATAGTTGCTATCAAAAGACCAAAACTTCACATTGTATTTGTAATAATTACATAGGCATAATACCTTAAAAAGAGTTAACTTAATTTTGTATCAATATACAAAGATATGAGTAGATTCAATAATCTACCCCATTTTCTTTATTATTCATATATCATGTCTGAATCCCTTTTTTTTTAAGTCTTCCCTCCACCCAGACATAGAAGAGAAAGAAGGATAGAGAAAAGAAAAAGAGAGAAATCCCTGGGTCTAACCTCCTAAATCTTGTTTAACAAGACCATTCAACAACTTGTAACCAATCATCCTAAATAACAACAAACATCTATAACCCATCAAATGACCAAAAACAAAAACCAAAAAACAACAACGACAAAAAACCCCAAAAACATTCACCCCACAATTCTGGGAATGGGACATTGCTCTCAAAATTTAATTATTCATCTACGAGCAAAAATACAAGAGCCTTTGCCTTTTCATCAACCTAGCAAAGTATAATAATTGAACATTATACACAGAAACACACACAGTAATGCTCCTAATTTAAACACAGATAATACGTACATGCATATTACAGTTGCTGTTTATCTACCATATTATATATAATATTTATTTTTGACATAGCAATGCTATTAAGATAAAACATGAATAATTAATTACTGTAATTCAAAGAATTTAATTCAATTTTTAATTGATTCCAAAGAATTGCATAACTATCTCTTAGTTATCTTAATTTATATCACCACATGGAGACATCTAATATCTGTGATCTTTTTCCCACATTCTGTTGCTTAACCATTTCAATGCTTAGCAGTATGGACAAGGTTGAGTCTTGGTAGTCCATGGAAACAGGACTGCACAGTCTGTGCCTTTTGTGACTGTTTTCCTTCATTCATGTTCTTTTCAATTATCTCTCTGCTGAAGATCACATATATTATTATTTTCTTATTCTAATAACTAAAATAATGCATTCTTGTATATATCCACCACATAATTGAACTTCATTAGTTGATAGATATGTCATACTTATATGTGTTATTATCAAAAATGCTGTGCAAAAATATTGAGACTCGTACAATATAGTGTTTCAATTTATTTTATTTAAGGAAATATCTATTTGCATTTTGATGACATTAAATCAATTTTTGCTATATCGATTCACATTTGTTCTTTTTATGTTCTCTGTGGTGGTTTGGATGAAAATGTCTTCCCCTAGGCAAACAGTGGTTTTAGCGGGTGACATCATTGTTTTAAGTGTAGTCTTGTTGGAGGAAGTGTGTCACTGGGGGCAGCCTTTGAGATTTCAGAAGATCAAGCTAGGCCAGTGTCATTCTCTCTTCCTGTTTCAGATGTAGAACTCTCACCTATATCTCAGCACTATGTCTGCCTGCATGACATCATGGTGATGTCTCTGAACCTCTGAACTGTAACCCAGCCCAATGAAAGGTATTCCTTAATAAGAGTTGCTCATGGTGTCTCTTCACATCAGTAGAAATCCTAAGATGTTCTACAGAATGTCCTTTGAGAGATAGGCACTTTTCAATCCATTCTTTTATTTCATGAGCTGAGTTTAAACATTCTAAGTGTTTTTTTTTATGAAACATAAAGTTTTTGTTTCATATTGTACTTTTCTTCTTTTATCTTTTGTTATTTTCACATTGAGTGGTTAATCCGGGTACACACTTTGCCAAATTCACGGTGACCATGATTTACAGTGAGATTATTAATAAACATTTCTGACTTTTACTTGTTGGTTGTAAGATCATTGTTCACTATAGATTTTGTATTTTGTATAAAAACCCTATGTTCTGTAGATTGATTGGGAACCTTATAAAATCTGCAATGAAGTCCTAACGGTTTCTTCAGAATGAGATTTGGTGTAAACAAACATTACAGATAAAATTACTTAACAGGTAGAAATCATAAGGAAATAAAAACTGTATTTGAGGAGAGAAATATAATGGACAAATGTTATGTAACTGCACTAAAACTACCATTTCACAGCTGTAGACAAAGGCATTCCACTATCTGCGCCAACACCAGACCAACAGGAAAGACAAAAAAGGTAATGAACTCAGTCTGATAAGAAGCACTGATGAAGGGTTCATGGCTCTTTCCATTTTTTTTGCTTTGGCAATTGCTCAAAGACATACTTTTGTCCCTCACCCGTGTTACTCAAGGATATACTTTTATCCCTCACCCCTGTTACTCAAGGACACACTTTTGTCCTCCACCCCTGTTATTTGTTTTTCAATATCTGCAGACAAAGATTTTTCTTATATGATCACAGAATAATGATCAAACCAAATAGATTAGTTTTACTATAGTAGTATGATGCAAACTATAGAGATTCTTTTTTTTCCACATTTAATGCATTTTCCCACTAATATTTTTTCTTCTATGCTGAATAGTCAGTGACTCCCTGTTGGATGTGGCTCCAGAGGTTTGTGGTTGGATATAGGTGAGATTCAAGCAACTTTAAACCCCTGGAATCTCAAAATTGAGATTGGCACAGAAGGAGAGAGGCAAGCTATCTCTCTGCTTCTGCCTGCCTCTGGAGCAGGTGGACACAGCCCCCAAACAGCTACCTTCCCTGTGAATATAGAAACAACCCTACAATAGGCCACAGGTATCTCAGTCATATACCCTGCATCTGGGACCTTTCCCCCATGTAAAATATAGCATGGTCAGCATCTCAGTCTCAGCCAGTAGAATGCATTAACCCCTGAAAAATCCCTCCACAGTTTCCATGGTTAAAAAAAAAGCCCCCATTCATCTCAGATTTGGGGAGATTTAATATACTTAGAGGATATTTGAGAGATTTGATAGACATGGAGTAGATTTTATAGATTTTGGGAGATCCATGACCAACATGACACCTAAGCTAAAAGTAAGAGGAAAGCTGGTTCAACAAATAGCTGCCTCTGAGTTTTGATTACTCCAGAGTGAACGTTTGGCTTTGGACAATGCTTTTCTCCAACAACAACAGCACTTTAATGAACCCACCATGCCTTCTTTGGCCCTGAATAATGATCCCTTGGGACTCCAACAGCAGCCAGCTTGACCCTGCTTGCTCTGGGCCCCCAAATGCATTGATAATTTCCCTTGAGGTCTCACTTGCACATGGTGTGAAAGCCACCTTAATGGGCAAGTTCAGCCCGATTTCCACCCACAGACCAGGACACGTGTTCATCTTCCCCTTCCTGGAGCTCTACAACTTCTACTCTAAAGTTCCCCAATACTACATTTTAGAGTAAGCGACACTGAGCTTGGAGTAGGCTGTTGGTGTGGCAACCTGAAATGTGGAAGTGGCTGTAGAAGTGGGCAACAGGTAGAGATTGAAATAATTTTTAAGTAGTTGGTAACAAAATGCAGAAATATAAGTGTGAGAGGCGACTCTGTTTGTACCTCAGAGAGAAGGTAGGAAATGTAGAAAGCTTCTACCTCAGCAAACCAGAAACAGAGACATAAAAACAGAGGATGGATCCAGGGAAATCACAGAACAATGCAGTTAGCTTATAAGAAACTAGAGATATCCCTTCTTTAGATGACAGAAGAAGTTAACTGGGGTCCAGAAAACCAGATCTGTGCAGTTATGAACCTGGATGGATGGCACAGAGACTTTCCCAGCACAGTGTCTGCTGCTGATTCCCACTGCCTCTTGTAAGAATGGAAAAGAGCCTGCAGAGCCTTGAAGAAAAAAAAATAAAGTATTTATAAAAAAAAAAAAAAAAAAAAAAGAAAAAAATAATAAAATAAAAAAAAAAATTTTTGTAAGATTTAAAAAAAAAAAAAAAAAAAAAAAAAAAAAAAAGAATGGAAAAGAGAGCAGGAGGGAAGTGCTGGTAAGTTCAAAGGAATCAGACAGAGTTGTACACAGGTCTTCAGTGGCTTTCAGCAATCAAGAGCATATGTCTGTGTATAATCTTTCTTTAGATAAATTTATGGTTCAGTATTTATATTACTTTTGTTGCTTAGAATGTAATTTTCATTCTTTCTTTTTCTGACTGTGAAATTGCTGTACTGTAGAATTACAGATTTTCCCTTGTTGATTATTATATTTTTAATGTAACTTTAAGTTCATGGAAAAACTAAGAAGAAATTGCACATATTCATGATAATGCCCTTGCTCCCAACCCAGGATCGGGGCTCCCAGCATCAGCATCCACAACAGCATCCTTCCTTCATCATTAGCACCACACCAGTCAATAACACAACTCCCAACATTAGTATCCCTACCATGGTGGTACGTTCTGCAATGAGTGAACCTAGTATGATGCTAATTATCACACTTGAAATTTAGTTCTGACTGTTGAGCTTATTCCCTAATGACCTGCTAATCTCACTTACTCATTATGATAGGCTTTTATAATGTGATTTTAAAAGATTTTTTAAACATATGGATTTGAATACTCTATGTGATGTATAATATTGGTTATCAACTTGACTACCTCTCTAATCAACTAAACCCCAAGCAGCTGGATACATATGTAAAGGATTTTCTCTCTTGGATCACTTGAGGTCTGAAGACCTTTTCTATATCTAGGCCATACCTTCTGGTGGCAGAGCACCTTAAAGGACATGGATGAAGGAAGCTTTTACTTTTTATCTGCCTGCTCTCACTGTCACTGGCTTCTGTGCCATCAATGCTGCCAAGTTCATCAGTGCTGCTGGGTGAGGCTCCTTCCCTGGTATTAGAACCTACTTCAGGATTTGAAGCAGAGTTTTAGGACAAAAGCATCATATTTGGATTGCTCAGGCATTCAGTCTTGTGTACTGAACTGGAAGATCCTTGGCTTTTCCATTGGGAAATTGCCATTGTCGGGTTATTTGGACCATAGTCTGCAAGCCACTCTAATAAATCACACACACACACACACACACACATATATGCACATACACAGATGTGTGTGTGTGTGTGTGTGTGTGTGTGTGTGTGTGTGTGTGTAACATTTCTGCTCCTTTCAAGATCCCTAAGATCATCTACAAACAACAATGGTCTGATGTTTTGCTTCAGCCTTGTAATTTCTTTTAGTCTTAATCTCATCAACTGGCCATAGAGGAGCATCTGAATTGAGACCTACCTTACAGTGAGACCTACCTTATGGTGGTGGAAACAGCTCCTCTTGCTCTTCACTTTTTTATCTTCTTTTTTCTTATGTTTATTTATTACTTCAGGTTACATCTCCATCACAGTGTCCTCTTTCAACCCCTCCCAGTCCCACCCTCCACCCTCTACTCCCATCCCTTCCATCACACTCTTTCTTTCAGAGTGGAGTGTCCCTACATATCAGTCCCCTGCCCCAGTTCAGAAGTCATATGAGGGTCAAGAGCCTCCTCAAAATGACAGCACATGCTGGTGAGGTTGTGGAGAAAGGGGAATTCTCCTCCATTGCTGGTAGGAGTGCAAACTTGTACAACCACTATGGAAATTAGTCTGGCAATATCTTAGAAAATTTGGAATAGCTCTACCTCAAGACCCATTCATAACACTTCTGGATAAACATTCAAATGATTCCTCACCACACCACAAGGACGTTTCCTCATCTATGTTCATAGCAGCCTTATTTGTATAGCTAGAAACTGGAAACAACCCAGATGTCCCTCAACCGAGGAATGAATAAAAAAAAAAAAAACCACTGTGGTACATCTTCATTATCTTCTATTCATCATCTGCCACACATTTTGCACACTGTGTGATGCTAGCTTTTCTTGAAGTTCTTTAATAAGCAGAAAAAATGTCCTCATACACTCAATTTAATCATGAGATACTGTCGGAATTTATCTAATGATTTTTGAAAATTACCAAAATGAGTGTGTGATAATGTGGTTTGCTGCAGGATGTTATTTTGTGATATAAAACTGGTTTTTCATCTCTATTATAAACTACATGTCTTATGTAAATTTCCCTATGATATACTATATTTTATTTATGCATTCACAGAAAGTAGTAGTTTTCTAACCTTGTTATGTATTTTTCTTGATACAAACTTAATGAAGGTTAGTATAGTAGAATCACTCTGCCTTCATCACACCTCTGATTTTCTAAACTTGGAAACACACTTGATGTTTCATAGCATTCACTGACAGCATATGGCCACACTTCTATTTCTGAGAATTTAAGAATTATTGATGATTTAATTACTGTAACTGTAGTCACATTTTCTATTTTCTCATGCTAGTCGCCATGCTTTTTGGTGGCTATCTGGAAATGCAGCTATATTTCTCTGCATTATGTTATTTGTTGATATTTATTTTTCAAAATATTTTATTTGAACTCAATTTTATGAAAGATTGAGCATAATATTCCCTCCTTACTTTTCAATTTTAATAGTTTATATATTTCCTATTTTCTGAAATTATCTATTTGAGAGACAGACAATTTTCACTCTGTTTCACATATTTACTTCTTAAAATGTGTTACTGTGAAGTTTAAATAAATGTATTTATTAAACATCATCTTAGTGTACAAATTTTTGAAGTAAGACCTAAAGATTCTCTGGATATGTAGGGGCAACCCACTCTGGAGGAGTAGGATAGGTAGGAGAAGGGGGAGAGGGTGGGAGGGTGGGATGGGGAGGAGTGGATAGAGGGGAGTGTGATGGGTATGTAATTGAAGTAAGAAACAAACAAAAAATCATCTTGGTGAATGTTTTATTTGATGAGTATGGAGTGTCCTTTCCCATATCACTTGATTAAATTTAGTTTTAAGCCTATTCTGTGAGATATTAGTATAGCTATACCAACTTGGTACTTTGGTCCATGTGCTTGAAAATTTCCTCCCAACCCTTCACTTTGAGGTAATGTCTATCTTTGATGTTGAAGTGTGTTTCTTGGCTGCATCAGAAGGATGGATCATCCATTCTGCTTTCTTGAGTCCTTTTATTGGGGAATTGAGTCCATTGATATTGAGAGATATTAATGCCCATTGATTGCTAATTGCTGTTATTTTATTATTGTTACTAGTGGTGGTAGTAGTAGTGCATGTGTGTGTGTGTGTGTGTGTGTGTGTGTGTGTGTGTGCATATACATATGCTTCCCTTCTGTTGGCTTTGCTGGTGTGAGATTATTTACATCCTGTATTTTATGAGTAAAATGACTCCTAATGATATTCTACCACACTTATAAATTGGAGGCTAGCATGATTACCATCAGAGGGTCTTCATGTAGCAACAGATAGGAGCAGTTGCAGAGACCCACAGCCAAACATTAGGCAGAGCTTGAGGAATCCAACAAAATAGGTGTAGGAAGGATTGTAGGACCCAGAGGGGACAAGGACACCACAAAAACACAGTCCACAGACTCAATTAACCAGGGCTCATAGGGACTCACAGAGACTGAAGTGATAATCCTGGAGCCTTTATGATTCTGACTTAGATCCTCTGCATATACATTGCAGTTGTGTAACTTGATGTTATTGTGTAACTCCAAACAGTAGGATTAGGGGTTGTCTCTGACTCTTTTGCCTGTTTTAAGGGCACTTTTCTTCCTACTGAATTGATTCATCCAGGCTTGATAAGAGGCATGTGCCTAGTCTTTCTGTGACTTGTTAAGCCATTTTTGGTTGATATCCCTGGGAGGCCTGCTCTTTTCTGAAGGAAAACAGAGGAGGAATGGATTTGGGGAAGAAGAGAGATGAGATGAGGGGAAGGGACTAGGAGGAGAGGATAGAGGAGAAACTGTGGTCGGGATGTAATAAATGAGAGAATAATAAACAAACAAACATTAAATAATTATCATTCCTGTCCTGTTTATGTTTTACTATGTTGCTCCTCTTTATTAACTAAAGTTTCCCATTTGGGTTCTGTTGTTTCTTCTTTGTGTGTTTGTTTGAGTGTGACCATTGAGCCCATCCAACTGAAATCTTCACCTTCTGAGTCACAGAGTTTTAACATTTAAGTTTTTCTCTCAGCATTGTCTGCATGTATCTCCCAATTCTTGAGTGCGGTGTATTTAATTTTATTTGAAATATTTTTTATTTTATTGATGATTTATTTTTGTTTTAAGAATTATTTACAGAGCTGGGTATGGTGACATAGGCCTTTAATCTCAGCACTTGGGAGGCAGAGGCAGGCAGATCTCTGTGAGTTCGAGGCCAGCTTGGTATAGTGTACAAAATGAGTTCCAGGACAGTCAGTAAGTACTGTTACACAGAGAGACACTTTCCCAAAAAACAAACAAAAAACCAACAACATCAAAAAATCAAACAAACAAACAAAAAGAGTTATTTACAAGAGCATTCTTCTTAATTTTTTGCCATTAGTCATTTTATTGTGATATTATGGCAGGTTTTGTAATATTTATAAAAATTAATTAAATCTTAAAGCTTTCTTTATCGTTTGCAGATTCTAGACATATGGTTGATGCTGGAGCTTGCACTTCCCTAACCAAATAAAAGCACATCTGGGGGGGGGGGGAGGAAGATGGCGGTGACCTACACTGATGCATTTTGAACGCGGGGGGAAAAAGAGCCATAAAAAACACAGAGTTATTGGGCACTGTGCAAAAACCGAAGGGGCTAGACCCCCCCGGGAACACTCACAGCTCCCAAGGGACTGTTAAAAGTCCCAGGGTAAGGCTCTCCCCCATCTCTCACAGACACGGAAGCCACTAAACCCGGGATTCGGGAACTCCCATTTGGAGAGGCGCCTGGTAAGATCGACCCCAACTCACAGCAGGCAGAATCAGAGGCTACTTGGCGATAGATCGCTGTCCTATTGGGCTCCCCACACCTCAGGAAGAACTTATACCCACTTAAAAAACTTGGCGAGATAGTGGAAGTCTTAGCAAGGAGCAAACAGGGAGCTCAGCGGGTGGTCCGCAGCCGCTCGTGAAGCAGAGGGCGGAGGTTCCGAGAAAGCGCAGGAAGCCGGGAACACAAAGGCGGGCGGGAGGGGCGGAATCCTGCGCACTTACCGCAGCGCAGCTGGGAAGGGAGCACGGCTGGCAGGGCCAAATCCCCGCAAACCCACCGCAGGACAACTGGGGAGAGAGCAAGGCGTGGGCAGGGCCAGGGATCTGTGCACCCACAGCTGAGCTGCTGGGGCGAGAGGACCACTCAGGCGGCCGGAGGATCTGGGGCTCGGTACACCCACGGCCGAGCAGCCAGGGAGGGAGACCTGCGGCTGCGCAGACAGGCAGGGAATCAGGCACGGAGGCCAGGCCTGTGGCGAGAAGCCTAGTGAGAAACCAGAAATTGGGACCATAGCTGTATTCTGGAAAATCCAGACATATTAGGTGTGGAGCCAGACCCTGACAGCCTCCATGACGACAAACAAAGCCCACAGAATCTGTGCCTGGGCAAACAGGTCCATACCATCAGAACCATTACAGGCTGATAACTCAGAGTGCAACATAGAGAAGTCTGAATTGGGAGCAGTGAAACAATCCTGGTCCATTACTCACAATCTGAGAATAGGCTGCACCACCTCACAGTGCCTCAGGCGATTAAAACTACAGTGACCCTGAAATCCCCCTGTAAGCAACGACAGATAGCCAAGTAACTTGTCCCCTGCACCAAATCATCCACTGTGGATCCAAGCACAGAAAACGACAAGAACAGACAGCTAAACGCAAAAAAAAAAAAAAAAAAAAATAGAAATCAAGGAAATACGACTCCAACAAAGCAGAATTATCCTAGCTCATCCAATTCGGATGACGTCACACCAACAGAAACACATGAAAACATTGACAATTCTGCATTATGGAAAGTGATAGAGTCCCTGCAAGAAGAACTTAAATCTATGAAGGAATTCAAAGAAGCCACAATTCTACAAATCAAAACAAGGAACAACACAATTAAAGAGCTCCAAGCCAAGGTGACAGACCTTGAACAGGAAAAGGACAAAGCAATGAAAGATTTTCATACAAAAACAAGCAAGCTGGAGAAGGAAATGTACAAAACGAACAAAACCATACAAGACATGAAAATAGAAATAGAAACAATAAAGAAAACACAGTCAGAGTTAAAA
>CAJQZJ010033200.1:1912241-1937161 GCA_907164525.1 Lophiomys imhausi | reverse complement strand
AAAAAAAAAAAAAAAAAAAAAAAAAAAAAAAATAGAAATCAAGGAAATACGACTCCAACAAAGCAGAATTATCCTAGCTCATCCAATTCGGATGACGTCACACCAACAGAAACACATGAAAACATTGACAATTCTGCATTATGGAAAGTGATAGAGTCCCTGCAAGAAGAACTTAAATCTATGAAGGAATTCAAAGAAGCCACAATTCTACAAATCAAAACAAGGAACAACACAATTAAAGAGCTCCAAGCCAAGGTGACAGACCTTGAACAGGAAAAGGACAAAGCAATGAAAGATTTTCATACAAAAACAAGCAAGCTGGAGAAGGAAATGTACAAAACGAACAAAACCATACAAGACATGAAAATAGAAATAGAAACAATAAAGAAAACACAGTCAGAGTTAAAAGAGGAAGTGGAGAACCAAGGGAAGAGAACAGGAACTACGGATGTGAGTATCAACAATAGGATGCAAGAGATGGAAGACAGGATCTCAGGCATGGAAGATTCAGTGGAAGAAATCAGTACAACATCCAAAGAAAATGAGAAGGCTAAAAAATCTCTCACCCACAACATCCAAGAAATCAAGGACTCAATGAAAATACGGAACCTAAGAATTATAGGTATAGAGGAAAGAGAGGATTCTCGACTCCAAGGTCCAGGAAATATCTTCAACAAATCATAGAGGAAAACTTCCCAAACCTGAAAAAAGAGATGCCAATAAAAATCCAAGAGGCTTACAGAACACCAAACAGATTAGATCAGAAAAGAAACACCTCTCGCCACATAATAATTGAAACACCAAATATACAGAACACAGAAAGAATATTAAAAGCTGTAAGAGAAAAAGGTCAAGTCACATACAATGACAGACCCATCAGAATTACACTTGACTTCTCCTCAGAAACTTTAAAAGCTAGAAGGGCCTGCTCAGATATACTACAAGTCCTGAGAGATCATAGTTGCCCAGCCAGACTACTTTACCCAGCAAAACTCTCTATCAACATAGATGGAGAAAACAAGATATTCCATGACAAAATCAAATTTAAACAATATCTACCCACAAACCCAGCCCTACAGAAAATCCTAGAAGGAAAATCCCAACCCAGAGAAGAAAATTCCACCCAAGAAAACAAAGGGAATAGAAAACCCCTCAGCAACTAAACCAAAAGAGGCACAGGAACACCTCCTATACCAAACTAATTGGAAATAACAACCCCAGGTCACTAATATCCATCAACATCAATGGACTCAACTCCCCAATAAAAAGACATAGGTTTACAGAGTGGATCCGCAAGCAAGATCCTTCCTTATGCTGTATACAAGAGACACATCTAACTACGAAAGATAGACACTGCCTCAGAGTAAAGGGCTGGGAAAAGGTTTTCCAAGCAAATGGACCCAGGAAGCAAGCTGGAGTAGCCATCCTAATATCAAACAAAACAGACTTCCAACTGAAGTTAATGAAGAAAGACAAAGAAGGGCACTATATACTCATTAAAGGGAATATTCATCAAGAGGAAATCTCAATACTGAACATCTATGCCCCAAATACAAAGGCACCTACTTTTGTAAAAGAAACACTTCTAAAACTTAAAGCGGATGTCGATCACAACACATTAGTAGTGGGACACTTCAACACCCCACTCACAACAATGGACAGATCATCAAGACAGAAGACAAACAGAGAAATATTGAGTCTAACAGAGATCATGAAACAAATGGACCTAACAGATATCTACAGAACGTTTCACCCAAACACAAAGGAATACACCTTTTTCTCAGCACCCCACGGAACCTTCTCCAAAATCGACCACATAGTTGGTCACAAGAATAGTCTCAATAGATACAAGAAAATTGACATAACACCTTGTATCTTATCAGACCACCACGGAATAAAGCTGGTCTTCAACAGCAAAAGAATCAACTGAAAGCCTACACACACATGGAAATTGAACAGCTCCTTACTGGATGACCACTGGGTCAGGGAAGAAATAAGGAAGGAAATCAAAGACTTCTTAAAATCCAACGACAATGAAGACACAACATACCCAAACCTATGGGATACATTGAAAGCTGTGCTACGAGGAAAGTTCATAGCACTAAGTGCTTTCAAAAAGAAAATTGTGACAGCTCATATTAGTGAACTAACAGCTAAGCTGGGTGAATTGGAAAAAAAAATAAACAAACACTCCCAAGAAGAGCAGAAGGCAGGAAATCATCAAACTTAGGGCTGAAATCAACAACTTAGAATCAAAAAGAACTATACAAAGAATCAATGAAACCAAGAGTTGGTTCTTTGAGAAAATCAACAAAATAGACAGACCCCTAGCCAAATTAACTAAAAGGAAAAGGGAAAGAACCCAAATCAACAAAATCAGAAATGAAAAGGGAGAAATAACAACAGACATTGAGGAGATCCAGAAAATATTTGGGCATTACTTTAAAAATCTATATTTCACTAAATTTGAAAACGTAAGCAAAATGGACAATTTCCTCGATAAATTCCACCTACCAAAACTAAATCAAAATCAGATTAACAGCTTAAACAGCCCAATAAAACCCAAGGAAATAGAAACAGTCATTAATAATCTCCCAACCAAAAAAAGGCCGGGGCCAGATGACTTTAGCACGGAATTCTACTGGACCTTCAAAGAGGAACTAACACCATTACTTTTCAAACTCTTCCACCACATAGAAACAGAAAGATCACTGCCAAACTCATTCTATGAGGCCACTGTCATTCTGATTCCTAAACCACACAAAGACCCAACAAAGAAAGAGAACTTCAGACCAATCTCCCTCATGAACATAGATGCAAAAATACTTACTAAAATACTAGCAAACCGAATTCAAGAACACATGAAAAGTATCATACACCATGATCAAGTAGGCTTCATCCCTGGAATGCAGGGATGGTTCAATATACGAAAGTCTATCAATGTAATTCACCACATAAACAAGATGAAAGAAAAAAACCACATGATAATCTTGCTAGATGCAGAAAAAGCATTTGACAAAATCCAACAACCCTTCATGCTAACAGTTCTGGAGAGAACGGGCATACAAGGACCATACCTAGAAATAATAAAGGCAATATACAGTAAGCCAATAGCTAACATCAAATTAAATGGAGAGAAGCTTGAAGCATTTCCTCTAAACTCAGGGACAAGACAAGGATGTCCACTTTCACCATATCTCTTCAATATAGTACTTGAAGTCCTTGCTAGAGCAATAAGACAACTAAAGGAGATCAAAGGGATAAAAATTGGAAATGAAGAAGTCAAATTATCCCTATTTGCAGATGATATGTTAGTATACATAAGCGACCCCAAAAACTCCACCAAAGAACTCTTACAGCTGATAAACAATTCAGCAAGGTTGCTGGATACTAAATTAACTCAAAAAAAATCAGAAGCCCTTGTTTATACAACAAACAAATATACCGAGAAAGAAATAAGGGAAACAACCCCCTTCACAATAGCCACAAACAGTATAAAATACCTGGGGGTAAGTCTAACCAAGCATGTAAAGGACCTATATAACAAGAACTTCAAGCCCCTGAAGAAAGAAATGGAAGAGGCCTTTAGAAGATGGAATGATCTCCCATGCTCATGGATAGGTAAGATCAACATAATAAAAATAGCTATTCTACCAAAAGCAATATATAGATTTAATGCAATTCCTATCAAAATACCAACACAATTCTTTATAGACCTGGAAAAAGCTATTCTCAACTTCATATGGAACAACAAAAAGCCCAGAATAGCTAAATTAATCCTGTACAATGAAAAAACATCTGGAGGTATCACCATCCCAGATTTCAAGCTGTACTACAGAGCAACAGTAATAAAAACAGCATGGTACTGGTATAGAAACAGACCAATGGATCAATGGAATCGAATTGAAGACCCAAACATGGATTCTCACACCTATGGCCAACTAATCTTTGACAAAGAAGCCAAAACCGCACAATGGAAGAAGGACAGCATCTTCAACAAATGGTGCTGGTCCAACTGGATGTCCACTTACAAAAGAATGAAATTAGACCCATACCTATCACCTTGTACAAAACTTAAATCCAAGTGGATCAAAGACCTTAACATAAATCCAGCCACACTAAATATACTAGTAGAAAAAATAGGAGAAACCGTCGAACTCATTGGCACAGGTGACAACTTCCTGAACAGAACACCAACAGCTCAGGACCTGAGATCAACAATCAATAAATGGGACCTCATGAAACTGAAAAGCTTCTGTAAGGCAAAGGACACTGTCATTCGAGCAAAACGGCAACCAACAGACTGGGAGAAAATCTTCACCAACCCCACATCTGATAGAGGGCTATTATCTAAAATCTACAAAGAACTCAAGAAACTAAATGCCAAGAAACCAAATAATCCAATCAAAAAATGGGAGATGGAGCTAAATAGAGAATTCACAAAGGAGGAATCCCTAAGGGCTGAGAGACACCTGAAGAAATGTTCAACATCCTTAATCATCAGAGAAATGCAACACAAGACGACCCTGAGATTCCACCTAACACCTGTTAGAATGGCTAAGATAAAAAGCTCAATGATAGTGCATGCTGGCAAGGGTGTGGAGAAAGGGGAACCCTACTCCATTGCTGGTGGGAGTGCAGGGTTGTGCAACCACGATGGAGGTCTGTCTGGTGATATCTTAGAAATCTAGGAATAACCTTGCCTCAGGACCCAGCCATACCACTTCTGGGTATACACCCAAAGGACCTCTCACGGAGACATAGGGAAGTGTCCTCATCTATGTTCATAGCAGCCTTATTTGTAATAGCTAGAAATTGGAAACAACCCAGATGTCCCTCAACTGAAGAATGGATTAAAAAATTGTGGTACATCTATACAATGGAATATTACTCAGCTATAAGAAACAATGAAATCATGCAATTTGCAACCATATGGATGGATCTAGAGAAGCTCATCCTGAGTGAGCTAACCCAGTCTCAGAAGGATGCACATGGCATCTATTCACTTATAGTAGGATTTTAGCTATATCGTACAGGATATCTGTACTACAACCAACACACCAAAAGGAACATGGACATAAAATTTTTTTTAACTTTTTCTTTATCCTTCTTTTTTTCTTTTTTCTTTTTCCTTTTCCCTTCTCTGTTTCCTCTCTTTTTTTGTTGATATTCTTTGTTTTTGTGGGTTTGTGTGTTTGTTGGTCTTTTTTTTAGTATTCTCCCAGTAGCAAGGAGACACCTTTCACTGGCAGTACTGCCTCGTAGGCCCCCGGTGAATGAAGAGGCTCTTGGCCCTCCTATGACTCCTGATCTGTGGTGAGAGACTGTTAGGCAGGGACACTCCACCCCAGAGGAACAAGACGGAAGGGTCAGGGGGTAGAGCATGGGAGGGTGAGGCTGGGAAGTGGGAAAAGAGGACAATATGATAAGGCTGTAACCTGAAGCAACAAACAAATAAATTTATTAACTAAAAAAAAAAAAAAAAGGCAGGTGGCAGGGCTGAAACACTGTGAATGGAATAGAGGATACAGCCATTTGGCCTGGTTTTGCAGACCTCCAGATGTTGAGAAGACGTGGAAGTAAGGTAAAATACAAGAGAATTGTGGTGTTGGCCCATGCCTTTGACTTCAGCGGAGATGGGGGGAGCACCGTAGAGTTGGTGGTCTTATGTATTCTGGAGTCATATGGAGCAGGGTGGTGAGGGTGCATACTCTTGATCCCACCATTCAAGAAGAGTACACCCTTGGTCCCAACTCCCAGCACACTGGAGACAGAAACGGGCAGATCCCGGAGCTCAGGGTCAGCCTGATGCAGGGCAAACTCTAAATAGAGAAAGACTTCGATCCAGGAGTGGTGGGACACCTCTTTGATCCCTTCAGATGGGAAACACAGGTCTCTGATCCCAATAATTAGAGTTCAGAGACACACATAGGGGATTTGGAGGGACCTAGGTTTGGAGGCTACTTACAAAAGGCCTTCTCGATGCAGGCAGATTGTCATTTTGGATCTCAAAATATATACACTGGAGCTGGTTTAGCTTCAAGGTGACAGAATGATGTCTTCTTTAACCCAGATTGAAAGATAATGCTTTGTATGTTGTCAGAAGGCCAAATTTGCTTCAGGAGAAGTACTACCTAGCCCCCGCCCCACCGCCCCCCAAAAAAAGAGGGCAATTGTCCCAGGGTTGGAATTGGGGCAGGGCTCTGTTCTTATCTTTCCAGGAGAACTGAAGCGTCCATTAGGGGAGCCCAGGGACGGCTGGACAGCGGAAACCTCAGCAGAGAGCAGAATCAGGCACCAAGGAGGACGAGTGACCCAGTTGATTCTGCCTGGCAGACTTCCTCAATAGCTGTCTCCATCGGGGGCCTGCAACCACCACGGCAATCCAATGTCACTGGGACCGCTCAGCTCTGCACAATGCCCCGGCAGGAACCTCAGTGAAGCCTGCAAGATCAGCTTCTGCCTACAAACCCCTTAGGTCTTCTAAACAGCTGAGAACAGAAGGACTGAACATAAAAGGAGTGTACTAACATTTTTAACCATTTTTTCCATTTGGGTTCAGGCCCCAAACAGGTCTACTACGACCCAAATCATCAAGAAGTCACTTTAAGAGAGCGATGTCCCATGCCCAGAGGGTGGGGAAGGTGTTTCTCTGCCCTTCTTTTTGGTTATTTGCAAGATAACTGAAAACTCCGATATTTAAGGGAAGAGATTACAAGCTGATAAATGGTCCTGTTTAATGGGTTTTGGAGGTTAACCCCATGGACTTCCTACTTTTCCTTTTCTGTATCCTTCTTCCTCTCCTATGTAGGAGTGCATAGGCTTGAGAAAAATGAGATATAGACATAGCACAGGAAGTTCCAAGAAGGGGCAGATTATTGAGTATGCCCTTATACCTTTGTATATTGATACAAAATTAGTAGTTTATTTGACTAAAGTGGTATTGACCATTGTTTCTTGTGCAAAAATAAGATTGTATTGGATTACATCGGTATTGATCTTTGAATATTGATACAAAATTAAGATTATAGTTGGCCACAATGGTATTGACCCTTGTATATGGACGTAATATTAAGATTGTATTGGGCTACATAGGCATTGATCTTTGTATATTGATACATAATTAAGAGTATATTTAACCACAATTGAATAGATCTTTGTATATTGATACAAAATTAAAGGTAACGCTTCCTAATGGGATCATACCTAGAGATACTTAAAAATAAAATGTGAAGCTCTGGCCTCTTGATACCAACCGTCTAAAACGGTCTAGGATAGTTAAGTAAAACAAACTCCTAGTCATGCAAACATGTCACTTTGTTAGCTACTATGACAGTCTATCACAGATATTCTCTAAACTACCCAGTAATCAAGTTCTTAAGAGACAAGCAACATTTGCTTATCTAAATACAAGAGATGGTTAGGGCATCTTCAAAAACCCCAAGAGATCTGCAGAATATGGCATTCAAAGATGTTATCTTAAATTAAGATTTTCTTTTTTTTTGATATCGAGACATATCAGCACCTGACAGCACCCCCTATTCTACTCCAAGTAGAAGATAAGCATTGAAGAACCGCCACTGTAAGATGGTTGAATTAGTGGCAAGCCTATCTCTTGGCATGAAAAAATCCCTTGCACCAACTGCAGACAGACTGCTGTCCAAAAAGGACAAAACTTGGTAGCAGGGAAGTTGACAGCCTAACTCTGCCAAAACAGGGTAGGTAAGTCCTTCATAATCCCTGCTCTACAACAAATGTCTTTCATAGAAACAGGACCCAAAGGCTGAAGACTGATGCAGGAATGTATGGAGAGAAAATGGGAACTATCCAGGTAGTCATTGGTATGTCCTTTCTTACTTTTGGAAGCTGCAGGCCCTGCACTTCCTATATAAGCAAATATATTCATCCCTCTCAGGTCTCTGAGGTGGTTGAAGAAAGACAGCTGGAGTCTCATAGTTAAATTTTGAGTTGTTTAGGAATCAAGAGGGTGTTATAGATCTAAGAAGATACTCTTAAAAGTGTGTTGCAAGTTAGTATGAATGTTGAGTCACATATAGACCTTTAAACTCATGGAGATGGTTGGATAGTAGAATGTTAAAGTCAGGGGCCAAATATGTATAAACTGGATATTGGGAAGGTATCCTGGGCCATTTAACTCTCATAAATGTGGCATATTTGTATCTGTTGTTTTGTATAATACTTACTGTTATAAGAGAAGGAACCATCTGTTGGACTGAAAGGGGAAACTTCTGGGGGGAAGAGGGTGGAAGGGCGGGATAGGAAGGGGGAATAGGGAGGGGTTAGTGACTGAGATGTAACTTGAAGAAAAAAAAAATAAAGTGTTTAAAAAAAAAAAAGCACATCTGCCTGTCATTAATGGTCAGGATTTTCCTAGCCTGGGTAGGGAATTCTGGGTAGAATTCTCCTAAGCATTTCATTTGCCATTGAGATTATGATACTCATCATTTTTGACTTCCAGTTTTTTTTTTTTATTGTGTCAGTTTTCCTTTTTTATCATTTGGAGTTCTGTGTTTAGCACATGTGGGGATACACAGTCGTGATGCAATGTTTACTGACTTTCATAAACATACCAACCACTAGAAAGACTTTTATTGGGAATCCATTTTTGTCTGATATTTATGTATCAAATTTGTATATATAGTTCATTTTTCTTAATTCTTCAGTGCATGGCTGTATTTCTTCCTTTTTTTGTTCTATTTTACTTAAAATTTTCAATATAAAATGTGCTTTAGCCATGAGAGAACTGATTTTCTTTTATTTTTATATATAATTTCAATATTTTTTCATCATCTCTTTGATTATATATATTGATAATTTTTGACTCCTACTTTTCCTAATGAAATCTTAGGTGTGTATCTTAATGACTTTCTTTTGTTGACAGATATCTTATTATTTTCTGTAACTCCCAAGATGTTTTCTTTTCATTTTACAGTCTTATTATGATGGTGTTGAGTATGGATCTCTGTGGATTCATTTTTGTATTTTCTTATTCATTCAACTTCTTGGAAAATATATCAAATTTGTAAAATTTGGGTCATGGTTTCTTCTGATTTTGTGTTTGTGCTTCTTCCTCCTTTCTTGATGTTCCTTTTGCATATGTACTATTGTTTTAAATTATATCTAAATTTTGAGTCCTTAGTTAATTATATTCACTTCATTTTCTCTCTGTTTGGGACATGGAAGAGACCTGAAGAGCAATCTTAAATACAGACAAGAAAATGCATGGATAACACATGAAAACAGTGCATTCTTCATTTCGGGGATTAAAAAACTCCGAATGGTACAAATATATGATACCCATGAAGAAGAAAAGGCAAGTGAAGGGTGGGGAGGCAGGGAGCTACTATGGTGGTTCTTCGTGAATTTCAGACACATGCAGCTCATGTAGTCATCATTCATGGACCAAGCTCTTTAAATTGTTTGTAAATAATAGTTGTTAGTAAGGCTCTGTTAATTCTTATGTAAATGTTCACCAGGATACCACACATGTTCCTGTGCCCATGAAGAGATAAAAACAGCCAAATTGAAAGACGAAGAGAATCCACCCACATGTTCACTTTGCAAATGAATTTTGCTATATTTATAAAAAATTTAAAGGAATTAAAGGAAATGAACAAATCATTGCTACACAAAATTACATAGAAGAAATTCCTAATGACATTATTGAGTACATGTTTAAGAAATGACACAGAGCCTGTGGGCCAGCACAGTAGTTGAAGGAGCTTGCTGCCAAGACTCATGAGCTGACTTCATGCCTTTGGTCCCACTTGGTAGTAGAAGAGAACAAACTCCCAGTAGTTGTCCTTTGTCCTCTGCCCTTACACTGTGGTACATGTATACCCATGCACACACACACACACACACACACACACAGAGAGAGAGAGAGAGAGAGAGAGAGAGAGAGACAGAGAGAGAGAGAGAGAGAGAACACCCATAAATAAATGTAATTAGAAATTCAAGAGTTTCTATGATTCTAAACAGGTTAGTCTTCAAAAACAATCCAGAAATCCTCTAAGGAGAAAGATCTTCTTTAGTCTAGAAGAAGAAACAGCTGTCTTTTGCTCTGCCTGTGAAGGGAGCTAAGGATGAAAGTAGATGGTCCTCATAAGTAGAAGTGACCCTGACTGACAACCAGTGAGCCAAACATTCCTACAATGCTACAGTCACCACAGAAAAGAGGATGTTAATCTCAAGTGACATTAGAGAATGAAGCTAGGCTAGTAGTCTGGTGTATCTCTTGAGTCTCAATATTTGGAAAGTAGGAAGTAATAAACGTGCCTGGTTTAATGCCAATAAACATAATGCAATTCTGTACACAGAAATAGAACACTACCACTACAAGGGAGACTATGACTGCTTGTGTGAGAGAGGGGGTATGTCTGAGCAGAGAGTCTCCCCAGCCTCTGGAATGCTTTCATGTTTTATTCTGTAATTTTGGGATCCTTCAAATGGCTGTGGATGTCAGAAAAACCTTCTAGCCAGACACTTTTATATACATGTAGGATGCTGTACTTAACTACATAGTTTACATATAGCAGAGGAATGCATGCAGGCATCCTCAGTGTAGACTACCCTACCTTATGGCAAAAATATATTTGATAATTCTATAAATTTTATTTTAATGGGTCACAGTGTGGCTCCATTTCTGGATTATTTTTCAGGCTCCTTTCAATGATGTCATATCTTCCTCTTTCTTTTATTGTTGTCTTAACTTGTATTCTATATTTTCTTCCAAATATGGGGGAAAAGAAACTCATAATTAAATTTTGAGCTGTTTAGGAGTCAAGAGAGTGTTATACATCTAAGAAGATATTTTTAAAATTGTGTTGCAATTAGTATGAATGTTGAGTCATATATAGAACTTTAAACTCATGGAGATGTTTAGATAGTAGAATGTTAAAGTCAGGTACCAAATACATATGGACTGGTCATTGGGAATGTACGTTAAGCCATACAACCCTCATAACTGTGGCCTAATTACCTCTGTTGTACTGTATTGTATTTATTATTATAAGAAAAAGAGCCATTTGTTGGACTGAAAGGAGAAACTGTAGGGGGAAATAAGATATACCTTAAACTTAAAAGAAAAAAAAAGGTGAAGAGGATGGGGGGTTGAGGGTGGGAGGGTGGGACTGGAGGGGGAATAGGGAGGGGACTGCGATTGAGATGTAACTTGATGAAATAAAAAATAAAGGAAAAAAAAAAGAAAAGAAATCAGTAAAGGAATTGAGCCAACTTGCAAATAAAATATTAACATGCTTTAAGATGAAGGGTGTATATTAAATTACAGGATAGCAGGAGTGAATTTCCTCTTCAACTTTGCCAATAGCATTTATGTTTAGAGACAGACCTTATTGGAGTCTTAGAGAATAAGCTTGTAGCTTCAGCTCTGGATAAATTTTCTTCATTTATTTTCACTAATAATATACAGAGTCTCCAGTTTCCAGACCTCAATAGCTAGCTAGCATATTTTGTCCCAAAGTATTATTATTATATCAATAATAAACATTAACTATAAAGTTTAACATATTGAGTAGAGATTTTAATTTTCAAACACTGATTTTTTTCTTTCCATATTTTTAAGGAAGTGACATTCTTGTGCTGCCTTACATAGAACCTCACATCTGAAACTTGAAAAGATATTTTAACCCTCAACTATTTAACACATTTAATTTAATTTAATATTAGAAATCATCTGCCTGCTTGAGTCACTTTGCGTGAAGCAAAATCTAGACCAAATTAATGATAAGCAACCAGCCCCCAGTATTCATTGCCTCCACTGACAAAACTGTCATTCAGTTTTACTCACACACTAGGCATAAAATAGAGCAAGTATTCCTTTAAAGGAAACATAAAATGTATATTAGTGAACTTCTTTATCAAATAAGTGAAATCCCTAAGAACATACTGAAAAATAAAGGACATTGAGTTGAAGATGCTGATCACACACTCCTGAATCAAAAAATGATAAAATGGGAAAACATACAGTTGCTCATGAAAAATGAGATTAAAATTGGCAGTTAAAAAAATTAACTCGCAAGGGAAATGGGAGATCAGATAGAAGTTGAAACTTCGCAGTTGTTGTGATTCCAGTCTCAAATAGTTGGAGTAATCAACAGCTATAAGCAAGGGTATATACCTGACATTTAATTTTGAAATAACAGAAATTATCAACATTTTCAGAAATAAGTTCTAAATATGTTTTTAAAATAAATTAATAAAATGATATCAAAACAACTTGTTTTATTTATAAGAACAAATTAAATTTTATATTAGAAAACATTTTGGTTTCAGGATAGAATTTATTATCTTTAAGAATACATGAAGAAATTATCAAAAGGAAAATGTAATCATTTATTCAATTAATATTTATTAAAATCCTTTTAAGAGACAGCCAGAGATCCAGAAACAGAGAGGTGTATGAGGAAATACAGCTAAAGCACACAACCTCTCCTTACATGTCATTAAAGAGAAGAGGCAGCTTTCATGGCTTCACTGAGAGATGGACCTCAAGGACTTATTTCAGAGACCTTCTGTTCTCACCCATGTCTTTGTCACGACATCAGCGTGCCACACTTTCTGCACTTGAAGTCCCACAAACCCTAAACTAAGTCCATGAGTGGAATTCAAGGGAGGTAACCAAATTCATTTAAACAGCAGAGTCCAACATTGCTGTAGGTGAAACCTGATGATAGTGAAACAGGAAAGGTCTTCAGGAAGCAGCACTCAGTTGGTCTCAACAACAAGTAAATGCTTTCAACCCAACTTAAAAAGCAACAACAGAGAGGATTGATCCAAGATGTCGGTGGCCCATGTGGACTCATTTTGAACTTGGGGAAAACAGCCATAAAGTCACAGAGTTATAAGATTCTGTGCAATTATCTGAGTGACTCGACCACCCTGGGTCTCACCCAGCTACCCAGGGACCATTAAAAGTCCCTGGGCAGAACTCTCCTCCCCTCTTCTCAGACATGCAGAGAAGCCTCTGAATCCGGGAATTGGGAACCCCCCACCAGGAGAGATGCCAGGTAAGATCCACTCTAGTACCCAGTGGGCAGATTTGGACCACACACAGGGTTACTCACCAGCATCCTGGGCCCCCCAGACTCCACACAGGCATTCCGGCTATTTAGTGAAAGGTTTCGGACCTGTGGGAGTGCCACGCTTAGGAGCACACAGCAAGCACAGCGGCCAGGAGCGCAGCAGCTGATGGTTCCACATCATGGCACCCCAGTGGCCAGTGGGTCCACAACTCATTTTGGAAAGCACAAACAAACATATTTGTGCTTCCCCAGAGGGGTGTTGGACATACATACAGGCCCCTCTATTGGATTTACAGTTATTGGAAAAAAACGCTGCAGCTGGACTGAGCAGCAGTATATACTTCCCGCAGTAGGTTACACAGCAGCCCTACTGGTGTGTACCAGAACTTGGAAGACAGTGGCCCCATTTGCCAGTATCCAAAGCCAGCTCCATAAACACATATGCGGAGCTGTGAGAGTGGCAGAAAGAGAGGCTGGGTTGGAAGGCGGATTTGTCCTTGACAGGGTTCAAGTCCTAGGCAAATTGTGGGGTTATTTTAGACTCCTTTGTGAGTTCTGCGTAGAGAGCTGTGATGTGCCGCGCCCTGAAGATGGCGCCGGTTTCCGCCTTCCACCAGCCCGATGGTGAGAGCTCTCAGTGGTAAACAAGTCAATATTTTGGTTAAGACCGCTGATCTGGCTTGCTTCCGCATACGTGGGCCTGTAAGATAGCACCACGTGGCTTTACTTGATTGGCTGTTCATATAGTATTTACCCTGTGGGTTGGGTCTACCCCATTATTCGGAAGACTGTTTTCAAGGGACCTGAATAAACTGCTTAAGAAGAGCTTTTGCAAGTTGCGTTGTTCTTGATGGACGAGGTCGACGCGACAAGTGGTGGCCCGTACGGGGAACCAGAAAAGACTCAGAACTCCTGCAGTCAGGGGCAGTGCACTGGTAAGATCCCGGGATAAATTGGGACAATAAAGTTTCGCGGAAATTGCGAACTAAAGGTAAAGTTTCGCGGAAATTGCGAACTAAAGGTAAAGTTTCGCAGAAATTGCGAACTAAAGGTAAAGTTTTGCAAAAATTGCGAACTAAAGGTAAAGTTTCACGGGAAACTACGAACCGAAAGTAAATTTTTAATCATGGGATCGTCTCAGTCATATCCAATTTTTCTGGCTCTTCAGGAGCTACTTTTAACTACCCTGGAGAGATTTTTGAATGAATGCGACTCCATGGCTCCGTGGTTTGCAGTGTCCGGGAATCTTACGGTATCCTGCGGGGACAAATTAGGCAGGGACTTGGATTTTGCCTGGGAGCAAGGTACATTGCAGGGAGGAGCACGGCCTATTTGGAGACTTGTTCGTAGTTGTTTAGGAGATCAGAGATTTTGCAAGGCCATGGAAAAGGGACAAGAGGCATTAGAGCAGTTAAAAGAGGAGCACTCGGTCAAAGCTGGGAAAGATACTTCGGAAGAGGATAGCTCAGAATCTGAAGAGGAACTTGAAATGTTAGCAGAGGAAATGGAGAAGTCATCTTTGAGGAAGAGTTCTGACTGCACCCAGATAGAGCCCTCAGCTCCAGGGCCGCCTATGTTGGCACTGCCTTCATATAATGAGACTTCCCCTCCGAGTGGTCCTAGTGGGCGGTCATTCTGTCCAAATGTCTGGAGGGAAGTGAGACATGAGCTGTACTACCCTGTCTTTCAGGATGGAGGGGGAAATCGTTATCATGAACCCCTCGATTTTAAGGTAATTAAAGCACTTGCTGAGTCTGTCCGCACTTATGGGATTAATGCTGCTTTCACTGTAGCTCAGGTGGAAGCTCTTAGTCATTATTGCATGACTCCTAGTGACTGGATGAGCTTGGCACGTGCCTGCCTGTCCTCTGGGCAGTATTTAGATTGGAAGGCTTTCTTGATTGAGTTTGCTAATGAACAAGCTGCTGCTAATCGTGCAGCAGGAAACCCAGCCTGGGATGTGGACATGCTTCTTGGGCAAGGTCGATATGCTCAACAACAAACTGGGTATCTGGCTCAGGTGTTTGAGCAAATCAATTTAATCGCAACCAGAGCTTGGAAATCATTGCCTAACAAAGGGGAAGTGAATGGCAATCTAACTAAGATTATTCAGGGTCCCCTGGAGCCTTTCTCAGACTTCGTGGCTATAATGGTTGAAGCAGCTGGAAGGGTATTTGGAGACCCTGATTTGGCAATGCCCTTAATTAAACAACTTGTGTATGAGCAATGTACAAAGGAGTGTAAAGCAGCTATCACCCCTTATATGAACAAGGGGTTGGAAGCCTGTTTGCCTCAGTGCAGACTGACGCTACCTTGAAAAATTTGTCAGCCAATGTAGCCACGGCCTTGGATGTATTGTGGCAGGTGGCCCAGATTGGCTGTGAGTGGAAAATGACTGGTTTGTGTGTGACCTCTGTGCCATATCAAAATTTTACTGTAGCTGCAAATTTGTCTAAGCAACTCTCTCAGTATCTTACAGGAAATTGGTCTGGCGAGTTTGATAAGCTGATGCAGAATCTGAGAATTGCCATCGTGCATGTGAATTCCACCCGGGTTGATGTCTCTGTTGCTGAAGGACTGTCAACATGGATCCTCCGAGCCATGAATCATCTGAAGGAATGGGCGGGAATGGGTGCCCTAGGAGGCATGCTCTTCCTAGTCAGTTTCATTGCCCTATGGTGTATCTGTAAGATGAGGATTTCACAGAGGAAAAGTAATGCCATGCTGGTGCAAGCCTTTGCTGCCTTGGAGGCTAGACAGCCACAAGCTTGGTTGACTGTCCTAAAGGACTAAGCTATCATCACACTCAGGATGCGAGGCTAAGCACTGCACTTGGGGTCAGCTTCTAGCAACTTCAAGAAGGGCATGTTTGATTGCATATGGGTTGGTATCCTAGTTTCCCATTTCTGAGAATAAGATACCAGACGGGTATGGCACCAGCCTGGTTGGCTACTGGGCGTGGGGTCATTACAATGTCCTTTACATGCATATCAAAGATCAGATGCTTGATATATCTACTAGGGATCCTCAGCAGACTGCCACCAATCCTTTTGATTTATGGCTTTTGTGTGGAACAAATGGTAGCTGTATGGATTTGGGACCTATACTTATGCTTGGGGGAGGAATTTATCAAAGAGGTAGTTTTTCCCTAGGGTCCGCTACCAATATGGATTTTTCTAGTGGTAGTGGCTCTGGTACTTGGAATTCTTCGTTTCATTCTTACCGCAATAAGACCTTTTCAGCCTTGCCCGTGTGTCTCTGGCCTCCTTTTCTGTGGATTGTAAGTAATGGGAGTGCATCCTTGGGTGAAGAAAAGTTAGTATGCACTCCGGACACATGCTTTTATGCCCTGTGCTGGAATGCCACAGCCTTTCCTGTGGCTGTGGTGACTAGAATGCCTCGATATGTACCAGTTCCTGTAGAGGCCCCTAATACCATGATGCTATTCAGGCTTAAAAGAGATTTTGGCATCACTGCAGCTATTGTTACTGCCATCACTGTTGCTGCTGTGGGGGCTACTGCCTCAGCTATTGCCTTGTCTAGTTCTATACAGACTGCCAATGCCCTGAATGACATCTCAGCCAATGTAGCACAGGCATTGGATACTCAGACCTCTATCAATTCTCATCTCAAAGGAGGCCTTATGATAGTTAATCAACGCATAGATTTAATACAAGAACAGATTGATTCTCTTTGGCAACTAGCACAGTTGGGGTGTGAGTGGAAAATGCAGGGTTTGTGTGTTACTTCAGTGCGTATCAAAATTTAACAAAGGCTGCTAATCTGTCTAAGCAATTGTCAGAGCTCCTTTTACAGGATTGGTTGGCTGATTTTGAAAATAAGATGAGAGAGCTGAGAGCGACAATCGTCCACATCAACTCCATTCGGGTGGATCTGAGCCTGGCTAATGGTTTGACTTCCTGGATACAGACGGCTATGGATCATCTTAAGGAGTGGGCGGGCGTAGGCTCTTTGGCAATACTGATGATACTAGCCTCTCTGGTTTGCCTATGGTGCATCTACAATATGAGAGCCACACAGAAGCGTAATGCAGCCATGATTATATAGGCCCTTGTCGCCATTGAGGCGGGCCAGTCCCCTCAGGCATGGCTCGCTGCCATGAAGCCTTAAATCTTCACTGAGCATAGTCCCTGCCCACTGAGGTATTCGTTCCACGGATATTAGGTTCTGGCAAGTCAATGACAGAGTAGACGGATGAGTCTTGGCCACCTAAGACAGGGCAGCCCCAAGTAGGGAGGCTGGCCCAGAGACAGGTAAGAGTTTGAGCACCGCCCTCCTACAGGCTCAGGCCCGCTGTGAGATCCCCAGATATGGGGATTACGAAGCCTTTCCAGGGACTTCTACCTACATTTTTAAAAACAAAAAAGGAGGAACTGTAGAGAGCTGCGACGTGCCGTGCCCTGAAGATGGCACCGGTTTCCGCCTTTCACCAGCCCAATGGTGAGTGCTCTCGGTGATAAACAAGTCCATATTTTGTTTAAGACCGCTGATCTGCCTTGCTTCTGCATACGTGGGCCTGTAAGATAGCACCACGTGGCTTTACTTGATTGGCTGTTCATATAGTATTTACCCTGTGGGTTGGGTCTACCCCATTATTCGGGAGACTGTTTTCAAGGGACCTGAATAAACTGCTTGAGAAGAGCTTTTGCGAGTTGCGTCATTCTTGCTGGTCGAGGTCGATGCGACAGTTCTGGCCCTTTCGGTGGGAAACCAGAGCTTAAGCATATATATCTCCACCAGTGAGTTTTTGACCTGGGGGACACTGCTGAGAGACTCACCGTAAGAGTATACACTTGAGTCCTTTCAAGACTCCAGCATGCGGCCTCAACTGGCAAACATCGGACCTCTAGAGTCCACACAATGTGTGCCTATACATACAGGACCATACCAGCTGAGCTGCTACACTCAGTGTGCAACATAGAGAGCTCTGACTTGTGAGCAGTGAAACAATCCCATGCCATTCCTCATTGCCTGGGAATAGGCTGTACCAGCTCACAGTGCTTCTGGCTATTAGATGCACATTGACCATGAGATCCCCCTTTGAGCAACCAGGGAGGACCACAAACATGGTCCCGACACATAAAGTGGCAGGGGAGCTACAACTCCACCCAACAGGCTGTGGCCTCCCAACCTGCATTGTTATCTAAAGAAGACCAGTTGGATACCAGGAACCTACAGGAACACATCCCCATCACAAACCATCACCTGAGTCCCCAATTGGGACAAAACAGGAAGGGGTGAGCTCTCGGAGATACACTGAAAACCTCCACACAAGGACCCATCCAGCCAGTGGAAAGCGAATAATCACCAAGCAATACAACTGCAATACCAAAGCGCCCCCTTTGGCTCCAAGTCCAGAAGACAACAGGAGCAAACAGCTAAGAACAACCAAATGGCAAAAGAAAAGCGAAAAAGCAGAATCAACAAAAGCCAGGGAATTATGTCCCCAACAAAATGGCAAAGATGACAGTACAGCAAGCCCTGACCACTTCACCACAGCTGGAACACATGAAAACGATGACAATTCTACAGTCTGGAAAATGATAGAGTCCTTTCAAGAAGAATTGAAATCTATGAAGGAATTCAAAGAGTCCACAATTTTGCAAACAAAAGCAACGGATAATATTATTAGACAGCTCCAAGCCAAAGTGGCTCAATTTGAACAGGAAAGAGACAAGGCAATGAAAGATTTAAAAGGGGTGAAAGATTTCCAAGCAAAGACAATCAAATTGTATCAGGAAATATACAAAATGAATAAAATCTTTCAAGCTATGAAACTGGAAATGGAAGCAATAAAGAAAACACAGTCAGAGTTAAGAGTGGAAATGGAGAATCAAGGGAAGAGAACAAGAACTACAGACATGAGTATCAAAAATAGGATACAAGAGATGGAAGACGGAATCTCAGGAATTGAAGATTCGATGGAAGAAATCAGTACAACATCCAAAGAAAATGAGAAAGCTAAACTAGTCCTCACCCATAACATCCAAGAAATCAAGGACTCAATGAAAAGACGGAACCTAACAAACATAGGCATTGAGGAAAGAGGAGACTTCCGACTCCAAGGTCCAGGAAACATCTTCAAAAATCATAGAAGAAAACTTCCCAAACCTAAAGAAAGAGATGTCAATGAAATTTCAAGAGGCTTACAGAGCACCAAATAGATTAGATCAGAAAAGAAACTCCTCTCACCACATAATAATTGAAACTCCAAATTTACAGAACAAAGAAAGAATTTTAAAAGCCATAAAAGAAAAAGGTCAAGTAACGTATAATGGCAGACCCATCAGAATTACACCTGACTTCTCAGAAACTCTAAAAGCTAGAAGGGCCTGGACGTATGTCCTACAAGCCCTGAGAGAAAATAGGTGCCCAGCCAGACTACTATATCCAGCAAAACTCTATATCAACATAGATGGAGAAAACAAGATATTCCATGACAAAATCAAATTTAAACAATATCTACCCACAAACCCAGCCCTACAGAAGATCCTTGAAAGAAAATTCCAACCCAGAGAAGATAACTACACCCAAGAAAACAGAGGAAATAGAAATCTCCACAGCAACTAAACCAAAAGAAACACAGGACCATCACCTATACCAAAATAATTGGAAATAAAAATCTCTGGTCACTAATATCCATAAACATCAATGGACTCAACTCCCTAATAAAACGACACAGGCTTACATATTAGATACATAAACAAGACCCATCATTTTGCTGCTTAGAAGAAACACATCTTACTAACAAAGGTAGACACTACCTCAGAGTAACGGCCTGAGAAAAGGTTTTCCAAGCAAATGGACCCAGGAAGCAAGCTGGAGTAGCCATCCTAATATCAAACAAAATAGACTTCCAACAGAAGTTCATAAAGAAAGACAGAGAAGGGCATTACATACTAGTAAAGGAAATATTCATCAAGAGGACATCTCAATATTGATCATCTATGCCCCAAATACAAAGGCACCTACATTTGTAAAAGAAACTCTCCCAAAACTTAAATTGCACATTGATCCCCACACATTAGTAGTGGGAGACTTCAACACCCCACTTACAATAATGGATAGATCATCAAGACAGTAACCAAACAGAGAAATAATGAGTCTAACAGAGCTCTTGAACCAAATGGACCTAACAGATGTCTTCAGGACATTTCACCCAAACACAAAAGAATACACCTTCTTCTCACACCACACGGAACCTTCTCCAAAATCGACCATATAGTCAGTCACAAAGATGGCCTCAACAGATACAAGAAAATTGAAATAATCCTTTGTACCTTATCAGACCACCATGGAATAAAGCTGGTCTTCAACAGCAAAAGAATCAACAGAAAGACTACCCACACATGGAAACTGAACAACTCTTTACTGGATGACTACTGGGTCAGGGAAGGAATAAAGAAGCAAATCAAAGACTTCCTTAAAACCAATGAAAATGAAGGCACAACATACCCAAACCTATGGGAAACAATGAAAGCTGTGCTACGAGGAAAGTTCATAGCACTAAGTGCCTTCAAAAAGAAAATTGTGACAGCTCATATTATCAAATTAACAGCTAAACTGGATGAATTGGAAAAAAAAAAGAAGCAAACACTCCCAAGAGGAGCAGAAGGTAGGGAATCATCAAATTTAGGGCTGAAATCAACAACTTAGAAACAAAAAGAACGATACAAAGAATCAATGAAACCAAGAGTTGGTTCTTTGAGAAAATCAACAAAATAGACAAACCCTTAGCCAAATTAACTAAAACACACAGGAACGAACCCAAATCAACAAAATCAGAAATGAAAAGGGAGAAATAACAACAGACATTGAGGAAATCCAGAAATATTTAGGTCCTACTTTAAAAATCCATACTCCACCAAATATGAAAACTTAAGTGAAATGAAATGGACAATTTTCTTGATAGTTCCACCTACCGAAGCTAAATCAAGATCAGGTTAACAGATTAAACATCCCTATAGTACAAAGGGAATATGGAGATGGGCTTTTTTGTTTGTTTTATGTGTTTGTTTGTTTGTTTTCTCTCCCTGTCATTGAGACACTTTTCCCTGGTGGTACTGCCTTGTAGGCCTCCAGTGTATGAGAATGCTCTTGGCCCTCATATGACTGCTGAACTGGGATGGGGGGACTGTTATGTAGGGACACTCCACTCCAGAGGAGTGGGACTGAAGGGTTAGGGGGTAGAGGGTGGGAGGGTGGGACTGGGAAGGGTTGAAAGAGGACACTATGATGGAGATGTAACCTGAAGCAATAAATGAATAATTTTTTTAAAAAAGCAAAAACAAAAAACAAAAACACAAAACAAAAAAACCCTAATTTTATTTCTCACCATCTTTTCCAGTGAATGTTCAGACCAATTAAGTAAATAGTACACATTGAAGAAAATGGCCATGAATAGTATAATAATTCAGTTAAATTACTTGAAGTTAAACATTGTAGCAGAGCCAAACTTAGAGAATGAATTACAGTTTAAGCTCTTCAAAAGTACAGAGATGCACATCCATCATTACAATTGTAGAACACAGTGGAACTATTAGATAGAAGAAGTCATGGTGACATGGAGACAGTCATGGTTATTATGAAGAGCTTGGCAGAGGACACATATTAGGTACTAGAGAATATTCATCCCAAGGAAAGATGGGATAGAGCAACATTCCTCTTCTTTGTTGTGGTTTGTATGATGTGTGCATGTATATGTGTGGTGTCTGTGTGTTTTCATGGTGTGACCACACCTATGCTGTGCACCCGTGTCAGCATGCAGGTGGTTTAAATGGTTTAAAGAGATTCAGACTAGGTGTTTTTCTTGATCTAAACTTGCTATATCATGGCAGCATCCTCCATATGAACCCAGAGCTTGATGATTCTATTAATCTGGCTAGCCATTTTGTTCCAGTAATCTTGTCCCTGCTTCCCAGGCCATGGCATTATAGGCAGACAACCACACCCATCTCAGCTGTTCATGCTTATAAGTTAAGCTCTTTACTCACTGAGCCATGTTCCTAATCTTATTTTCAGTTTTTCAAAAAAAAATAATATTAAACAACAAATTTTCCTAGGAAAATTTTCATATCATACACAATTTAAAAAAATAAAGTTCCAAAATGTAAATTTTTTGGTGCCTATTAAAGGCTTTCTGAGGGGCAAAAGGTGAAATGGATCTCTTCAATAGAAATGGTGATAATAACTCTGATAAATTGTTTTTTCATTGAGAATTGAAAATGAAAGGGCTGAAGAGGTGACTCAGTGAGTAAGACCATTTGCTGTGCAAGAAGAAGGACATGAGTTTAGATCCTTAGCACCCTGTTAAGCCTGGTTTAGATCCTTGGCACCCTGTTAAGCCTGGTTTAGATCCTTGGCACCCTGTTAAGCCTGGTTTAGATCCTTGGCACCCTGTTAAGCCTGGATATGTAACTCTGTTATTGGCAAGCACAGACAGCAGCAGAGTCCTTAAGACTTACTGGGGCAGCCTAGCTTCAGTTGCAGTGAGAGGTCCTCAAGAACACAATGTTCACACACACACACACACACACACACAAGAAAAAATAAAACTTGAGTTGAGAATTTTTGATAGATAATTTTTCTATTTAGATGCTATGTAGAAACTATGACCAGAACTGGTTTGATTCAGTCTGAGGTCAAGCCGGAACTGGTTTGATTCAGTCTGAGGCTCTCATACTCCTCCCCCATAGATAAACCATCAGAGTTGTCAAGTCAATTAACAAAACCCTTCCTTTCCAATGACAGGAACTGCAGGAACAAGAGTTTCTTGGGAGAAAATAATGCCACTCTAGACCCATTGTTTCTACCCTTTTAGTCCTGATAGCTGAAAGAGATGTCATGGCCTTTCTTTTTTTTTTTTTTTTAATGTTTATTACATCAAGCTACATCTCTGTTACAGTGCGGTCTTTCTACCCCTCCCAGACCCACCCTCTCACCCTCTACCATTTCTCCCTCCTATCTTACTCCTTTGGAATGGAGTGTCCCTACATATCAGTCCCCGACCCCAGTTCAGCAGTCATATGAGGGCCAAGAGCCTCCTTATATACTGGGGGCCTACAAAGCAGTACCACTAGGGCAAAGAGTCTCACTAACAGGAAACAAAGTCTATGTTCCTGTTCCTTTTGGTGTGTTGGTGGTAGGATAGTTACCCTGTACTATATGGCTAAAATCCAATTATAAGTGAATAGATGCCATGTGCATCCTTCTGAGTCTGGGTTAGCTCACTCAGGATGAGCTTCTCTAGCTCCATCCATTTGGCTGCAAATTGCATGATTTCCTTGTTTCTGATAGCTGAGTAGTATTCCATTGTTCAGATGTACCACAGGTTTTTTTTTTAAATCCTTTTGTCTGGTAAGGGACATCTGGGTTGTTTCCAGTTTCTAGTTATTACAAATAAGGCTGCTATGAACATAGATGAGGAAATGTCCTTGTGGTTTGGTGGGGAGTCATTTGGATATATACCCAGAAGTGGTATGGCTGGGTCTTGAAGTAGAGCTATTCCAAGTCTTCTAAGATATAAACAGACTGATTTCCATTGTGGTTGTACAAGTTGACACTCCCACCAGCAATGGAGGAGTGTTACCCTTTCTTCAGAGCCTCACCAGTATGTGCTGTCATTTGAGTTTTTGATCTTAGCCATTCTGACAGGTGTGAGATGGAATCTCAGAGTAGTCTTGAGTTGCATTTCTCTGATGATTAAAGATGTTGAGCATTTCTTAAAATGTCTCTCAGCCATTAGGAATTCCTCCTTTGTGAATTCTCGGTTTAGCTCTGTTTCCCATTTTTTGATTGGGTTATTTGGTTTCTTGACATTTAATTTCTTGAGTTCTTTGTAAATTGTGGCTATTAGACCTCTGTCTGATGTGGGGTTGGTCTTTTCCCAATCTGTAGGTTGCCATTTTGTTTGAATGACAGTGTCCTTTGCCTTATAGAAGCTTTTCAGTTTCATGATGTCCCATTTATTGATTGTTGGTCTTAGAGCCTGAGCTATTGGTGTTCTTTTCAGGAAGTTGTCACCTGTGTGTCATGACCTTTCTTACTGATATCTGCCAGAGCACACTATCAAAACAGCCTTTAACTTCTATGTTTCTCTGTCTAGATTATTATTATTTATTTTTACTGCATAGATCAACATTTCTTTTCTTTAAAGCCACAGGAGATATTTAGATTAGCTATCAATATCTGAGGAGCAATGGATTGATAAATAGTGAATTTCTTTTTGATGTTTTGGCTGTGAGCCTGGGGTCTAATGGCTGAGTCAACTCTCTTGCACAAGGATCCCTCTCTGAATCTTTTGTTAGTGAAATTTAAGTGCATTATGGGGGATCAAGATTGGCTCAGACTTTAAGAGCTCTTGAGGTTCTAGAAGAGGCCCACGGCCCAGGAGAGTCTCATAGTGACCAACACCTCTAGGAAATCCAAACTGACCTGTTATGTTTCCTGCAGGCACATTTACTCATATGTACTCACATGAACTCATATATACTGACAAGCACATGAACTCACATGAACTCACAAGCACTCACATGCACTCACAGGCACATGTACTCACATGCATTCACAGGCACTCACAGGTACTCACATGCACTCACATGTAGTCACAAGCACTTATATGCACTCACATATATCTACAGGTACTCACATGTACTCACACCCACTCATATACACTCACATGCACTCGTATGTACTCACATGCACTCAAATGCACTCAGGTACACTCACATGTATCCACAGCACTCACAGGTACTCACATGTACTCACAGACACTAACATGTACACACATGCACTCACATGCACTCATGTACACTCACATGTATCCACAGCACTCAC